>CM061534.1:108939045-109008918 GCA_030545055.2 Neoaliturus tenellus | reverse complement strand
ACCACCGGCGGACTACGTCAATTAACGTACCGGAAATGATGTCATGAAATTTGACTAAAAAATAGACGCCTAGACAACTTCTGACGACTTTTTAGCAACATTCAAGCAATTACCTAGGAATTAAACAAAAAATATATTTCCGTAATTTTGGTACGCAATTATATCGATTTTCAGCACTCAACGTGTTAAAAAAAACTCAATGTCAATAACAATACTAAAATAAGTTGATATTATAGAGTAGTAGGTGCTGCTAACCGCTTGGAGAGGTAACACGGATTACAATATCCAAACTTGTTAGTAAACTGTCTAAAGCAAGAACAGCCCCTAGGCTCCCAACATTGGGCGACCACAATTTAGGTGATTGTTTTAGAATAAATAGTATACTGTCGTCAATTTCTATTATTGTTTTACCTTTATAAATCGTAACAAATTTTAAAGTATCCTTGGTAAATAAATAACATAACATATGTCTTGGTCAATATTAGCTTAGTTAAATTTTAAATAATATTTGCATTAGTAAAAAAAGAATTGGAATAAATAAAGTATGTAAATTTAGAACTGACGGCTAGTTACACTTTTAAATGAATATGTAAATATATTCTTCTAAGCCCATTTTGATGTTTTACAACTCGATTTGAGAAAAAGAATGGCCATATGCTCTGTTGCAGTCTTGTATCATATGGCTTGTTATATAGTTTGCATTTGCATTTGCAGTTCATGAAAAATGCAACGTCTGCTTAAGCTTTAGAAGCGTGCGGGGAGAATGGAGTGAGATTTTCAAGCTTATTAATAAGTGCAAGCCCTTTGTCTGGATTATATAGTATTAAAACGATATTTTTAAATATGTAATGAATTATACATAAAATTGACAAATATTTAATTTCTATTCTAACAGCGTTGATACTGCTTTATAAAATTTATTTTTTTCTTATTTACCTTTAGGTAACTATGTTCAGGACTTTTATTTGAACTGTATATTTGGTAATACAGCTGTTTAGTCTAATTTTAATAATGCTCTAAAACATGTGGTTGTTTTAAATTTCTTTGTTTACTTCTAGGATTTCTCTCTTTAAGTTTGGTTCTGTAACTTTTTTAATTAAAATTTGTTGTAAACCCGCTATGGTCCTTCTTTAGTCAACATTTTTGGTCCATTACGAGCCGCATTAAAGCCAGATTACCTATGTTAATTGTTTTTAAACCCCTCAAAATGTTAGCTACTTATAACTCAGTTTGTTTAAACCCTTTTGGATGCTATGAACTATCATCACAATACCTTGTTGTCAAGACTAAGTCAACCGTAACTAAGGACAGCATGGTGAAGTTGAAGACTATAATATTACATGGAGTAGGCCTACTTAAAGAGTAAGACATCTGCCTGAAGAAGACTTATAGCAATTTGAAATGTAACTACAAGATCAATCTCAACTACCTTGGTCTACACTGCCTTCATTTCAACCGCTTTGGAATCACCCGCTACATCATTAACCGCTTTGGAATCACCCGCTGCCTCATCAACCGTTTTGGACTCACCCGCTTTCGCATCAACCGCTTTGGATTCACCCGCTCTCGCATCAACCGCTTTGGATTCACCCGCTCTTGCATCAACCGCTTTGGATTCACCCGCTCTCGCATCAACCGCTTTGGATTCACCCGCTTTCGCATCAACCGCTTTGGATTCACCCGCTCTCGCATCAACCGCTTTGGATTCACCCGCTCTCGCATCAACCGCTTTGGATTCACCCGCTCTCGCATCAACCGCTTTGGATTCACCCGCTCTCGCATCAACCGCTTTGGATTCACCCGCTCTTGCATCAACCGCTTTGGATTCACCCGCTCTCGCATCAACCGCTTTGGATTCACCCGCTTTCGCATCAACCGCTTTGGATTCACCCGCTCTCGCATCAACCGCTTTGGATTCACCCGCTCTCGCATCAACCGCTTTGGATTCACCCGCTCTCGCATCAACCGCTTTGGATTCACCTGCTTTCGCATCAACCGCTTTGGATTCACCCGCTCTCGCATCAACCGCTTTGGATTCACCCGCTTTCGTATCAACCGCTTTGGATTCACCTGCTCTCGCATCAACCGCTTTGGATTCACCCGCTCTTGCATCAACCGCTTTGGATTCACCCGCTCTTGCATCACCCGCTTTGGATTCACCCGCTCTCGCATCAACCGCTTTGGATTCACCCGCTTTCACATCAACCGCTTTGGATTCACCTGCTCTCGCATCAACCGCTTTGGATTCACCCGCTCTTGCATCAACCGCTTTGGATTCACCCGCTCTCAACTCAACCGCTTTGGATTCACCCGCTCTTGCATCAACCGCTTTGGATTCACCCGCTCTCGAATCAACCGACTTGGAATCACCCGCACTCGCATCAACCGCTCTGGAAACACCCGCCCTCGCATCAACCGACTTGGAAACACCCGCTCTCGCATCAACCGACTTGGAATCACCCGCACTCGCATCAACCGCTCTGGAAACACCCGCACTCGCATCAACCGACTTGGAAACACGCGCTCTCGCATCAACCGACTTGGAATCACCCGCACTCGCATCAACCGCTCTGGAAACACCCGCACTCGCATCAACCGACTTGGAAACACCCGCTCTCGCATCAACCGACTTGGATTCACCCGCTCTCGCATCATCTTGTTTGGAATCACCCGCTCTCGCATCAACCAACTTGGATTTATCCGCTCTCGCATCATCTTGTTTGGAATCACCCGCTCTCGCATCAACTGACTTGGATTCACCCGCCCTCGCATCAACCAACTTGGATTTATCCGCTGTCGCATCAACTGCCTTGTAAACATCCGTCTCAAATAATACTAACATTAACTGTCCTTTATCTAAAACCTACTCAATTGCAGTACATGTACTTGTTCTCGCCATACCATAGCCAATGTTTTGATAATGTATTGTCTCATCAATTAATTTGATTTTCCGGTAGCCCCTTGAGTTTTCTGTTGAAGCTGGATCGCTTCAAGGGGGCCGGTATGTCCAGGACTTTTGTTTGAATTGTATATTTGGTAATACAGCTGTTTAGTCTAATTTTAATAATGCTCTAAAACATATGGTTGTTTTAAATTTCTTTGTTTACTTCTAGGATTTCTCTCTTTAAGTTTGGTTCTGTAACTTTTTAAATTAAAATTTGTTGTAAACCCGCTACGTTCCTTCTTTATTCAACAAACTAAATATATTCTTTAAGATGATTGCCAGGCATGTTGCGAGGGCACTACCCCTCATCCTCATCGCCAATTATTTATAAATAAGCCCACATTTCAGTGGTTGTCGTAAACTTAACACACAAAGACATATCAAACACGAACGGAAACATTTCAGTTCAATCATGCCTGGGTGTGAAATAAGTGAAAGCCTTTCACTCAACTTTAAAAAACAGATTTAAACAAACCCTTCCAATTGGTGTGTACACGATTGAAATTGATGACGATGTGGCGTGGCGTGTATTAAGAAATATATTATATTTAGTAACTTAAAAAAAATAATAAAAATAATAAGCACCATAGGTCTGTAAATCCTATCAACCATCTTCATTTAACGTGTCACAGTACTTGAAAAAAAATTTTTGACATGGTTATTTATTTGAATGTTTTTATTTATGATTTATTTAGGCATACGTTTTTATATGTTTGGCAGTTTCTAATGCAACATGAAATAGAGCATTCTGACATGAATAGATCAGCTTAATAGACCTGCTTAATATTTTAAAATTGATCTGAGTAGTGCGTAAAACTGTATAGAACATTTCTTTGGCTGGGTTTCATTATTTTATATACGTATTTTTTGCTACAAAACACGTATTTTTTGCACACAAACCCATTTAACACAAACATTTAAAGACTTGAAAATAAATTTTAAAGGCGTTCAAACCATTAGGATTATTTAATATTTTTATAAGCTTGCTTCATCGACAAATTATATTATTTCAATGTTATCAATTATTTAAATAGGTTGTGGAATTAAAAATAATTAAAGTTATAAGTATGAAAATAAAAAGTGTGTTAAACGAAAATAATTCCAACCTTTAAATAAACTACCATTTTTTGTTCCCCCTACCTCAAGAGTTTTTATAAAAACAAATTTGTCAGAGTTCTTAAACACACTTAAATGCATACGAAAACCGTGCATAACACTAAAAAATGACATTTAATATATGGAAACCATTACAAGCTTATGCTAAAGAAATAAACATCAAGTAACGAAAACGCCATATTCTGTAGGTGTTTGTGCCCTAAAACGTTTAACTAAATTAACTTAGTAATAAATTGCTGCATTTTCATCTAACATTTTCAATTAAAACTTGAATTCAATTGACAAGTTATTTCATCACTTTTATTCCAATCGTAATCTATGTTGAATTATCTTGGTAACCTTTGAACATAATCGATTAACAGTAAACTCATTTGAACCCGGGCACACGAACAATATCGATCAGTTTTCATATTATATCGCTTACTAAATATTTTTATTTATTTTTATTTACTAGTAATCTAAACTATGGTATTTGATGACGGGGTGGAATGGTGGAATATAATTGGAGAAGATATGTCCGTAAGTTATAAATATAAATTAACTTCTTACTTTGAGTAGTGGTTGGTGATTAAATCTTCAACCAACCAACAAATATAACGTATTTTTTTTAAAACCTTGTTCTTAGAGGGTATTTACACTCTACAATGATATCCAAAGCAATTTTAGTAAAGTAGATGGGGTTTTGCCATGAAAACTGAAAGTCAAACGAGGAAAATTAGACAAAGAGTAATAAAAAGTCCCTTACAGGCTTGACATTTCCTGAAGGAGTATGGATAAATCGAAAAAATTTTTGTAATATTTACACAAAAAAGAAAAAAAATAGATCTATGGCAATCTCAGTTTTTTGTTATCTCAGGGAGACATCCCACTGAGAGTTAGAAGAAAACATTAAATTTTAAGCCTGGTTGATGTATGCATTAGATTAAACATCCTCCTTTGCAGAGTAAAATGTACCAAACCAGGCATGAAATCGATGATCGAGGCGGAAATGGCAGGCAATTAAACTTTTCATTAAAATAATCCGGGGAGAAACATAAGATGTTATAATTTACGTAACACGTGACCTTTAGAGGTCGAGTTAATGGCGTATTACTCAAAATTAATTAATAATCAATCTGAAAAATACTAATCATTATTTATTTTGTATTTTCTTTTACGGACATTCCTCTAAAAGGTATTAGTGAAAACTGATTTTTATTTAGATGAAAATTGGAATTAATTAGTATTTTTATTAAAACATTCTATTAGTTCTTAATGGGTTTTTGATCTACTAGCTAATGGACTAGTTCCAGAAGTATAAATGTAGCAGGTTTTAAGCATCAAAACAAACCATAGGATAGCCTTAAGTAGTTTTCAAGTATGGTATAAGCAGAAAATGTTTTATTTCTCTATTTGATCTAAAACGTTAAAAGGACGGATCTTTTATCTGCTAGAAACCTTAGGCATATAAAGTTTTAAAATGGTGCTATGATCGATGAATCACGATCCCTAGTTAACTACAAACTGA
Organism: Neoaliturus tenellus; assembly: GCA_030545055.2. Taxonomy (NCBI): domain Eukaryota; kingdom Metazoa; phylum Arthropoda; class Insecta; order Hemiptera; family Cicadellidae; genus Neoaliturus; species Neoaliturus tenellus. Next base: position 109,003,351 of record CM061534.1, on the reverse strand, counting down.
TGGGCCTAGAAATTTAAAATAAAATAATTAACTTAATTAATTCCAAATTAAATAAATTAACTCGTCTGTTTTGCATTTAACAGTGAACAAAGCAAACTTTTTAAAGTCACAGCCCATCACTTTCTTTAATCGTATAATCAATAAAACTTATATAACAAAAAAATTAATGACTTTATTTTCCAGTAGTATTTTGATATTTTAGAACTTAGAGTCGAAAAGGAGCAATTGTTAGGCCAATAAAATGTTCATTTCAATTACCTTTTGAGAGGTATCGGAACATATTTTACATAGGAGAATAACATACGACATACGAAAATAAATTCTTATTTCAACAGCAAACAGTACACTATATAATACATATTTTATTTTACATGTCAAATGTTAGATTTATTTGTATTAAATTTATTTTGTAGTCTGTTATATTCTATTTACAGTTATAAAAATTTCCTCTGAAAATGTAAATGTCTTAAAACTTTTAAGACACTTGTTATTGAAAAATGTTTTAGATATTGGATGGTATTGGAGCCTATATTATTCTCCTCATTGCTTCCGTAATAGGAGATATTCTTAGGATAAGAAGAGAAAAAGCCCAACAAGAGGAAAGGAACAAGGAAAGAACAAGTGAGGATTCAGACGAAGAAATTGAAACAAAGAGGAAAAAGAAGAAAAAAACAAAAAAAAGTGAAGACAATAAATAAAAATACAATATATACTTAAAAGTTGGTTCAGTTGTAGTTCAAGGCTCAAAGATTACTGGAGAAGTATTTAACGATTGTGATATATTAGAATAATTTTACGAACCAATCACCTTGTTTTCATATTTAAAAATGTTAGTGAACAATTAATGTTTATTACTATTGTAATTGCGTCCGCTTATGTATGTGCATTTAATGTATCTTTTCCTTCTCTACGAGAAGAGGTGCATAGAACTAGTGAAGTGTAACCCACAACAACAAATTTTATCTCAGATTTTAAGGTAAAGAGTATGAATAAAAGTTTTAATCTTCATTTTGCTATAAACTAAATGACATATTTGAATAAGTTCTTGGCTGTGTAACTGAGGATAACACTATATTCCTATTTAAGATAATGTAAAATGTTTCTTAGGGATGAATGATTTATACAGCGCATTAAATGATAAAAATGTTGTGGCTGTATATGCATGGTAGATGCAAATAAAACACTAGGTATTGCTTCGATTCCATATCATAAACATAGAAAAATTACTAAAAATAGATAATCCTTGATTATTTTATAACTTATTAAACTGAAATACAATTTTGATATAATATGATAGTAATGTAATACATGATTCTTTTGTTTTATTAAACATATTTATCTATATAAACTGGTTTGGGTATATAAAGTTGTATTATAATTTATAATGACGTATTATTTTTCTATATTACAAAGATTCTGGAACAGTAAGAGTAATTAATTAATAAAGTATTTTGGAGTCAAGCAACAAATTTACACGCATCCATTTACGTAATATCAAATCATACATTACATCAGCTTTAAACTTCACAAAAACTGCTTAACATGGTTCATCTGGTTATCGAAGTAGTTTTCATTATATAATTATTTATCAATCAATTTGATAACTTTTATCAATTACAAATCCGGTTGTAAATATTAGACTCAATATATATTTTACTTACAAAATATCACTTTCTTATCGTTCTTTTTCTAAATCAGTGCTTTCACTTTCACTGCTTTCTATTTGAATCTTAAGCTTAGAATACCAACTTATATGGTATAAAACAAAGGTCAACAAATTGGGGATTTAAATTCTCAGTAAGAAGAGCCCTTAGCCATATTGAAAAGACTAGGAAGCACAACCCCAAGCCCAACATGGTGTGGGGCGACGGACCGCCTGACCCTGAGCAGATGGACAACGGCCAGTGGTACCCACCCCACGGGGAGAGGTACTTCCTGGAGATCACCGAGGAGGAGGCGGTGCCTGCGGGGGTGAACCGCGGCACCTACATCGACCCCGAGTGGCCGTGGACGTGGAAGCTGTTGAAGCGGCTCGCGCCCTACGACATCGTGAGTCTCACTTACCAACTCTATCAATGTAAAGTTAAATAAGGAGTATTAAACGAATAACTTCGTTATGTTTTACGTTTTACGACAATTTAATGTTCTTAACGGCCTAGACCAAAAATATATTTTTGTTTCTTTTATCGATAGATAAACTAGTAAATTTGTCCCAAACATTAATGAAGCGTTCTTTTTATGAACCGGTTGGAGCTTCCTGATATTACACTGTTGCTTTTGTGACAGTTTGTTTGATAAGGTTTGTGATTTACTTACTACTTAAAACTGGAGGTTTTCCCAACAAAGTACTTCAGATCAACCACATGAAACTTAAATAGTGCATCTAATAGGTCCTTAATAGATAGTAGATAAGTGAGTACGTTAAGTTCGTAAAGTTATTCAAATTAACTGAATATTTTTCTCCTTTTTTACTTTCGAAAGCGGAAACCGGGTAGATCTATATTTTAATAAAATTCGTAAACATATATAAAAATGTAATTGACATCGATCGACCCGCAGTTGACTACTTGACAGTTTTCCATGTAACTAGATATTTATATGAACAATTTAATGGCATATAACTCATGGCCTATATCTACGATCATCATAACGATACTAATGTGAGCGTTTTTGATTTTTTTATCTGATTTGTTAATAAACAAAATTCCAGATGTCTTTACAGATTTTTGTTTACAAAATAGCATAACAATAAGCGTTTGACAAATATACCTGCCAGCTGTTTAGTTTAAAACTGTCTACAGTGGAAAACAAACTGAAGATAACAAACTGAAGTTGTGCATGAATCTATAGGATATTATTCGTATAAACAAACCACACACATACCGTACGAAGAACGGGTAAACAAATAAGAGGCCTCGTATATAGGCCAATTGTTAATTTGTGTTTCCCGGTAATTTAGATTTTTAATATAACGTTTATAATTATAGATGCTGGATTCACATACAAACTACAAAAAATCATTTCAAAAGAAGTCTTTTAAAAATAATTTTGATCAGGAATTTTATAAGTTTTTTTAAGTAGTAAAAGTTAAACTTAAATATTGAACCAAACCTTTAGAAAATATTTAAGTTCAATGTATGATCTTCCATTAATTGTTGCTGTTTAGTTGAAAGATATTGTGACAAAACAGGTGTTATAAACTCAATAGCTTCATTAACAGAAGAAGATTGTACGGTCTTTCTTTTCGTTATTCTCTGATGACCTTCAAACCTTTTATACATTATGCTAAAAAAAACTTAGCAAATATTAGCAGTGCAAAACAGAAAATCACTTTCCTAAGGTGAACACCTGGATTGGATACGAGGCTAACCTAATTCAGTTATTTTATTTAGGTTTTATTTCGTTAATTTCTAGACCGAAAACTATTTAATATCATTTCCACGACACGGGTGTAAATTAACAGGTCCTATACGAGGTTTGAATTTTAACAGAACTCTGAAATTGTTAATTAAGTATTCATTGATTAAATTATTGTTTATTGCTGTTCAAAGCCTGTTCAGTAAAATGAGCCTCATTGTACTAGACTGAACCAGTTTTGGGTTTAGAAACACCAATATTAAACGGTTTTTATGGACTCAGGGCCATTTGCACAAATATTTTTAATCGAGATTAAATATAATCCTGTTTAAAACAGTACAAAACAGCTGGATGTGTAAGTTAAAACTATGCATGTGCAACTGACTTTTAGTTTAAACTTAGTTTTAAACTGAAATTTAGTTTTAAACTAAAACTGTGCAAATGGCCTTTTAGTGTTACAAAAAACGGAATAATATACGGAAACATGATACTAAAACGTTTAAAATTAATTTGACCAAAATGTTACACTATTAAAACCACTAACACGTGCGGCATTGGTTGTAGTTTGCACATCGTTTGAAGTTGTGGCAAATTGATCTTATATACTTCTAACTGGCAAACCACTAACTAATCTCCAATTATAAAACTTTTCTTAACGATGAAGTATTTGGTAAAGAGATTCCAGGAAAGAAGTTTTCCTATCGATCACCTCAGAGTCCAACTCTTATTACTAAAACTTTCTTATGCTATCCTCAGGGGCCATATTCGCAAATAAATTGTAAACTATATTAAATATAATCTAGTTAAAAGCCGTTCCAAACATATGTACTAGTGAATTTAATCTAGGAATGTACAGCTAATTTTAATTTAATTTAGGTTTAAACTGAAGATTAGGTTAAAAATAAACTATTTCTGATTAGTATTTAATACTAAGTAACAAATAATGAATAAACATGTATACAATATATTGCAGCTCTGATTGGCCCTCCCCTGAGTGTCAATGCCGGTTTTACATTTGTGGGCGTGGGCCCGCGCCGACGCCTAAGAGCGAGTGCGGGACCTTAGTAGGCATATTTTAACTTGAAGTTATATGCACCTACAAACTATCCATGACATTATACACGTTAATGAAAAAATTTATCTTTGCTTAAGTATGTTTTTCTGAACTAAGAAATTTTGGATTGTCCGTAAAATGCATTTATATTGCAATATATTGGGGAGAGCGTGGTGAAATCGTGCTCTTAAGCCATAATATTTTTCTTTTTAGTTTAAAAACTACAGTGAAAGTGGCAAAGTTGACTGAACAATCAAAACTTTCGTCACAAATGCGTTTGTAAAGACAGACACTCCCCGACTGTCTCTATGTGTTTCGCATTTCTTCCGCTAGATAGCAGCACAACCTACAGCTCACTGATTCATTCGGTTTGTCAGAAAATACGGTGAACGGTATTGCCCCGCCGTGCGGTATTACCCAGCTCTATCATATCACACCAACGCAATCCTGAATAAACCTAACTTGAGAAACTTAATCAGGAGATTTGCCAAAGAATAAAATTATTTGAATGGAAAACGTATTTCAAACCTGTCATAGTTACTTTATTGATAAAAATACGTTTAACAACTTAATTTTTTGCGGATGAAATTATATTACTGTTTCATGCTGAACACCAATAAACTTAAAAGATAGATTTAAATATTAAATTCTTTTTTAACTCTACTGTATATGTTGTACTATATATAAAGATAACATACTTATGTATATGAATAAAATTTATGTTTTATTGATATGACAAACATGATAGTTTATTTTTATTACCTGCGAACAAATCTGAACAAGCCAATTGACCTTCCAATCGTGCAAATATACGATGCAGTCTCATATAATTAATTACTTGTCACAAAATATTGCATAAAACAGTAAATTTATATTTTTAAATAGACTTTTGGCCTATTTAATGTACTTTTTGTTCTAAAAAATAATTCATGTACATAATTTAAACGTATGATTACTAATACAACAAATTATAACAAAATAATTATATCGCAATTGAAAAATCATATTGTACAGATTATTACAGGAGAAAGTATAAATAGAGTAACTGTATAAGAAAAGATTCGTGTTTCATGAAGAAGAATAAAATTTTTTTATGAAATTTATTACATGCAGAACACAATTCATTTTAACTTATTTATAACGATTGAAACGAATGAATTTTCTTTTATCAGAAAATTCCTTGTATTCGGGCTTCAGTTCTTTGGGAACCTCAGTTCAGGCTTGCATGATTATTGTTGACTAAAGATAAACATCCAAAGATTTATCCAGAACACAGTTCTTGAAGACAGCAACGAAATTAAATTATCAACATTGACTTCATTAGCACACATTTTTAATATATTCGGGTTCACCGTGCTAAACATTACCAGGAACTGATGTTTAGTCGGGGCTTAAAATGGCCAGAGTCCGCAGGTTTTATTACCATACTACAGAAAACCCACCTTAGCGATATCTTATGGCTCTGGATTAAGATGTAAAATAATATCTATAATAGCGGCCCGCTGCCGCCTTGCTGTGAAAGGGTCTCATTTGACGGGTCCAAAGACGCTGACCCGCGCCCTCGAGTGTGAAACCGGCCTTAAGTGACCTTCTTTTAGGTCACTAAATTTTAGGTTTCTTAGGACAAATTTAGTATAATTTATTATAATTGCTATAAAAATGCCTTTAAAATCGAAAGCATACTATAACCATATATTTACACCAGCTATAAAAAAATCATGAATGTTTTTGTAGCTTTAGATCAACAACTTTTATTCATACAAAAATAATGTATTCAAATCATTTTGTTGACAAGGCAAGCAAGAACTGAGTTAATTTTTTTCTTCAGCAAATCGGGATCGGTTTGTACGTCGTGATCATGGGTCTGCTGTCGCCGACACTGTACCGCTGGGCCACGGACCCGGACGTACCGAAGGTGGGGGAGGTGGACGACGAGGACGACCCCTGGGTCAACCGGTTCAACTTCAGCATGGAGGACGCGCGTCGCATGCTGGGCGACACCCGCACCAACAGGAGGGAAGCTGGCAAACAGAAGTGACGTCCACTAGTGGTTGGACCTGCACCAACTGGTGGGAACGGGACAAACAGAAGTGACGTCATTTGTGAATGATATCCGTACAAACAGAAGTGACGTCCACTCGTGCTTGGACCTGCACCAACTGGCGGGAACGGGACAAACAGAAGTGACGTCCACTCGTGCTTGGACCTGCACCAACTGGTGGGAACGGGACAAACAGAAGTGACGTCATTTGTGAATTATATCCGTACAAACAGAAGTGACGTCCACTCGTGCTTGGACCTGCACCAACTGGTGGGAACGGGACAAACAGAAGTGACGTCATTTGTGAATTATATCCGTACAAACAGAAGTGACGTCCACTCGTGCTTGGACCTGCACCAACTGGTGGGAACGGGACAAACAGAAGTGACGTCATTTGTGAATGATATCCGTACAAACAGAAGTGACGTCCACTCGTGCTTGGACCTGCACCAACTGGTGGGAACGGGACAATCAGAAGTGACGTCATTTGTGAATGATATCCGTACAAACAGAAGTGACGTCCACTCGTGCTTGGACCTGCACCAACTGGTGGGAACGGGACAAACAGAAGTGACGTCATTTGTGAATGATATCCGTACAAACAGAAGTGACGTCCACTCGTGCTTGGACCTGCACCAACTGGCGGGAACGGGACAAACAGAAGTGACGTCATTTGTGAATGATATCCGTACAAACAGAAGTGACGTCCACTCGTGCTTGGACCTGCACCAACTGGTGGGAACGGGACAAACAGAAGTGACGTCATTTGTGAATGATATCCGTACAAACAGAAGTGACGTCCACTCGTGCTTGGACCTGCACCAACTGGCGGGAACGGGACAAACAGAAGTGACGTCCACTCGTGCTTGGACCTGCACCAACTGGCGGGAACGGGACAAACAGAAGTGACGTCCACTCGTGCTTGGACCTGCACCAACTGGTGGGAACGGGACAAACAGAAGTGACGTCATTTGTGAATGATATCCGTACAAACAGAAGTGACGTCCACTCGTGCTTGGACCTGCACCAACTGGTGGGAACGGGACAAACAGAAGTGACGTCATTTGTGAATGATATCCGTACAAACAGAAGTGACGTCCACTCGTGCTTGGACCTGCACCAACTGGTGGGAACGGGACAAACAGAAGTGACGTCATTTGTGAATGATATCCGTACAAACAGAAGTGACGTTATGGGTGGATGACATCTTGGCAAACCGCAGTGATGTCATTTGTGGGTAAAACCCGGCCCAAACTGACTAGACGGGGACATACAGAAGTGTCGCCACTCAAGGGCGAACCCTCAGACGGTGACAAACCGGTGACGTAATCGCTGGGTGAACCTGTACCAGCTGGCCGGACATAAACGAACAGAAATTACGTCATCAGTGGGAGAGACAGATTACTCATTAAGTGGCTGCGAGGGTAACTAAACTTATAAAGAGATTTATAATTTAAGTTGTAAAGTCAATTAATTGTGAAATTATTATCATATTACTGACCTGGTGTTTACCTTCTAAAAATATATACACTACTGTAGTTTAACTTTACAAATTTTGAAAGGAGTTTATCAGAAGTAGTAGGGATGGTAAAATAATATCGTGAAGGAAACAAAACTGTTAGATATAACATAACTCAAATCTTCGCATCCGTCTCCATGTTTAAACTAAGGTGAGTAACGCCAATACCAAACAAAATTTAAAATATAAATAACTCCCAACAGCATGACATACCATTATTTGCCCATTGTTACTAATACACAATAGGGTACCGTAAAATTGTTGTCTTTAAAGTGGTATTTTACAGTTGACATACTGTTATTATTTTTCAGTTTGTATTATTGTAATTAAAATTACAAGTTAGGACATGGAATAGAAACTGCAATACTTTTGTAGAACGTTTTTGGTTACATTGTTATAAACACCACTTTTTTGTGGGGTAGTTTATGAGATATATGTTTAGACACACAATGAAACCAATTATGAAACTATAGTAAACCAAATGGGTGTATAATTAACACTGTATAGTGCAGAGTACAGAGAGAAAGACAGAAAGGTACAACAATAGGGTTTAACAACATTACCAACAGTTTATGAAGATATTTTTTTTCAAAACGTGCCATTAAGAACACTTGCTAATATATGTTCTAATTTAAAGCCTTTGTTTATTGTATAAGAGAGAATGTGATTGAATTCCAGTTCAAGAAATATATTTTTCCGCCAAGAGTTGTTACAATAATTCCTCTTTACCCGTGATCTTATTACAAAAACAATACTGGTACCAAGAATTCGGTTTGTGCCCTCATTTATAATTTAGCTTTTATTGCGAAGTCAATATATAAACATGAAGTGGTATTCGGCTGGGGCGGTTTTCCATTATTGGAAACAGATTTTGGGTAGGTATCGGAATATTTGGTTTCTTGCCCACATTTCCACAAGTTTACCTCATTACAAATAATTTTTCAATATACGGTTTTGTGAGATGGACACTTTTCATAGTAAATTATAAACTTAGGTAACAATTTAAACAAAAGTAGGCCTATATTAATGGTCGAAACACTTGATTTTAGTTGATGTCATTAATGGAATTTACTACAATAAATTCGTAAAATAAATATTTCTATTTAAATATAAAAACTTATCTTTTTAATTTAAGCCTTTCTAACAATTTATTTTGTTATTAAAATAATAAATATATAGATCTACTACTCCAATAAATATTTTATTAATTCTAGGTTTTATGCCTTTGAATTTCATGATATTAGGTAGGTAGGCCTACCTACCTAATTTACACAGAAATATAAATAGAGAAGAATACACCTTTAGACACTTCACCAGAAGTACATCAGAGCAGCCAAAATAATATCTTAAACTGTTTAGGTTTTCTCCACTACCTCATTGTACTGCATGAAAATCTCGATAGAAATATGAGGGAAGGCACTCTAGCCGGATGCTTCGTTATTTGCCCAACAGATTGTGCGGGTGTTCACTGCTCTAGAAATCAACCGTATTCCCACGGTATCTTTAAAACACGTTCGCGGCGGCGAGGTGTTTGCTCGAACCTCATCACCATCCTGAATGTGAAAATTGTAAAACCCACCGTAGCAGCAGCACTGTCCAGTAAAAACCCACGTGGTCCCTAAATACATTGTACTATTGAGCAGTGTTGTGCAAAGCTTCAGATTTCTAGCTCAGATCCTGGCTTAAAAATAAATCACATTGTAAAGCAGTGCCGCTTGGAAGCGATCGCACCCATCAGGATGTCATTAGGGTTCCGCGTGGGAGCGATCGCTCCCATGCCGCCACAAACGTGTTAACTTTACCTAATACTTTGTACATCTTACGTCGAATGTACGAACTCATAATTTTTACTAAGAAAGGTGGTTGAGTTTATTTTGTGTGGTTTAGAAGGATAGTGAATAAAAAATGTCTTTTGCGGTACACAAAGGCCAACATTTTAACTAATTCATTAATTTGTACTTACTTTATATAGACAACTAAAAATACCTCAACAAATAGTGAGGTGTTATTTCGAACAACGTGATTCAATAAAAGTAATCCTCAAAAGTGCTTAGGTTCGATATATAAGTTGGGCACGTTACAAAAGTATAACATATTATAAATAATTCATAAAAAGTTCATTAATTACTGTAGTACACAGTCGAATGCAGTGCCAGTGGAGCAACCCAGATTTTCAGTTTTAATAAAAATACACACACTATGTGTTTACTATGTAATTAAACAAAAAAGTTTTAAATTATAATGTATTGTATGTACATATAATAAACATTTGAATGTACTATGGTAAAATTTCTCATTCTATTATTGCATAAACAGATAACCACTATTCGGAAGTCACGAAAAGTTAAATTAATCACAAATAAAATTTTCGATGAACGTATTCATTGTTTTAATACAAATTACATTGTTTGCCATACATGCGTCCTCGTACAAAATGTTCACATATTTTCGCGATATATTTTTACATTATTGACACTGGTCACGGGAGGGTAAACATATGAACAGAAATTCACAAACATATTCGACCCATGTTAAATTGAAAACACGTTATTAAGCCCTTGGGCAAGACACCGATGTTAATATTCATAAATCTATCTTGGGTTTCAATTTTGTATTGAAAATATTCTTTATATTTTATTATAATATTTTTAATTGTAATGATAGGCATAGTAACACTTTAATGAATTTAGTTAAATAGAATAAATTTGTACAAAAAAAACCATTGATAATAATAATTTTTATATCTGTTATAATGTGGTACTCTCAAAATATCTTCACTGTTTTGTCCATTACAACTCCTTAGCCTTTATTTCTAACTGACATTGTATTTCTTTGACTGTACCTTCAGATAGAGGAGGGGTACTTGTAATATTGGAAACAGATTACAAAAATAAATTTGATGAATCAATACAAAAAGTTGAACAAAGACAAAAAAAAAACAATAGAAAATAGATTGAAATCTGCTCTAAAATTTATTAAACCAAAGTTCCTGAGAGAACTTTTTTCAGATTGAACACACAATCCTCAAAAGCATCACAGCAATATAAGTTACCAAAAGTCCACAAATATTGTGTACTATTGCAACAAGTATTGTAGTTAGTGCAATAGGTTCACGATATTATAAATTGTCCGAGTATAATCTGGCAATATTAAAACCTCTGTTTTGGTGCTCTAAGAATTTTATCAGTACAAAATTCAGTACAAAATCAAGCAGACTGCCCTCCTAACGCTAGGTCTTTTACCGTAAGTTTTGACGTTAGTAATTTATTTCCCAGCGTACCTGTGACTCAATGTCTAAATGAAAGCTAAAGACATAAACTTGAAAAATGTCACTGGTCTAATGGAAAGAACCTACCAGTTGCGACCAAAATAATGGAGCAAGTTATCTGTAAATGGACGATTTTAAAGAAAATGTTCTAACAAACACTGAATTCAAACGTCGTCTTAAGTTACGTTGTTGTTATTAGTGATGTTAGATAAGGAGACCCCGGCCAAACATTCAAGCACGTCTCCCTCAAATGGCCATTTTCGCAAGCCCCCGGAAAGATGGGATATTAATGGAAGAGAAAGTGTGAGAGATGTGACATCAGACGGCTGTTTGACCATTCAGAAGGCCAACTCCCGTGTTTTTGTGACAACTGATTTTCAGGCTCAAACAGACGTCCCCCGCTCTGCCCTCTACATGGCCAACCAACCGACTGTCCATTCATGTTCCTCAGCTAGAGGTTTCCATGCCCTCCTGATGTAATCAACCCACTGCTGTATAGAACATGAACATTAGGGAAGGGAAATTGTCATAGTAGACACGCAAAAAACGTATCACATGCTATGACATCTGCGTTTCAATCGCCATTATCGCCTTAACTGTACGGATTATGAATACAAATTAAATTGTAAAATTGTCATAAGATTATGTGTATAATCCAAAAATGTTACAAAAATAGGGGTTTGTATTTTAAATTAGTGACTTCCAGTCTGGTAAGGTGACTTCTGGTACACCCTGTACATTGAAATTACTGTCAATGGATAGATCGTAACCGGTTTACCTATTATGTCACAATTAATTAGTGTTTGTTAAAACTTAATTCTGTAGATTTTAACAGGGTGTATGTGTGGTCTTTGACTCCCGATATATGTGTGTAGTGCTGTGCTGACCGTCAAAGCCCTAGGTCTAATCCTAACCTTCAAAAGACAAAATTTGTAAGGCAGTAGTACATGGCTGCAAATGTTGCCACCATTATATGATTGAAACCCAGACGGCAACAATTGCTGATACGTATCTGCGAACGTGTGTAAATTTATTAAGTTATAAGGACTACAAAAATATTTTTAATTTAAATGAAACGATTTCACTTTTTTGTGACTGAGGTCACCAAGTTCTTTTTAACAATCTGCTAAGTAACTTTAGGCTTACATTCACTTTTTTAAAAGTACCATAGTGACTGTTTGCCATATTTCACCCTTTACTATCTTTCTAAATATTACACCATGTAGCTTTTAGAAACTGGTTATCTTTGCTTCTTAAACTATCAGCTCAAGTAAACATTTCTTCTATTAATAATGAAAATGTCACCAAGGTCATATCTGTGAACTTCAATCAATAATATAAACAAAATGTTTGTGTATAATTTATTTCTGTGAATTAAAGATTACCAATACTTGTGTTGACTCTCTTTGATTGTAGCTGAAGTATTCAGTGTCACTGGTCCGGAACTCCTTCAATGCCACATGTTATGTCTCTTGGAGTGTTGCTGCAGTATTCCGTGTTGCTGGTCAGGAGCTCCTTCAATGCCACATGTTATGTCTCTTGGAGTGTTGCTGCAGTATTCCGTGTTGCTGGTCGGGAGCTCCTTCAATGCCACATGTTATGTTCCCTGGAGTGTAACTGCAGTATTCTGTGTCACTGGTCGGGAGCTCCTTCAATGCCACATGTTATGTACCTTGGAGTGTAGCTGCAGTATTCCGTGTTGCTGGTCAGGAGCTCCTTCAATGCCACATGTTATGTACCTTGGAGTGTAGCTGCAGTATTCCGTGTTGCTGGTCGGGAGCTCCTTCAATGCCACATGTTATGTACCTTGGAATGTAGCTGTAATATTCAGTGTCACTGGTCAGGAGCTCCTACAAATCCACATGTTGATATTTTATGTCGCTGTTATAAAAAACTTTAATTTAATTGAAATTTTGCGTGATTCTTTCCAAAATATGTAATTTTTTTTATGAATTCCCATGGCAACAAAATAAATATGTTTAATTGTTAGTTTTACTTTAAAAAAAGCAAAATGAAACTATTTTTTCTCTCAGAAGGAACCATGGCTGAGCTGATGTTATTAAAAGGTGAACTAAATAACGAGTGTGGTTGCATAAAATCTACACTAAATAGAAAATAAAACTTGTTTACAAATCCTAGATATCATGGTTACGAAGCATGGAACTCCACTTTTTACGACCCACTGATACAGGTCAGTATTTAAAATATAATTCTAATCATCCTGAACACGTTAAGATAGGGGTAGCTGTTGGACTTATAATTCGAGCCAAAATTACATGTAATGATGAAACACTTAAGAACTTGGATATGTGAAATAACACTTTAGAAGCAGGGGCTATTATAAAGGCTGTAAATCGTGCCTCCGGTTCCAGGTATGAAAAGAATCTGAGATTTCAAAAAGTATACAACGACATGCACTCTTTATTAAAAACAAACTTAACTGAAAAACTCAGGCGTATAAATAATAAAGACAACATAAGACCTATTTTTCAATCGAGTATTGCAATACAAAATAAGGTTGTCAAAGTTAAACCTAAGAATAGTGACCAAAACAAAAAGAACAAGGTCTATAGTGTCCCATGCTCATGTAAAAGAAATTATATTGGTCAGGCATCAAGACCTGTTTTAAAAAGAATTGAAATAAAGCAAAAACTTTGAAATTAAGATCGCTCTGTCAAAATTGAGTGAGCATGTATTTGACACAGGACGTACAATTAAATAGGTTTTTGTACAAGGAAGAAAAAAAACTAATTTAACAGAGTCCCTTTTATGGTGATGAGTCGGCACATTTATCCAGACATCAATGAAAACTTACCCATCATATTTAAAACTGGTTGGGAAAAATAAAGGAGGTAAATGACAGGAGTTGGCCTGTGATGTCATCAGTACAAGGTACAAGGAACGATACCCAACAATACACCCCCCTCCCTTTCTGGCCCTTGGCGGGATGATTCAGGAAGGTCAACGGTGGGATTAGACAATCGGGCCGGTTGAGTGACAAAAAAATCGCCACAGCAACAATACTTGATAACGCGGAACGTTTTGAATTGTTCTTGTTCCGCCAAACGTCGTGTTATCGTGTATGTGTGTGAAATCCGCCTTGTGTTTATCTTCTCCTGACAACGAATTCACTTCTAGCATCACATTACATAATAGTGAGTGATTCCCAAGAAGAAATAGCTATTTGTGTATTAAGAGCGCAAATAACGTCATTGCCGCTCGAGAATGTAGATGGCCGCACGAAGCGTCAGCTGAGTGCGGCCAAACATTTCGAGAGCGGCAATGACTATTTGTGCTCGTAATACACACAATATTTTTCCTACCACCATAATTACAACCGATTAAATGTATTTAATAAACGTACACAATTATATCATTAACTTATTATATTATATCTTAAATTTAACTTCATTAACTTAATAATTGTAATAAATCGTAATCACTTGCATAGGTGTGTAACCGGATGTTAGTGTTATCAAAATACTGACCATGAAATCAGCTGATCCAGAGCAAAGCAACTACAATTAATTTGTAATAATTATGGTGATTGTCATGTGGTTTCTGACCAATAGAAACTAGTCTGTGTTGTGACGTCATCTTCTTTACCGTTCTAACCTATTGTAGATTTAAAATAACCTTGATTTAGCGTGCGCCAATGTTCCATTACCGCTCTAGAGCGGAAAAGGACCGGAAAACGGAAATAAACTGTTTTGCGTAAGATTACAGCTGTGGCAATGTGATTATTTCCATGCAGTGGTAGGATAAAGATTTTAAATACCTTAGTCTTTAACATTATAACGTCCCTAAATGTAATATTTTTGGGGAGCTGTGTTAGTGTTTTGCTAGTTAGGCTTGACAATACAAAAATCTTTTCTTAAATGCCACAAGCTATTGCCATGAGCGGTAGGTCAAGAATGCTTTGCCAAACACCGTGAACTGACAGTACCGCGTAGTGAGTGTGTGCGTAAGTACGGCGCCATCTCTGCGGCTTTTACGCTGACGGTGTTACTTCTAGGTTTTTGGAATAAAACCCTCTAATTGTATATCTATGTTCACATATCAGTGTTTTGTATGTCTGTTGTGTTCATGATTAATTATAAACTCCGTCATTACTTATTAAATTTCGTTCCTCTTTAAAATGTTTTTTCTTCTCCTATAAATAGTTAATACAATTTAGTTTACATACTTTTATTTTATTAAATTATCATGTATATGATTGGGTGGAGTTGTGTTACATACTTAGTACAAACCAGTATCTTAAAATTCATTCATTATAAATATTATATGTAAAACTAACTTAATTTATATTTATGTATCGGAATGAAACCCATAACAAATATTAAAACGTAGATGAATTTATACTGCAGCTTCATTGAAAAATTCCTTTTCAAACAATAATAAATAATTTGACTGATTTATGTGAGATAAATATTGTAAATACAATGGATGAACTGTAGCTATCAGCTGGGATCTCGTATCCATTACATCTGAGCTGCCTGCATTGAATCTGGTTAATCAGATTATATGTTTTATCCTATGGATCCCTGGTGTTATATTTTGACCTCATACTGTAGCATGATGCTTCTGTAATGAAAGACGATCCAGGCTATTTTGATTATTACACGTGTTACACTTAAATTAAAAAGGAGATCTGTTTGAAACACTATAATTCTAAGTTCCATGAAACAGATTAGAAAATACACATTGAGTGATCTATGAAAAACCATTGAGTATACATTTTTTTTTAAGTATTTTCTTTTCACCATAACTTAATTTAATTATTTCACATACATGCATAATTTTATTGTTAGGCCTATATACTTTTATACCGCTTTCCTCATGAAAAGCCTGACAAAAATAATACTTTTTTGTTTTGTCACATGGTTATTATTCTTATTTACGAAAGGAAAAAATATGCATGGTTATATTATATAACTATATATTGGTATTCCTCATGTTAATTGTTTATCAACAATAAACTTTAATAATTTGTTGTTGTAAGGATTGATGATAAAACCTCCACTCTACAATTTGAGTGTCTTTAAAAAAAATTGATAGGGAGTACCTCGATTCCAATAAGACATAATTTAAATTTGAATTATAGCAATTTTCATGTTTGTTTTAATTACTTTTAAGTGTATATTTAAATCTTGATTAAAATTTTGATCAAGGCTAATACTTAATCATGGTTAATATCAATGATAGTTTCGAAATGATTTGCCTTTAAAAACATTAAATATATGAATAATTCTTAATTTTTACATTAAATATTCAAGATTGTACAAAGGATAGTTGAAGTGAATTAATGTAATAATTATAGAAAATATAATGATTGAGAATGTAAATCATTGAATTATACTGTTTATGAATTTAAATCGTGATTCGTCATAACGAGTTAATATAAATACAGGTTTAAGTTGGAAATGGTACAAATATTTTAAAGCATTATTTACGAATATATGAAGCCATGAAATCATCGTTCATCGGTCCTCTGTGGCCCCTTAAAGCCTGTCAACTCGTTGGAATAATGTTTTCCATGGGAAGTAAATATGATAACGTATCCGTGTCGAGCTAACACTGTTTTTACTGAGTGTTTTGCGTTAATTTAGTTTAGTGGTTAAGCAATTTTTTATGGCTATAAGTATACAACATAAATATATCGTGTATATTATATTAAATATACAATAATTAAATAAAAATACTCACCTAAATGTAATAAATAGCCTACAGAGAAGATGGATGAAGGCAATAGGCCTATGTGGAAATGATGTAAGTTTGGTAGAATCGAATTATAGTATTGGTAAACAAGTTACCCCAAAAGGATTATACTCTTTTAATATTCTTGTTCATAACTTCGAAGTAGACACTTTTAAGAAACAAAATAGAAAGCCTTTTAATACTAGACACTGTCGAAAATATATCACTCCGATTCCAAACACTGTGTATGGGCAGAGGTTGCCGGAGTACATTGTGCCATACCTTTACAATCGGCTGCCAGATAGGCTCGAAACCATAAGCAACATAAAAGCTTTTAAAAAATTGGTTTTTCAGTGGTTGACAGATACTGTTTCAGGCATTGATGTCATGTGTTAGTAGGCTAATTTAAAACTTAGGCTAAATTCAAAGGCAGAGCTAAAATGGTCTAGGACTACTTCAGCACCAAAACTCAAAAAATGCCATCTACACATTTAAGCTTGGTACACATTACACAACACACTCATTTAAAATTTTCACACACGATTCACACATACAAGGGAATATTAATTGAAAGACTGACACACACAGAAAATTTTTTTGACTTTTATTGAAAAAGTGAGGTTATGTTGTTTTTGCTTGTCGAAGCAGAACTGACAGTGGTGGCAGCTGGACATAGAGGAAGGTTTTTGCTTCTCAATCTAGTCAACAAGCATAATATAGTCAATGTTATTTGCTCTTGTTTTTTTTCTCTTTGTTGCTTTGTTAAGTTTACTAGATTTTTTAAACATTGTTTTAGTTGTTATTGTTGCTTCTGTATTGTTCAGTTTACACTGTTTTGTTTTGTTAAATATTTAATTGTTGGTATTTATAGTTTGTAGCTGCAATTAAAGATTAATGTTAAAATATGTGCCTGCCCTAAACCACCGTAGTCCGCCGTATATTGTAAATTACAATGATTGCTTGCTTTCAATGCAATTGAAAATAATTTGAAAAAAGTAAAAAAACTTTGTATTTAGATAAATTTATTTACCTCGCCGACAAGTTTTCAACTTGGTGAGGCCATGTTTATGTACATTTTTGAAATAAACATATTCTTATTCTTATACAGTAGAAGCCGGAAAATCTGGCCACCTCGGGACCAGACCCCTGGCCGGATTTCTAGATGGCCTGATTAACCGGCGGGTTACTAAACAAATTGAACAGAAATGTATATTAATGTGTCTTACGAAGGTAAACTTGTTAAAGTATTGTGTATATACTCATACTGTTTAGGTAAAGACTAGGGCTCTCGCCTAATAATGCTTTGTTGTCGACTTCAACAGTCACAATTGACTTGATCAGACTTTGCACTACGAAGGAAATGACGATTAGACAACAAACAAGCGGTTGTTAGCGATAAACTGAATTTTAATTGACGACACGAATACCGATACAAAGTTTTAGCCTAGGCCAACTACCGGCTGACAACTAGGCTACTAGTAGCCTACTACTGGATACTAACGTAGAAATGGAACCATAGTGACGAAATCTGTCTCATGACCATAATAACTTCAGTGTAACACCGATGATCGGGCCCCGAAAACCAACGAAAAAATAAACACACAACTAAATTCACTATAAGAGCAATATTTCAGATCACATAGTCGGAAATTGAATTGACAGGAATTCGGTAGTCGGTAAGATATTTTAATAATTAAACATGGAACCAGTTGTCTCGTGTCTATTTAAACTGTGGGAAATGTCCGCTGTTGAATGATTTCCGAAAAACCACCTCCGGATTATCTGGCTGCCGAACCATCCAAGGCCGGATTAGAGAGCTTCTACTGAATTATGTCAAATAAATGGAACATGTTTAATATATGTTTGTTAAAACTGATTTAATGTAATTTTTTTCAATATAATAGTTTTGATTGAAAACTAATACTTACAAACCAATAGTATAAAGCCTTATGATAAGGCTTTAAAATATTTAAACATGTTGTGTGCAGTGAACATTAATTTTATCACACTCTAATAAACCTTGTAAAGTAATGGTATGATTTAAAAATTATGAATTCTTTTGATTTTTCCTGCGAGTGCCTTGTCCAGGAAATAATAACATTGAAAAGATCAATGGGTTGGAGCCCTGTTTAAAGCTTTAAAACATTTGCCGGACTATCACACATTACTCTCAAAAATTTTGCTCGAACGGTGCAGTGGTTAGAGCGTTATTAAAAAGAATTTAAAAATAAATATATAAAAATCTTTCTTTTAATAACATCAATCGAATTCTTAAGAACAAAAAAATCTTCAAGGGCTAAGTAGAAGGTAGATAAGAACTTAATCCCTTAAAAAACTAAGTAATACAGTAACAATGGCCTTTCCTGCAGAAACATTTTAAACAATTTTAACAAATTTGTCAAATATGATAGATACAAAAGACAGTTAATCTTGCAGTTAAGCTGAACGGTGACCAAGACACGGATAAGAAATCTGCATTATTAATGAAGATTTAAGTACCCTAACCATCAATTTAATCTACCTATAACAATAAAGAATAATTCCAAACTCAATACCGGTAGTAAAAATAAGTTTTCGGAAAGATGGGCTCTAATTTAGTTAAATTATGGTCAGTGGTGAATAAAGAACACATGTTGACTAGTATTGTCTTTTTTAAATCCAGTATTCCTTAGAGTTAAAGTCATTAGACATTTTAAATCTCAATGAGATGCATTATTTGTAATGTACCATTGAAAGCAAAAGTATTGGTTTCCTCTAATGGTTTCCCACTCTGAAAGGGTTGATACATTTCTCAGCGATACAGTTTAAAAGAGAAACTCCCTAGCAAATCTAATTCATCAACTAAAACGTGACTTGTAAGCTTAATAATTCTATGAATTTTGCTGTATTACTATAATCACTTATTTTTGTACTAAAGACTATAGTTACAATTTACATATTTACATTTTAATTAATAAAAAAAATTTAATTTATTGAAACGGTACATTTCAAGTTGAGCAATGAAACGGTATCCAGATATCATAACCAAAGACGAAGAACTTTCTAACCTATTAAATATAAAATATATTTACTGTTAAAAATGTTTTGTGTTATTGCTTAATGATTTCATGCAGTGTTTGATAAGGTGGAAAGTTCATTTCGAAGTTCACTGAGTTTGAATTTCTCAGTTACATTCTCCTACGAGATAATCTTCATGCTGATAAGTTTCAAGATACAATCTCAAATTCAATTTCCTGACAAGGTTTGCTGATCCTACTTTAAGTTTAAAAGCTTATAAAGTTTGTTTATATATTTTCCATTAAAAAATTCGGTTTAGATCAATATTGATATTGATTCACATTACACATAAATGCTTCATGTTTGATTTTTGCCAGGAATAAGATATTTTTTACTAATAAATATATTATTTATAATCATAAATCAACTCAATTTCACTTATTTTTGATATTTTGTTTGTTAAAAAAAAACTTTAAAAAATAAATATACATAAATAAATGTTTTGGATCATGGCTTTTTTAGGGAGAGACAGGAAAATGCAATTACGAACACAGGTGGCCAGCTGATAGTGTGGGACTACCCTAAAAAACGGGTATACCCACAAAAATCCTCTACTCTTTAGGAACTTAGCCTGAAATTGTTTGTCACATTACATCAGGCTTGGCCTAAATTATCCTAAGCCCATTGGGTTCACTCCTTGACCAGACGGAGCGTCAGGGGATCTGAGCCGCTTAGCGGTCCAGATCACTCTTTTTTCTAAGTAGGATGCCCCGGACGCACTGCGAAAAACAATCCATACGGTCCTCATCCTCCAAGATCTTTTGGCAGACCAAGTCCACCGAAAATGCACCAAAAGTTTGTGTGGCCTCCAGGCGGCGCTCTTCCCCCCGGGGGCAGCAGAAGAAGATGTGCTCCGCTTCGTCGGGAACGCACGCCCGGGCAATAAATGCAGTCCGGTGAACCGGTCTTGCCCATCGCGTACAGGTACGACCGAAAATAGCCGTGACCAGTCAGGAATTGGGTCAGGTAATAGTCCACCTCCCCGTGTCGCCATTCCACCCATGGTTAGCCCTGCTTTATAAGTCACGCAGGCAATCGTCCTCGGGTGTCGTGCTCCCAGCAGTGTTGCCACTACTGGAAGGTTCGGGAGTGTCGATCTTGCCTTGTCTCTGTTAAATCACCTTCTTCTTTCCTGCCAAGAGCTTGACAGGGGTGACTCCGGTTTCCACCAGAACAGCAGGCTGGGATACTGTCAGGTTGGCGGAAATTACGTCAAAAAAAAAAAAAAAAAATGGATAATGGAAAAATGGAATTGGTCTGGAAAAATATTGGATTATGGCTTGGGTCTCACTGGAATGCATAATTAATTGTAATAAAAAGAGTATTAAAACAATAAAAACCATGAACATGTTTCATGGACTTTAACAAAGATATAAGCACTTAGTTACAGAATTGGGTTGGTATCTGGGTGGCTATAGAGCTCGTCTTCAATAATAATATTCCCAGTTCGACCTCTAGAACAATTAATAGCCTTTAAAGTGTTTAAAAGTGGACCAAGCAGCCTTTATCCATTGGGATTCTGGCCTATGAATCAGGTGGCCTTTGCTCATAAAAAGCTCCACTAACCCTCAAATCATCACACATAAACTCACCCCTTATTCATGTTTACATAAAAATACACTCCATAAAAATACGCTCTAGGGTCTATAAAAACGCGTATTATTTATGTAGGTATGGGTAACTTAAAAATTTAAAACGTGTGAACACTTTAAAGTTTTTAATTTATTACTTCTCATATATTTAGATTTGATGTTAAAGGTTCGTGTTAATATAGTGTAGAATTATTAATTATTAAATCCAAAACAACTAACAATGGATTTTGAATTTTTTATATTTATTATTATTATTTTTTATTAAGCCGATAATGGACAATGTTTGCATTATAACAACACAAAAGGACAAAATTTAACTATTAATATGAAACTAACCCTATCATTGTTTGACAATGCACCACGACCTCCCATTCGCTGACTATTAACACTGTGTCACTTTCAATACTTATTTTGAACAAAAGTCAGTATGACATAGAGATAAAACTAACATGTTTTTGAGAAATAACCACTAAAAATATTAATAATATTTTAAAGATTAATAACAAATTAAAATAACTTTAACTTAAGCTAAAACTTTCCATTTGAATGATAAACAAACCTTAATAAAGTATTTGTGATATGTTAATAAATACTACTAAAATTGTGGCACAATGCCATATCTCAAAACACTGTAACTGGTGTGTACTTTAAAATTTAAATATTTATTACAATTTTAGTTTGATGATTAATGAAAGAACTTAATTTAAACAGAATTGAATAGTTGTTAAACTATATTTAAAATTACAAAGAATTTGGTTAAAACTATTACGCTGAATCTCAAAAGAAATGGCCAACTCTTACGAAGAGTTGTAGCTTTGGCAGATAGGGAATCCAGGATTATAAAAAGACCATAAATTTAACAACCCATTTGGAAACATGAGTTTATTGTCAAAGTTTCGTAGTTTTTTATTATAAAACAGTTAAATACAAATTCAATCATACTTTCTTCCGAAGTAGTAAATATTTCTATGTATAAGGGGAGAGGATTTCTAAATTAGTTTTAAAAACTTCGTATGTCGTTTTTGTGTGGGTAAAAATGTGATAGGAAAATGGCAAGCAATGTCTCTCTGATTAGCTTATTATCTTAAATACTATACAATTATTAATTTTTGTAATTTAGATTTTTCGTTTAACTTGAAACACCCAGGGAGCAAAAGTTCTGACCCTCCACATGGTCTTTACTGATTACTCTGATATTTATCACTGAAATACTATTCTTATTCAAATTTTCATAACATTTTGGGTATTTTATTTTGGTGTGGTGGGGTGAAGGGTGGGGATTTCATTCAGTCGTTGATTTTTTAAGGTATTTGTGAATTAGAATATGTGAAATAGTACTTAGTGACTTTTGCATTTTTCTACTGTTATAACTTTTTACTTAAAAATACATACATAAATCAAGAAAGTGAGAAATATATATAATTTTTTTTACTGTCATGTTTATCAGAGGTATCAGTTAAAATTGCAATTCTGACCAAGAACTGAAGTAACTTAGTCATCAAACATTTAGTATATATATATATATATATATATATTACTGCCTTGATTGATATATTTGATAGTTTCATTTCATAACATAATTTAGTAATAAAGAGATATATACATGGCTTTCTCTAATCAAATGGTATTATGTGGATGATGAACTTTTCTCCTCCACAATATAGCAGGTAATCCCAATATCCTGGAGTTATTTAAACATTTGTTTCATTAGTCACCTTGTTACAACAATTTTTAAAATACATTTTAGACATTTAAAACATTTTTCCGGTTAACCTTTGTCATTTCACACTTTTAGGAAACACCATTCATAAATTTTAAAGCTCATGGCAATATCAGCTCTCTGATTTAAATAGTAGATAAAATGTGTAACTAGTTACAATTGTAAAAGGAGTAAAAATAAAAAATATATTTTACTCTACATTTATTCTTACAGCTAGAGTACAGTACAAACCATAAGATTAAAATAGCCTTTTACAAATCTGAGATGTAACTTATCATCGAAGCGCATTATGGACTAGCTATGTGCTCCAAATTATCTTTATTGGACATAACTTAACTAAACCAAGCTTAGAAAGTGTTTTAGTAGTTTCAAATAACGGGGTAAGTTTTTAAGACACTATAGAGCTAGTAATGGATCCTCCTGCTGTCAACCCGAAAACCGAGTTGAGAATGACCCCAGAATGGGAAGCATGGTTCAAGAAATGGTACGGCAAGGTTAGCAAATCCATTGCAAGTCTACTCTTAACGCTTGATCATGGTTTTCGTTTCGAATAACTCATAAGGTCGTCTAAATTTATCCATTTGAAATATAACAATAATTAATACACTGAGATCTTGAAATCTAGTTAGTTTTTGTATTCCCCGGTTCACAGTACCGTTGTGTTCAGAAAGACCGACCCATCTCTTAAGGAATAGACTATCAAGTTCAGCCAAACATTTAAAAGTGGTAATCGCTGAGTGAAATTTGAGGAGTCTTACGCTAGTACTTTGGGTTGAAGTCATTCCATCATCATGCTAAAGAAGATTTAAAATTTATTGTTGATCAAACAAAATAAAATGGCGTATACTTTTTGTTGTAAACTATAGGTAAACCAAATAATACCTCTCAGGTTTTCTCACAGGGCCATGCAAGTTTTGACATACACCTTTTAATAGTATTAATTTAAATATTTAAACATATGTTAATTTAGTAATATCTTAAATCTTAATCAGGTAATTCATTGAAAAAGTAACCCTGAACATCTTTGTTAATTAAAAAAATATTTGTTTAGATCAATGTATACGAGTAGGTGTGATTATGTGTGGTATTTTAAGCTTTGAAAATAAACTTTTTTTAGTAGCGGATGAAATAACATTTTTATTACCATATCAAGAGTACCTTACACTGTGTTAGTATTACTAGCATATTACGAATGTTATAAAGT
Organism: Neoaliturus tenellus; assembly: GCA_030545055.2. Lineage (NCBI taxonomy): Eukaryota > Metazoa > Arthropoda > Insecta > Hemiptera > Cicadellidae > Neoaliturus > Neoaliturus tenellus. The sequence continues at coordinate 108,978,842 of CM061534.1, read as the reverse complement.
AATTTTACTTGCGTGAAAACTTATAGGAAACATGAGGTCCACTAAATAGTTTAACACTGAATATTAGTAACAATATATGTGTACTATACATGAACTATACCAGAACGAAACATTTAACTAGCAATGTTTGAATTTATTTAAATACAATTTTTTGAGTAATATTTTTATTTATTTTATTTAAAAGGCAAACGTCTCAGAATAAGTACAACAAATCTATACTTATTTAATACGCTAAGGGTTTTTTTGTCTTGAGAACTCCTCCTACAATTCTCAACCGATTTTCAAGTTTTTTGTGTCGTTGGATAGGGCTTAGTCTGAAGTTGTTTCCGAAAAACATTGATGAAATTCGGACTGATAAGGGTGCTATCCACAAATTAAATTTGAAATCTCCCCATTAGAATAACATTGAGATTGGTTTTTGAGCATTTTAAACATCTGTTAACGTACGGCTGTAGTTTTTGGTGATCACTGATATTCACAATATTGGATTGGTCGGATTTCATTGATCTAGAACTAAATGCAACTTTTGTAAGGCATGAAAATAAATTGCTCGATGTTGAGCAACACGTGCATTAGTATATACTATTCACATACTTTTCATATGCAACAAAAATTATTATGTTAATATTCTAAAATAATACTTTTGATTTTACGTGTGTTCCAGTCAAAAAATTCTATAATAACAAAAATCACATTTTATGGAGTTTATGCATTATTCGTTATTTTGGTATTTCGTTGGATGAAAAAGAAAATTGACCTAATTATTGAAAAAGTAATGATTGGGAGACAAAAAGAAGATGAAGTTAGAAGACATTATGAGGAGACAGGGATAAAGTACAAACTACAGTATAAGCCATAGGTTTTACTAGGTAGAAGCTATTTTAAATTAAATAATCGTTAATTATTGAATTCTTGTCTTGTAAAAACCACTATTGCAACTCATAATGAAAAACTTATAAGCTCGGTTGAAAAAATAATGTCTCTGAAATTATGTTCAAAATTATGACGCATAAATGAAATTGTGGGTTTTGTTGGTTGTGGTTATTTTGTAAATGGGAACCATTTATAAAAGTTTTTATGACATTCTCAATATTAAATTTTATTGATTTCATATCAGTTATACCAACTGACCGAGAAAGAGTGACAATCTTAATCTTCAAAAAAAAAAAAAAATAATAATAATAATAATAAAAAATAATAATAAATAAATACAAATCAAAACATTTAATATTTTAATATATCAGTAAATATAATCCACATAATTTTACTAGAAATAAAAGCGCATCAATGGTTTTTGCATGTCAATATAAATTTAAGCTTTCTTAAGAATTTTTCTAATTTTTTCAGCAATAGGAATGGGGTTTTACTTAATTCACAACCAAAAAAGTTCATAATAATTTATTATTTCATAAGTAACAAATTCCAACTAAACTACTATTATTCCACACTTAACTAGGTTTTTGTAAAACTGTCAAAAAGTTAACAAAAAGACTCAGATATTTTATTTAAAAAAAATATAACCCTAATGTAGATAGTAAAGATGTGAATATATAAAAAAAAACATATTTTTAAAAGAATAAACTACAGTTTACACCATGTAAATCATTAACTTAAAATATTGTTTCAGACGAAATATTTCTGGTATGTGTTTTTTGCATACGTACTATATAAACACGTTGTCTCATGGATAGATAACAATCTTTTCTTGTTGAATTCACTGAAAGGCGATTGGGAGGAGTCCAAGAGAATTGAGGAAAGGTGGGAAGAAAGAAAGAAAATACTAAGCAAGGTGGACGAAGAGTGCAAGGAGTAAACCAGTGAGATAAAAACAGAAAAAACGTAGATTGTTAAATCAAACTTACAATCGAAGCTTTATTTATTTTTATTTTACAAACAATATAAATATTGTCTTTAGGTTAATTTGAGAACTAAGAATATTTCATTAAATGTGTTATTATTTTTTTCCTTTATGTCATTAATTTTTATGTCGTTCAGAAAGTATGTTTTAGATGAAAAAACGTAAGCTATAATTTTTTAAGACAAAAAAGTAATGTAGTAGAAATTTGTTTTTTTTTACTATTATTTATAAAAATAATAATTGCATAAATAACTTTTAAATAGCTCCAGTAAGCTAAAAGGTATAATAAATAAAAGAATAGTGAGTTAAATTCACATATAGTGCGCAAATCAAGTTCTTTTTCACCATTCTATAAAAAAACGAATTTTTAACTAGAAGATCAAAATATTATTGTATTGAAATACGGTTTGGTATAATTTGGAAAACATCCATTGAAATTTTTATTTTACATCTGCATGAACTTTTGCTGATGTTAAAGCCTCATTGATATTTAGGTGTTCGACCCTTTCATATTTTATTCATCCCTAATTAATCATAATTAATTTGCTGTTGAAAAGATTAGTGGGGAAGTAGTATATTTCGTTACTAGTCCGGAAAGTGGTCGTTATCGGTGCAAGATCGAGTTTTTATTTCGATCGAGCACCGATATACCACTTGCGGACGAGTTACGGACAGTACTTTTCATCATACCACCTTTAATAAATTTACAGTTTGGATAAAAATTAATAAATTTTAACCTATATACCCCCGCTCACGTTGTTATTTGTTTATATTGTATTTGAACTATTTACAGTTGTTATTAAAAATAAAAATAAATCAACTTGTTTAGTGTCCCGAAAACCACTGTTTCGCGGTCTAGTCCCGAAAACTTTGTTTACCAACACGTTCATCCAACCCACCGGGAATCAAATAGTTTCGATCACAGCTGACCGTTCTGAAAACAACGTTTATCGCAATGGTATGATGAAAATATTATTATCGTTATAGTATATTTTAATATAGTATATTTCATCACTAGTCCGGAAAGTGGTCGTTGTCGGTGCGAGAACGAGTTTCAAGTACGAGGCGAATCCGAGTACTTGAATTCGATTGAGCACCGATATACCACTTTCGGACGAGTTACGAACACTACTTATCATCATACCACCTTTAATAAATTTACAGTTTGGATAAAAATTTATATATTTTTACCTATATACCCCCTCTTACGTTGTTATTTGTTTATCTTGTATTTGAACTATTTACAGCTGTTATAAAAAATAAAAATAAATTAACTTGTTCAGTGTCCCGAAAACCACTGTTTCGCGGTCTAGTCCCGAAAACTTTGTTTACCAACACGTTCATCCAACCCACCGGGAATCAACTAGTTTCGATCACAGCTGACCGTTCCGAAAACAACGTTTATCGCAATGGTATGATGACAATATAATTTTTATAATATAATTTACTATAATAGGATAAATGTTTATTGGACACCAATACCTTCGTTTCAAGTGTTCCAAACATTAAATATTGTACATTAAAAAGTACTCTAAATCATTAGAAACCTTTTAATATAAAATATTTAAAAATTAGTATGGTTATGGTAAAAGAAATTAAAACAATTCCATACCCATTTTTGTTGTTCCAATATTGAAAAAAATATTAGGTTCGAAAACCCAACAAACAATAACAAACGTATTACAATTGTTGGAATACCTTCAAATGACAATTTATATGGCATTGCAGAGCAGGATTTAGGATTTGCTAGGACTATGTTAAGAAACAGGCAAAAAACCGCTTATTACTTTTAAGAAGTTATAAATAAACTGTATACCGTAATTTAATTAAAGAATAATCCACTATGTTCAACTATGTAAGTTTATCACATCCATAAGCATTGAATGCAAAATTTCATCATAACTCCTGTGAATCGTTTCTCATTATGGCCATGACTCCCTTGTAAAGTCTTGATGTTATCAGAAATAATATTCCAGCAAAGGTCAGGTAGCTTAGACCCAAAGCGATGACGCCTTTTGGAGAAATTATGTCCTAAAATGAAAATAATTATAAAATAATTTAAATAATGTACAACTATTTTATGGTTAATCATTAATTTACTTAACAATTCCATATTGAGATGATCCAAACTTCTAGTTTTTTTGAGCCTACTGGATATTAAGTTACCCAGATAGAAGATAAATTATTATGATTCGAACACATAAAAACTACATTGTAAGATTCGTAGAATACTATACTTTTATGATATTTGTTGGATTTTTTACATGTAATATATAATTATATAAACGAATCGTGTAACTGAAAACCAAACACTTTCAATCTACAGGGTTAGGCAAAAGTCTGGACACCCTCAGTTAACTTTTTAACGCGTTGCAGTAGGAAAACCAAACTCGGCACATGTTAACAACATGAAAAAATGCACATTTTCATCAACTACAAAACTTTGCCCCTGCCCCAAAATGGGGTATTTTGGGGGCAGCCCCAAATTTTCAAATGTAAACCCCTATTGAGTGACCCCTAATTTTAAACTGTGTATCAAGACAAATGAAATGGCGCAAACCGGAGGTCGATTTCTCACCCTTAACCAAAATGGCAGCCATTTCAAAATTTGAGATGCGCTTTATGAGCTTTTTTAGAATTGAGAATATCTGTAATTATTTTAGAATTGAACTTACTAGTTCATTTCTGCTACTAGGTTCAATTCTAAAATAATTCCAGAAATTATAAATTCTAAAAAGCTATTTTCCGATTTAATTTTAACAAATGTCAATTTACCCTTCTCGAATTTTAAAATGGCTGCCATTTTGGTTAGAGATGAGATATCGACATCCGGTTTGTGCCATTTAATTTCTCTTGATAAACCGTATAAAATGAGGGGTCACTCAATAGGGGTTTACATTTGAAAATTTGGGGCTGCCCCCAAAATACCCCATTTTCGGGTCAGGGGAAAAGTTGTGTAGTTGATGAAAAAGTGCAGTTTTTAATGTTATTAACATGTGCCGAGTTTGGTTTTCCTACTGCAACGTGTTAAAAAATTAATTGGGGGTGTCCAGACTTATACTTGCTTGCCCATCTCAAATTTTGAAATGGCTGCCATTTTGGTTAAGGGTGAGATATCGACCTCCGGTTTGCGCCATTTGATTTGTCTTGATACACAATTTAAAATTAGGGGTCACTCAATAGGGGTTTACATTTGAAAATTTGGGGCTGCCCCCAAAATACCCCATTTTGGGGCAGGGGCAAAGTTTTGTATTTGATGAAAATGTGCAGTTTTTCATGTTGTTAACATGTGCCGAGTTTGGTTTTCCTACTGCAACGCGTTTAAAAGTTAACTGGGGGTGTCCAGACTTTTGCCTAACCCTGTATATATTAATACGCATTACGCAAGCATGTATCATTTCCTCCTTTTTTCTCAGCTCCTGTGCCTCGTAGGGAAAATCCGCATATTCCGTTAGAAAGGTATTGTGCTGTAGATGAGCAGAATCACACTATAATTCACATCGGTCTTCAGGGCTTTGCCCTACAGGCTTTCAAAGTTTCAATGTTAATCTTATAGGGGAAGGATAACTCATTGAATCATTAGGCAGCTGTTGTAATAACAAATGCTAGCACATCAGGAAGAGCAGCTGTTTTATTATGAAACTTTTTAAAACTGATTGGCTCAAGATCAACTGAATTTTTGGTCGATTTTCAACCAGTGGGCGATCTCTAGTCATTATATTTCAACAATTCCACCATAGCTACCAAATAGTGTAATTCATTTGACCTTTCATTACCTTTAACTCCCTTTAACATCTAATGAAAATTTAACTAGAAAAGTTGATGATCTAAACAAAAGTATTTTCAATCACGACATAACAACAGAACTAAAATTAATATTTTGTCGTTTAAATAAACGAATAGACAAACCTTTACGGATACTATATAAAATGACACCGGAAGACATCTCATCGAACTTAAAATAGTAAAAATTTAGTATCACGTTAGTTACAAACAAATATCAAAGTTAACATTCAACATGTTTAAATTACTTTATAAAATATGCTTTAACTTCCTCTATAGGAATATATAGTGAAGCTGGTTTTGTGAATTTCCCTGAAAATGTTACGTATCTTAGTTTGTTAATATTATTAAAATGTGTTGATAGGCCTATAGTTTTTTAGGCCCGCCGCACCCAACCACCCCCCCCCCCACAACACACACAGGAACCACTTAACATGGCCTACCCTTTCACCTCCACTCTGAATCAAAATATTCTAATTGTTCTAGAACTAGCAATCGGTTATCTTAAACAAGTTAGTATTAAATAACAGTTCCATCCAACTCATGAGTCACCCTCTTATACGTCTTCACATTATTCCCTTAATTTTACTTGGAACTAACAATTGATAAACTAACAATTTTGACAAATTGAATACAGGTTACTTTACCTCCGTCCTTTGTCAGCTTTTGTATTAATCCTACAGGACTACCGCGGTTTCAGAACTACTGTTCCATCATCAGGTCAGATTTCAAGATAATAAAAGTTCACCATGTCTGTCGTCACACATTAAAAAGTTATTACAAAAATTACATTGAGTTACAAATCACACACACACGAGAAACACGACACGAACGGACATACATTTTGCGCACTGTTCAACTTGTACCGGCCGGTAGGTGATCACCGACTGAGGAGGACAAGCAGAGCGGCAGATGTCATGAGCCGCTAGTTGTACTTTGGACCCTGTTATCCTGGTCTGAACTCCTTGCCTTTATCAGACCAGGATAACAGGGTCCAAAGTACAACTAGCGGCTCATGACATCTGCCGCTCTGCTTGTCCTCCTCAGTCGGTGATCACCTACCGGCCGGTACAAGTTGAACAGTGCGCAAAATGTATGTCCGTTCGTGTCGTGTTTCTCGTGTGTGTGTGTGATTTGTAACTCAATGTAATTTTTGTAATAACTTTTTAATGTGTGACGACAGACATGGTGAACTTTTATTATCTTGAAATCTGACCTGATGATAGAACAGTAGTTCTGAAACCGCGGTAGTCCTGTAGGATTAATACAAAAGCTGACAAAGGACGGAGGTAAAGTAACCTGTATTCAATTTGTCTAATCAGCTTTGGAGGCTATTAACATGAATTAACAATTTTGAATATAAATATAGCTCCACATTCCCTTAGTTTATAAACAAAAAAGAAACTACCTACAAGTTTCATGATAGAGATAATACTCCGTTAGATGATTTCAACAAGACACCATAATCCACGCGATTAGCTTAAAAAATCAAACCTACTGTTTCAATACACACAGCAACGCCACTCAGTCCTGACTGTTCTGCTCCATTGACGAACAACCAATTAATTAAGCATCTTGCCGCTCCGTACCCAGTTATCAATATGTGTTTAACTAAATTCTTTGTAGTGATACCTCTGTCTATCTATATTCAAGATTTTTATATTCAAGAACTATAATGGTAAGCCGTTCCCCATGGGGTTGGCATTAAACAAAAACTTTACAATGCAGATTTTTACTAATCATATAGTTATGAAAAACTAAGAACTGTTTGAATAATTAATTTTAAAATTATAAATAGGGCAATACCATTGAAAAATTTATAGGTAATTAAAGAGAGAAATAATTTTCAACGACGCCTTTACTTACAGATTCTACACCTTCTGTAGATTGGTTATCAAGGCTAGCAGCTCGAGAGCACCGACGCTGCTGAGCATCGTTCAGCTCATCTCCTAGCCTCACGACGGTTCTCCAAAGATTACTATTCTTAGTTTGCAATCTTGAGTTTTCCGTTTGCAAATGGCCGATCTCATCTTCAATGTGAGAAACGGTGTATTTAAACTCGTTTACTTGTTTGGAAAGAATGGAAAGTGACTTCTTTAACTCGATTAACTCTCTTAGAATATCATCAATTTTTTGGGAGGAGGTTCCTATTTTTAGCTGTCCAATAATATCTTCTAAAGCACTTCTAGTAACGACTTCATCCACAAAACTGTCTAAATTTTCTGATTTACCCTTAACACACTTTGGGCATTCCCACTGTTCAACTTTGGCTCCTAGTTTTGTGATATTTTCTTCCGACTGTATCGGTGTACAACTTATGTGGAAATGTTGCTTGCAGTTCCCAGTACATTTGATACTCCCCTTTTCCTCCAGGATTGGCTTTCTGCATGTACCACAATTAAGAGCCATGCTTAAATTCAAATGATTTGAAAACTATTGGCTAGTAGGCCTAAAAGTTTCACACAGCATAGTAATAATTTCCCAACCATTTAGATTATTTTTAGGCTATCTGTTATTTGTGATGTGATATTTACTACTAGGCTTTATCTCCACTCACCCATTATCTTTCATATTACAGTCTTTTTATGAGTCAAATAACTATTGACACTTTAAAAATATGAATGTTGAAGGTTTTGTACTTTTCTGCTTTGGGATATTTAACATGGCATTTTATGTATTTTGGTTCTGTTATTTGACATATGTAGGATACAAACTAAAGAATGAAAATGCCAATAAAGAAGAAGAGGAAGCATCCAAGAAAAAATTACCAATGAATTGACAGTGAAAAGTGTTTGTTTATATTGTCAGGACCAGTAAATTTTTCACAAAGAATCGTTATAATTTTTTTAAGATTCTTGTCAAAAACTTATCCTAACATTCACTTTACCTGAGTCAAACAATAATTACATAAGCGATAGGTATAAATTAGTTGAGTAGTAATATCTAACTTTGTTTGCTTAGATTTATTTGATGAATCAGTCTAAAAGGTTTATTATTAATAAGTAGTATGTTAAGTGAATTAAAAAAAAAAAAAAAAAAAAAAAAAAAACATATGTAAATTACTATAAAAGACTTGGAACAACAGTGAGTTTAACCTATTTAGAGGAACTAAAACGACCAACAGGTAAAACGTTTTACCGTGTCAATATAAATCCCAGCCAATAAACTGGAAATACCGAAACTTTACAGCCCTATTGCTGCACACTTTCGGCCATAACTGAGGGTTTATTTCGTTCAACCCGTTTAACGTGAAATACACCCGAATTCTTGTGCAAAACAACATGCCCCCAAGCTATTGCCAAATAGTTTCTCTAATAATTTTTCCCTAAGACACTATGATCACGTTTTAGTAAGAGGACATTTTCAACAATACTGTTTTGTTTGGCTGATAGAAGGGTTACTTATATGAAGATACAAAGTAGAAAAATCACCTATACTATAAACATAAGAATAATAATAAAAGAATCTCGTATTTTCCTCTAAGCACATGATACGTTAACGATCTACTAACAAAAATTAACAATATCACTTAACCGATGGTTCCATCATCTTTGGAGTTTACTACTAACTAAAAATTAAAAATAAATAAATAAACAAAGTTACAGCAAATTGTGGAAAAAACCCGGTATATAAGTTACAATCAGTAAAATAGATACTCACCGTCGCTTTAGCAATCTAAAAGTATTCTTGTATTAAATACAAAGATTTAGCTAAAAAAAGTCACATCATATCGCAAAAACATTTCTTTCGTTTTTAGCTTCGACAGGCCAATTATTAAACAATTTTAAGCTAACTATATTATGAATTATGCAATCTATTAAGTATGTCTTTGAATTAGATTTATTTCATAGCATCATTATTAATAGCCCAATGACAAAGGGTAACATGGTTCAGTATTTAGACTTTTAGAAGGCTAGTAACTTTTCTCAGTATCAAACCTTTGGATTAAACTTATGCCCAATGGTTTGTAATTTCCCCAGTAATCAGCTTGGACTAACAGTCTTATGGTTAAGACAACAGGTAGTCTTGAAAAATACCATCCTTCCGTACAAAGGCATCTCCCATGAATATCATTGCATGTACTAAACACAATTACAAGGCTGTAACCTGGTAGTTTCCTCATGGAAATATAAGCAGACGTTATTCAATGTTGAGATGAATAAAGCAAGAAATAGTTATTTTCATCCAATATCCACCTAGATTCATCAACTTTGGAATTGAGATCCCTTGTGTTACAGAAACAATTCTTCTAATCTTACAGAAACCACACTTTAATTGGTGTGTATCGAAACATGATTAAGGCCTTGGCCTAAAGAGACAATTGAAAATGTTTAAAACTTTAAATCTTAGGCAATTATAACAGTTAGTAAACTTATATATTCTCTAGTAACTTACTTTCCTCTACTAATAATAATTTAAAACTATTAGAACCTGTTCTGTCCCTTTGGTTGAATTTTTACTACACTTAAATTTAAACTACCATATAAGGATTCAGTTCAAGTTGTTGCATTTTATTAAAGATGCACTTTTAAATCACTCCTTAAAACTGAAATCATATATTTTCGCCCCAAAACTTTAAATGGTGTGTTACTCAAATTATTTTAATGAATGAGAAAGAGGATAATATTAATGGAAATTAACGTAAAATTTATTAAGGGTGCGCTCTACCCATCTGCCGCGCGCGGATGCAAGGGTTTAGAATCTCCGTGTTTGTCGCCCCAGTTGTAAACTGATTTAAAATATTTTGGTGTCATTCTTTTCGTAATATAATTTTGTACTCCGCTATCGTCTTAAAATTTCGATATTAATTTAAATTACAAGCAGGGTGCTTTCTAATAATGTTGAAATAAGCGTTTTTGTATAAAGTTTTAACGTATTAAAAACAATGTTTTAAGAAAAAATAAGACGATACGTGAGTACAATATATTCTTAAGAACAAGAATATTCAATAAGATTAATAAAAAGTTAATAGATAACGATGCAAAAAAGGAGATGCGAGAGGTCTGCAATTTCAAAAACATCTTTATTAGACCACCGATCGATTTCGCACTGAAACCAAAAAAAGCATTAAAGTAATAAAATTTAAAATCACCCGTCATCTATTTTCCAAAATGTGAGTTTCTGCGTATAGCGGCAGTTAACAGTCTCGCTCGACGATTTTGACCCCGAGGTAGAGCGCACCCTTAATCAACAAAAGTTTAATACCAAGCTTAGGAAACACAAGCACCACTTCTAAAAAGGTTTTTGTAGTATTTGGTTCTTCTTATTTAGTTTTATTATAACGTGCTCCTGCCTTATACGAATATTATATTTTACTTTGATTTAAGTTAAAATAAATTATTAGGTTCGAAATAATAAGCAAAACCCCTAAAAATTAAATCTTTGTTGAATCAGAAATAATTTTAATTAATTACTGCTTCAAAAATATTGTTAAAGTTTATTAGGGCACGGCACACGTTGTACAGTAAGGTAATTGGCCACAGGACAAGGGTGAAGTGTTTTACTGTGCCCCTGTAAACCCTACTTTGTACGTCACAAAGCCTACTTTGTATCGTAATTTCAAACTTTACCGCCCAGTTGCACCTTTATGTGGCCCATAACTGCCTGCTACATTGTTCAAATGTTATAAACTACTAAACTTTTGTTTAAAGTTAAATTAAACCACAAGCAATAGTAGGTGTGAATATGTAAATCATCATAATAATCATCATATTAGTGCAACAGCATAAGTCATTACCATATAAATTAAAACGTTTCCATATTACTACATCAATATTTTACGACTATTACTTTTTTGTTCTTCTTCTTAAGATATCCTACCGTAGAACACATTATTAACGAACATTAAGCTAATCATTTTCATATCAGTAACACATTAACTAAATCTATAACCTATTATAAATCACTTAATAATGTGAGTAGAAGAAATGGGACTGGTCGAGTGGTTTTCTGTTGGTGGCGATGTAAGTGATTTAGAATTGTGTTGTTAGGAAACTAATAAACAGTTTTTACCTGAATAGCCTTAATGCAATAAAAAGTAAGAGAGTTTAAGTTTAAAACTTGAATGTTAGGATATTGAATTTATTGATGTTTAAAACACAGTTACATTTAGGAATTGGGTTTAAAATTGGGTTAAAATTATAGAAATCGGCAAAAGTTTCCTTTTAATTTTGTTACACCAACCAAAAGGTGTGCGATATTTTTTAACGTTTTAGAAAAATTAAATCTATTCTACTTAAACATTTAACAAAAGCTTACAATCGATCAATTATTGATTTCCATAGGAGGCTCCAGAGGTGCCCAACCCCCCTTTGGACCAAGACTCACCCCCCCCCCCCTCCCAACCAGGCCGGGACCCCCCCCCCACCGGCTATAAAATTTGTAACCCCCCCTCCCCCGAAAAAAATATCTTGTTTTAAATACATATTCTTGTGTAACTTTCTGTAATTCTTTTAGCAAGAAATTTATTTAAATGTAGGCTTGGCTGTTTAATGTTATTAGTTGAGCAATCTATAAAAAATAATAAATAAAAAACTGCAAAAGTGGTTAGAATGTGGGCCTTGGAGTAAATTTTAAAACCTTATAGGCCTATATCTTAATAAGTTATACAATTGAAACATTATTTCTTAGTAAGTACTAAACCAATTCTCATGATTTACGTATCAATTGTCAAGCAATAAGCAATATTTATTGTCGTCAAGCATTACAAACATGCACTGGACATCGTCATAATCCTTAATTCTAATTAATCTACAGTTTGCAAACCATGCAAAATTCAAAAGAAATGCACATGTTAAGGAGCATGATGAGTATATTTGCAGCATTTCCTTACACGACTATCCTCAGGGTTAGCCTACGTCCTGTATCTCTTTGAAGTCTCGGGCCAATGCAATTATTACGGAGGATTAGGATTAAAACTAAAATAATTATCAACATTATACACATTACCCACCTTTTTACTGGTTTAGCCTAACACAGGTAAATTCTTATGTTTTAAAATTGAAATGTGCGTTTGTCTTTGACAACGTGAATAGGAAGGCACGGCGTATAAACTACTTGATATTTGATTGTTCTGTTGGTTTTGGTGTTTCATCAATCATCAGGGACACATGAATCCTTATAATTTTCTTTTTGTGGATGGTGTTAATACAATATTATTTAATACATTGTCAGTCTTTAGAACAATATTCAATAATTGCCTGGTTTAGAATCATTGAACAACAACTTAGAAACCTTGAATAGGCCTAACTTACAAACTAAACGTTTTGAGGTTATCGCACACGCACAACAGTCAGATTTCTGTATCGTGAAATTTCATTGACCAAGGCTATGAAAAACGTTACTTTCAGGAAGAAATTACAAACAGCTTAATGTGTCTGTTTTTTGTGTTGTTCCATAAAATAAAAAACAGATATGAGCAAGTGAGTTAACTCTTTGGCACCGACTTCTGCCGCTCCCGCGAACGACATAGCGCGCGTCTTTTGCAGCTCGCCCGTTTCCATAGCAACAAGGCTTCTAGATTTCGCCAACCATAGAGAAATGACTACAGATAGTCACTGTGTTCGTTGACCAACAGTCTTTAAGAAAATTTATGGTAAATCCTATTCTATACAGTTTTTGGCGGTCAAAAATGACTTGTGTATGTAAAAAAACTTTAGTTTTAATACTCTTTATAAAAGTATACTTCAAAAAATCGCCCCCCCATCTCGGACAAAATACCACATTTTCGACCCCCCCCCCAAAAATTTCAACGACGCATTCTGCGTCGTAACCCCCCCCCCCCCTGTGGGCACCCCTGGGAGGCTCAACACTGACTTAACAAGGAATGATAAGATCAAAGAGAGTTTAACCTTCTAAAATAGGTTCGAAAGATGACAGCTTTGAATCAGTAAGAAATTCATATAGCTCCCGAATCCTAACCATAAGGCTTATTAAATGAACAATTTACCCTTTAGATGGATAAATTATTTAAGACAATCATTAAAATTGGACAGTTAGCTACCCCAAGGATTGTTGTTACACCAGGCTAACCTCCAGTCGATACTTGGCACACAACTAGCGCCAATCACATAATGTATTTTGTAAAGTAGATACCCATTTAAATTATTTTAGATTTGTGTTATGTTCAATCACCAAAAAGGTATAAAAATGTTTTTTAAGTCCAAGCCTTAAAATATATAAATCCTTCAAAATAATAAACCGAAGGTTCGTTCAATGTATTAGCAACCTGTATGGTATTACGTTACAAGTCCGGTAAATAGGTGTTTACCTGGCGAGTGTGATAGTTCCCGCGCAAGCCAAAGTTGAATGTGGGATTTTTATAAGAGTCCGGTAAACACCTTCTAAAGTACTATAGTTTTCATCAAACTACAAAAACACTAAATCTTTAAGATTGAACAACATTTGACCAGTTGTTTGGCATTTGGTACAAGTTAATAACCTACTTCACGTTCTTAGCATGGTTTATAAATTTGTTTATTAAAACTGCTCCTTAGAAACAGCTGGAACACGGTAAAATTTAATTACAGGCTACCTACCTGTAATAAAATGTGATTGTCTATGTATCCCGCAATCAGCTGGTTCAGTTTAAATCCAGGACCGATAAGTTGTAGAAGGTGAAGTAGTTTGGTGAAAACTAGATAACTTATTAATGTTTTTAAGCAACATCTAATCTTGTTGCAATGCGTTAAACTAACCTACGTACACCTATATTATGTGATGTAAGGTGATTTACACTCTGTATTTGTGAATGGAATAGTCTAATTGACTCCCTCTTAATCATCGTCGAAGCTATTTGCTGTCATCCATTTTCAACACATTAATAGATTTACTACTTTATTGTCTATAATTTTCAACAGGTTTGGTTGCAGAGAGTTCAATACGCAATTGGCCTTGTCCTCGCCACCTCGTGGCTTTTATATTTTGAAGAAAATTAAAGAAAATACGTTGGATAAGAAGCGGTCAGGTCCTGAGGGTGATAATTAATAAAATATGGAATTGGTGAGCTATGTGTTTTACACTGTAAAAGAATTGGCTGTATACAATAACCTGAGTATACTTCTATGGTTATAAGGAGTATGGTTCTATGGTTTCATTTACCTGGATCGTTGGTTCAGCTGGTTTTTACGATGCTGCAAAAACACACAATCAAACATGAACAGAATCCTCAACTATATATTTTCAAATGCAGTATACGAAGAGTGGTGGTTTGTGCGTTAGTTGTATGTACTTCATGTAATCAGCCAGATATAGTTACCGCAAATGAGTTTCAAACACGCCAATAAAAAGTTTATTCATAGGATTATATACAGTCAATGGTAAAACTATTCAGTAGTAACAAAGTACATTATGTTGCTTGTATAATACTATTACACTGTTGATAAATACATCATATAGATAGTGTACATCATATAGGCTTAGCTCAATATGAAAAGAACCACATCAATCTTTGAAATATTTTATTTAATCGCATTAAAACCGTTTACACTGATATTTACAGAAAACAATCCATATTCAGTCAATTGATATGATTCACATCACGATTTCATTCTGTGGAAAACTTGCAAAAATGTGAAGAAAACTTAACGCTTGTCTCATTATAGTTTTAGATTGGCGGAGACCAAAATGCACCCTTTGTTGTTTATGGTGATTATGGCCATAGGGTATATCTTGGGTTTGGTCGGCATAAACGGACTTTTCGAAGATGGTCGCAGATGGTTTGAAAATTGGAATCAGAATAGACTAAAGAAAGAAACTGAGGTTACTTGGGGACAGCACAGTCATAACTTATGGTAATGAGAATAATAAAGAAGAATTTGTAATTTCACCCAAAAGTTGTAACTCTGGTGGTAGAGTTTTAGATATTCTTGCAAAATGCAATCTTTGCTTGTTGTATTACACTTATTAACTTTGTAAATGCGATATGGTACGTATTTTTTCACTATGGCCTATTTAACATGATTAATCTACATGTATGGTAATTAATTTTTTTAACTATTGAAACCCTCTGTTGTCACCTTTAGTTTAATGTGCAGAGTTAATTTCAGGACATAGCAACGCCGAAAGGACTGGTCATGGTGGGGTTGTTGTACGGGTTAGCGGCTGGCTTCTTCTTCTTGATAGCAACGAGGTTAATCAATAGAGGGGTGAAACAAGAGTCTGAAAAAATCTTAAAAGAAACCTCTGAAGAAAAATGAAACAAGTATTGCTTTATAATAAACTAACTCTCCATAGTTATCCACCCATTCATGAATTATTGCAATAATACTTTTTATCGTTTACTAACTAAAATAACAGCATAATATAACTATATTAAATCAATTTTTTAAAATACGGTGTGCTTTCAATGCAATGTTATGTTTAGATAATAATATTATGTAGATTAAGTATGAAACAATTTAATACCTTTAAAAGTATATAAGTGACAAAAATAAAACTTATAAAATGTATTTCGATGCACAAAGTCTACTTCCTAAAGAATTGTTATTCTTGAACCTCCAAAGTTGGATGAAGAAAAAAATTCAGCAAACCTGACCTCAAAAGGATGACTGAGTAAAAAATGTCAAGCGATCAAACTTTGCATTAAAATCATTTGGCTGAAAACAAAAAATGCAATAACACCCGATAAACTCGAACTTTTGAGGTCAGGTTTGTGCAAATTACTTGGAATGCAAAGTCCTTTAAAATTAGTATGATATGACGTCGGCCAATGAAGTTTTTCCCAAGACTTCCTAGACATCCATAATGGAAGTCGTCAAAGAAACTGCATTGGTCTAAGTCATATGATACATTATTTTCAAGGGCTTTGCACTCTGAGCAATTTACCAAAACCCTACCTCAAAAAGTCACGTGTAACGGGAGTTATTGCATTTTCTGTTTTTAGCAATATGATTGTAATGCACAGTTTGATCCCCTGCCATTTTTTACTCGAACATCCTTTCGAGGTCGGGTATGGGGCATTGTTCTTTATTCTTGGAGACCTTAATTTAGTGTACGTATTGACCGATGCTTACATGTAAGATTTTCTTCTGATTCCTTGTGGACCGTCCTCCTTTGGAGGTCCAAGGACAGTAAGGACTTTAGAAAGTATACTTGGACATTCAAAATCGATTGGCAAAGTTATTGTTTGGTTATTTAAATACTTTTTAAGTTACTGTATTGTTTCCATAACTAATTTACACACTATGTAGAGTAAAAGAAAGTATGATAGACTGTAAATTAAACTAACTATGGCAAAAGGTAATTTACAGGATCAAAAGAATTCTATACTCTTATAGGAGTAATAATAATATAATCGTATGGCTTTCAGTGGAGCGAGATCAGAAATTAACTGATATTTCTCCTGGCCTACGATGCCTGCACTCTTTTGCTTTCTAAGCAGGTGGCCCAACGGATTAACGTAACTTCCGAACCACGGAGCGGCCGAACGAACTTCTTGTGTCTGAGCCGGGATTTGAACCCGTCTGCTGGGTGATCAACATAACCCAGAGTTCTACCACTGAGCTACTGCCGCTGCCTATAAGAGTAAAATTAAATTAATAGATTGATGCACGGTGATTTTAAAAGCGGCTATAATATATTTCTTAACTGTGCAAATAACTTACATCTGTATAAAAAATAATATTCAAACATGTCTCAATGATAGAATAAGAACAAAATTGCAAAAGGTTAAAAAATTTAAAAATTGTGAAATTAAAAAATATCTCGAACTTTTTCCTTTATTACAGTACCCTAATAACTATTTCTCTTTTATCCCTTTTTCCCATGAAAGAAAAATTGCCAAGATAAACCTATATTAAATAAAACTAGTTGTTGCCCGTCGATACTCGACGGATAGGCCTATAGCTCCATTAGTGGTAAATGAAATGCTATAATAGTGCAAACACGTAAAGTAGTCTATAAAATGTACCTCTTTGAACTGCCATACCAAGAACAATAATATATTTTACAGAAATAAGCTTACTACGATTTTAGTTGGAGCTTCGGAAAAGTATTCCTATTCCTTAAAACCAATAATGTTGCATCCTTGTACTTATAGGCCCTACTCTTGGTATTTTATAAACATGTCAATTTGATTGTTTAGGTAGGCGCAAAAATAATTAGAATAAGGAAACCGTTCTATTAGGTTCAACAACATCAGAAATAAGTAGACCAATATCCACTTGTAGGCCTATTGGATAAATTGTTCTTAACAGTTTTTTTTTTTTTTTCAAGAATTAGGAAAGGCCTACAGTGTTGTAACTTATGATGGTTGCCTTTAACAAATATTGGTATTAGGGTATGATAGAACGCAGAGAAACCATTTATAACCACTTTCATATCACAATATTTATGCTGTAGTGTGCAAGTTTCAATAACTATCCAAATTTAAAGAATACAATAACTTATTCCTTAAAAACAATAACGCTGCACCCTTACTATGTAACACAGACACTCTTTAGTATTTTATAAACATAACAAATCCATTGTTTACTTAGGTCTAAACCTTAGTAGCCTAATCAAAACATAAGAAATAAGCAAGCCTAAACTATTATTCCGGAAACTGCAGAAACACGGTATGTTTACTTTTTACCGAAAACCGGAAGAGATGGCTGAGAGTAATGCAGTGTATTAACAAAAGTGTAGGCCTAGGAGAAATTATGAAGGTGCAGCATATTACTATTTAAATTTTTATAAAATACCTCTGGATGAACCAATATGCAAATTCCAGTGTGTTTAATAAAGTACAAAGATACCAAGAATACAAAAAAATATTTCAAGAAAAATACCAAATGCTAAAACGCAAATACCAAGAACATCAATAGTACATTTTACAGAAAATACTACGATTTTATTTAGAGTTATGGAAAAGGAGGCCTATTCCTTAAAACTAATAATGTTGCATCCAAATTTAAAGAATACAAATTTATTTCACAGCATATTTCATAATTTTAGTTGGAGTGTCTGTCAAAGTATGCATATAGGCATATTCCTTAAAAACAATAATGCTGCACCCTTTACTATGTAACACAGACACTCTTTAGTATTTTATAAACATAAAAAATTGATTGTTTACTTAGGCCTAAACCTTAGTAGCCTAATCAAAGCGTTATATTAGTTAAAAACATAAAAAATAAGCAAGCCTAAACTATCAATTTGTAAAATTGTTGGTTTAATAAATAAGTTTTTTGAGAGTTTGAACAGGCCTATAAATATTTTAATGTATCTATTTTGCTGAAAATAAATATCGGTACCATCAGTAAAACATTTATTAGTGACGCCGTTATTGGACACATTACAAAAAGTATATTTGAGAAGAACGTACTGGAACACGGGCCGTCTGATTTGGAGTAAGTCACGCTATCGACTGCGCCACAAATACTGTTGTAAGCGAAGTAAATGTAAAGCATTACAACGTTGCAAACGACAAATTGATAGCACAAAGATTTTTTGATACATCCGTTTCTTTTAATACAAATTTGAGCAATTTATTTAAACTAAACCTTTACGATTTAGTCTTAATTTTAAAGCAATCAGCTATTTTACCTAATTAAGCAACTTTCTTTCCATTTAAAGGATAATACATTATAATAATTGTGAACGTTTTTGGGTCCGGTATTGGCTATAGTAAACAAAATCCTTCTTGAGCTTTTGCTCATCCACTCTGTATTTAGACAAAATAGCCTACCTCGTGTGTTTACAATCAGCAGATTGAAAGAGTGTAAAATAAATTTACTGTAAAGGTTTGAAAGTGTTGATATTTTTAATTTAAGGAAAAGATAACGTTAATTACACAATTAAGCAACTTTCTTTCCATAAAGGACAATACATCATAATAATAGTAAACGTTTTTAGGTACTGGCCATAATAACCCAAATCCTTGATGAGCTTTTGCTCATCCACTGTATTTAGACCAAATACCTCGTGTGTTTACAATCAGCTGATTGAAAGCGTGTAAAATAAATAAATTGCAAAGGTTTGAAAATGTCGATATTTTTAATTTAAGGAAGTAAGATAACGTTAAAGTAAATAAAATCTGCTATTATACAAAGATTTACGTTTTATTTGGTACAAACTGTATGTAAATTGGTCCAGTGGAAGTTTCAGACGAACTGTCCAAAGGATTGGAAATGTTGGCTTTTTCCTCATGTTAAATCTCCATAAGAAAAGTTTATTTTTAATTTTTGACCGATTTAACGTAAATATTTTTGAAATACGATAAAAAACCTGCTAGTATAGAACCGAAAACGTTTATTTTGGTACAACCCGCATGTAAATCGGTCCAGTAGAAGTCACAGGCGAACTGTCCAAAGGTTTTTTAACTTTGTGTTTTAAATATATAAATATTCAAGTTTTATTTTTTTTTATATATAAAAATGGTTTTGTATGATTGCATTCACCACAACCTTTTTTTCGAATGTTTTACAATCAGTAATAAATAGTAAGAGGATTAAACCCA
Organism: Neoaliturus tenellus; assembly: GCA_030545055.2. Taxonomy (NCBI): domain Eukaryota; kingdom Metazoa; phylum Arthropoda; class Insecta; order Hemiptera; family Cicadellidae; genus Neoaliturus; species Neoaliturus tenellus. The sequence goes on along the minus strand of CM061534.1, from coordinate 108,958,764 downwards.
GTGAATAGCGAGTCGCTCCTTGCATATTGGTGCAATAATCTTCAATCAAGGATGGTTCTTGTATCAAAATGCAATTATTGAACATGATATAAAAAGGGTAAATGACTAAATTAAATGCAAATGCAAGGAGCAAAATAAAAATGATCTTAATCGGGCCAATCATATATTATTTCTGGTTTTCATTATTATATTGGAAATCTATATTAAACTGTTTAAATTTAACTGTCAAAAAGAAGACAATTAGCTGCTGTCTTCTTCATCAAACGTAACATTTCTGAAAAGATCATCATATTCTGCTTGAAATCTAGCATCTCTTAACTCTTTGTTTCTTTCGTTTCTCTTTGTTCTTTTCCACATTCGTCGAAGCTTGGTGACATAATCCTTCATCATAACAGCCCATCGAAACATAGAGTATAGGTATATAGTTATGACTATCGATGCCACTATAGGATTACTCTGAGAAACAAAATATTTTTTTTCTTACAATGATTTCAATGCATATAGATATGTTCGGCCAAATGTAAAACTTTAATCTACCTAAGGTTTTTTTTAAGATATAAGTAATTAAAACTGCAAATTTGAATAAGCATAAGGTGTTTTATAAATACAAGTGTACTTAATGCAAAAAACGAGCAATTTAAATTGTACTATCACATTTCATTTCAAAAAATGTTACATTAGTTCTAAATTAATTAATTACAAACTATCAATCCAATGTTGTGTTTATCAGTAATCACGTATATCTACACAACAGATTATTAACAGATGTTTGATGTGCACAACCCAATCCCAATGCAATTCTAATGGGAACATCTCAAATTTTAATTATATTGGCGCGTTTATTTAAGTCCGATTCTCATAAATTTATAAACGCAAACAACTACTCACAAAACCCTATCCAACGACACAAAAAAGATGAAAATTTACTGAAAATTGTATGAGAAGTTCCAATTACAAAAACCCATATAGCGTAGTAAATTAGTATTGATAAAAAGACATTTTACATTGACACTAAATTTGACACTTAGAAAGGAAAAATAAACTAGTATTGGCAATATTTGCTATAAAATACTTTCAAATTACTTAACAAAAGTTCACTGGTTACCAATTTTAGCAAACAATGTTTTTCAACGTTACCTTACGACAAATAGAAAACACACACTTACCGATTTTAGGTACTCAATGACAACCATCCCATTACAATAATTTTTCAAAATTTAAGTATTTTCAAAGTTGTTTTTGGTTGTTGTACTTATTACGTTAATAATTATATTCTCCTCCAGAAGAAACTATGTATCTATAACAGTTTGTGATGACTTTGAATTAAAATAGATAGGCTAAATGAAACTACTTATTGTTTGGGAATTTGATTCATAAGGAATATGTATAAATAGTTTAACCCATACACATTTAACGTGTCTTACTAACTCTAACTAACCAAAAATGTGTAACTCAATAACCACGTTGAACCAATTCATAAATATGGATATTTGCCTGCCTATGGTATATAATATTTCACAGTATTTTACCAGACATGGCAGCTCTAACCTCACAGTCCATCGATCTATCCTAGGATTTATCTGAGCACGTCTATGATAAGTAGTATCCAGATAAAAGAGTTTGACTGTTAATTATAAACCATGTGTACGATTTTAAAGAAACTCTTTTAGGTATGGAGTGAGGGAAACTCTGTATCGTGAGGGATCCGGTTAGACGAGTTCACAAAGCAGCATCTGAATGCAATTTTTAACTTAAAATTTTTATCATACTGACTATTTAAAGAACTCAAAATAACAAATAAATACATCCGTCGTAGCAGAGCTGCGAACTCAGAAAATTTCCAAAAGAATGTGAGATTCTGTACTTTCCTCATTAACTCAATAGGAATGAGTGTGTAAGTTTGCTGCCATGGGATGTAGTTAGAAAATGTTAGTTTTTAAAAAAATTAATGGTTAGTGAAGGCAAATATAATATTGTATCAATATTGCGCACTTTTTAATTTTCCCCATACAAACCATGGGGATGAATAGGTAGGTTTGCTGCCATATGTGTGTTGTAAGCAAATATCAGTTAAACCCTATCTAGTGATTGTACATACGAAATTTTATCAAGTTATGTTAATAAATAAGCGAGATAAAGGGTTTTTAATTTCCCATAAGATAGCATGGGAAACCTATTTTTGGCTCGCTCCATAACCCTTTAAGCCAGGTTAAAAATTTAAAATACTAAATTGTTTGTTTTTTAAAGCTCTCTTAAAAGGTTTCAGTTAAAATTGTTGAATTTTAATAATTAAGGTCCATAAATGCCAAATACCCATTTGTGACCCCTTCGGAGCATCATAAAACACTGTTCCCTTAAACCGACCATGCTGATTCGTGAACTCGTGAAAATAGACTTGGTCTTACAACTTCATACCAAATCCCATCAAAATCGGAGTTCCCCTTCAAAAGTTATCAGTACCACACCTGTGGATACTATATACAAGATATCAGTACCACAAATATAATATAAATAGTCTACACATGAAAATGAACACAACAATTTAATATAAACATTAGTACAAAAGACCTATCTTGTACACACACACTCTTGGTAAAATTAATTTACTAAAAATATTTCTATGCCAATAAAAATTTTAACATCTAAGTTTTCAATACGCATTTTTTTATTTTTGAATTTTGAGGTACTTTACTAAAACTGTATAACAATATACTCATAAAAGTAGGTAATTTTTTCACACTTATGAACAAAAATATTTATTTACACTTTTTACAGCTTTAATAATAAATTTCGAGTCAAAGTCTTTTTGTCTCCTCTTTATCTTTTTCCTTCAATGCTTTATACTTTAATTTCTTCTCTTCTATGACATTTTTCATTGCCTTTTTCATCCATTTGTAAGCAAAACATAGAAAAATGAAGTAGATTCCACCATATAATAGTACGGTATCGCTTTCAATCTGAAAATTATGATCAGTTGTTTACATTGTAGATACTAGATAAATAAAGATTAGTTGACAGTATGTAACGTCAAAAACCAGAAATGTGCTGGTAGTGTGTAAAGTAATAGAACATTATTTAGGTGAAAGAATAAAGGGTGTGCATTTTTTAATGGTATGAAGTATAGCTCTCTTAGGAAGGAAGATTACTTTCATTAGTTAAATAACAATTATTAAAAGATAATTTAATGTAAAAATTACATTAGAAAGTAACAGGTATAAATTACAAGACGATTGAATAAAAGACTGAAAACATAAAAGTTTCCCCGAATAGGGTTTATTAAAGTCTTGAATAAACTTTGATATATCCAAACTATCAATCAATACTGAGTTTCAAGTTATGAACTGAACCCACACAAAGAGAATTAATAAAATACCAGTGTATATGATTTAGAAATTTACTTGGATTTTTACTATAAAATTAAACTTCATGTATATAATTTTTACTACTGTATTTAGTTTCAATTTTATGCATTAAATTTTTTTTTATGTTAAATATTGCACCTTTATTTTTTCATAAATTACACTTGACCAAAATAATATTTTGATTATCTGTAAACACAGAAAACTACACTATTCTATAGCCGTACATTAACGGATGTTTAAGATGCTCAACCCAATCCTAACGCTGTTCTAATAACAAAATTTCAAATTTCAAATATAGATATCCTTTATTTAAAAAATGATCCTCATAAATTTTTGTCCGAAACAACTGAAGAACCTATCTAAAAACTTGAAAATGGCGGAAAATTGTGGTAAAATTTCTAATTACAAAAAAACTCTTAGAATATTAATAATAAATAATTAAAAGATTCACTAAGGTATCTTAAAATATTATTGGATATATAACAAGTAAAAAACTGTTACATTACACCGGTATATAAAATCGTATTGTTTTGTTTATTTCTAATAAGGGTTAAGTTATACATTTTTAAGTCATGCTGTGTGACTAAGAGGCATAACCATGCGAGTGATAAAAATTTTTACTTTGATGAATATAACGAACTGTACACTTGCATGACAATCAAATATACGAAAAGTAAAAGGTGTCTTTAATAATGATTATATTTTTTATCATCACCAATATTTGTAGAAAGGGTTGAGAGATTTTGTGATCGGAGTGGTTTTATAAAATACTCACCGAGCAAATGTAGTTATACAATCCCATTTGTATTAAATTAATTATTTATGACAGATATAATAGCATCTGAACAACACTAGTGCTGTTATTGATTCATCTTATTATCAGTCTCAAACAAGATCATAATATTAATTGTTTTTGATCCCGATAGTTTACGACTGTTATCAGATGAAGGCTAACATATCTTTAGTCAGACTTAAAAAGTTTGCAAAAGTAAGCCAATAACCAACATTAAATGGCATTACTATAATTATTATAATTTATTTATTAACTATCATTACAGTATTTTATTTTTATTTTATTTATTTATTTTCTTGCTTTATTACAGGTACAATACCTAATTACAATAAAGCAGTACTTACAAAATAATTAATTACAATGTATATGCCTAGAGTAACCTGCAATACAAATATAACACAAAAAATACACTTGGCTTCTGGCTGTTAAGAAAAATAATTTATATAAATTTAAATTTAAAGTATCGTACCCATCACTCATATATGGATCAAAAACATTATTCATAGGCCTATAAGCAAAAGAAAATAAAAAGGCAAAAAGGTTGAGAACAATAAAACTACAAATTAAACTTACAATAACAGTAAAAAAGTAAATTTGATACATAAAAAACTAAATCATACTACTGATACTTTCATTGCTATTTCATGAAATAGTTAAAATTTGTTGCATAAGAATGTTCTGTAGTGTAACTAAATTTTACTAAATATGGGGGAAATGTGGGGGAAATTTCAATAAATTATTATTATTATTTTTTTATATGGGACTGTAGAGTAACTAAATCTTATTGGGTAAACAAATGAAATGCTATATTCGGGTCATAGATGTACGGTCGCAACAATGCTGTGAGATGAGACAGCACAGGCGGACCGGGGCAGAGGTCAGCTCAAGGTCGCCACGCGCCCCCCTCCCACTCCTCCGTACACTGCGGCCACGTCACGCAGCGCCGTCAACTCTCGTGCGTCTCACGTCATCGGGTCCTCGAGTTCCACCACGCCCCCTACACCTACAGGTGGCATACGACACAAACCCACGAGACACTGTTTTTAAAAAACATGTAAATTGTCATAAAAAATGTCAACATGTGTTGCCACCGAGTTATAAAGCTTCATCATAGTTCATCCAGGAATTAACTGCGTTTAGGTCTTGTTGTAAAAAATCAAAATCATCATTGTTAGATACAGCCCTAAAGATTTTAAAATCGTCAGCATACAGGAGGATGCGACAGTTGCGCACAATTGTAACGACGTCATTTAAAACTATGTTAAAAATAGGAGGACCAAGGTTCGTTTAATTTTGCTAAAATTAACGAGTGATCAATTCTGTCAAATGCTTTACTCAAATCAGTAAAAATAGCATCCACCTGACAACCTGAGTCCATAAAGTGTGAAATATACTGGGTGAAGTTAATTAAGTTTGACGAAGTAGATTTACCAGGACAGAAACCATGTTGATTACGAATAATGTTGCTGAAAACCTTGTTATGCAAAATTATTTCAAATACTTTAGTGAGAGTTGAAAGCACTGCAACGGGGCGATAATTGTTAATTAAATTGTCTTTACCGCCTTTGTGAATCGTGGTAACTTTGGTTATTTTCCACTCCTTTGGAAATTCACTTGTTTTTAGACACAGATTATATATGAAACAGAGAGGCTTTACCAAGTTCTCACAACAACTGCAGATCGCTTGGATTTTAAATTTTGTAAAATATTCAAGACATAGAGTTCATCAATGCAATCAAAAGTAATGTTCTGTGAATATGAAGGGTTTCCATTATTTATTGCGTTTTCAAAATCTGTTAATGTGGGAGGAGGCAAAAAGTTTGAATGATAAAATTCGGAAAACGTATTGGCAATATCTGACGGAGAGGATAATTCGTAACCATTATAGATCATGCTATTTGAAGCAATACAATGTTTCCTAGAATAATTTCAAATAATATGCAGTACGGGGTTGTTTTGTCTGCATATAATATAATCATAATCAATGTTCTATGTATAATAGGCAAGCACATAATTTTTTCTTCTTTTTTATCACTTTCTGTGCATCGTAAGAAAAATCAACACTGTTGGAAAGGTACCTACAGACTTTTCTGAAACAGAGGAAGGCGGGAGCATGAAAAACAATAGGAGAGGGAAAATTGCAGTTATGATAGTGTAAATGATTATTCGCAAATCATTCATCTTTAACTAAGCAAGAGAGAATCGAGGCCAATTTGAATATTATATTCCTGTTCTTAACTAGCACATAAGGACTTATCAGATTTTTTAAACATTTTATACAATGTTTTAAGATTGTCTTTAAGAATTGTATATAAGAAATATATTGTAAAAATACCTGTGAATCCTGGAGATGAGGAGACAACCATTATAATAAGATTGGCCCTCAGGGCTACCCTTGCAATCATTCAGAGTCTCAATATTAAACTAGTTGAAAAAGGATAATTTATTGAAAACCGCTAAGATATTCTGCAAGTGAAATATTTTGAGAAAAATTGTGAGCATCATACAAATTGCAGGAAGATGGGAAGGGTCTCAAATTTAAGGTCTAGATCCCATTCAAGAGGGAAAATTATCGGCGTTTCCATATTGTTACCAGGAAATGAGAAATAACATAAAACGTACTCCATAAGAATAGCATGGGGATTTGAAAAACGTGTGCTTTGTGTACATTAGAACATGTGTTTTGGTTTGGTTTTAACAAGATAGCCAGATGGAAGGCAATGAGTGAAGAAATATTATACTAATCACATAAAGTAGCAATACTATCCTAAAATTGTGTGTTTTTATTGCATCAAATGACTTCGAAATTCACTAGAAGCATTATTATAATCTTACAAATTATATAGTATATTTCGTCACTAGTCCGAAAAGTGGTCGTTATCGGTGCAAGATCGAGTTTCAAGTACGAGGCGAAGCCGAGTACTTGAATTCGATCGAGCACCGATATACCACTTTCGGACGAGTTACGAACAGTACTTTTCATCATACCACCCTTAATAAATATACAGTTTGGATAAAAATTAATAAATTTTAACCTATATACCCCCTCTTACGTTGTTATTTGTTTATCTTGTATTTGAACTATTTACAACTAAACAATCAGCTGTTTGACATTTATATATTGGAGTCAACGAGGCTTAAGTTACTGTAAGCAGAATATCAGCGCTAGTGGTGTCAAACATTGGAAGTTTTTTCCCAAAAACCACTGGGAAACCACTCGAAACAGTCCCGAAAACCACTGTTTCGAGGACTAGTCCCGAAAACTTTGTTTACCAACACGTTTATCCAACCCACCGGGAATCAACTAGTTTCGATCACATCTGACGGTTCCGAAAACGACGTTTATCACGATGGTATGATGAAAAACATTTACAGCTGATTTTTAAATCTTAATTTTATTAAAAGAAAACTTTAAAATCTAGCGTATGTATGCAAACAAACAGTGGAAAATTTTCATAATGTGACTGGTACAATGACCAATGAGTTACGGTTAAAGAAAATCTTTCTTTTTTTACATTGAAACCTATGTTATAGTTTAATTTTAAAGCAAGGATATAATAAATACTTTGATAGTGCAATATTTCTAAATAGGCTGAAAAGGCTGGAGCCAATAGCAACAACAATTTATAGGCGGCACTTTGTCAATTTACTAAAAATTTAAAATAAATTTACTACTTTAATAACATAAACTTCTTTAGGTCCATCTTACTGATTTGAAGTGTTTTAATTTGAGAAAATGGAAATATTTTTATTCTTTTCATATGAATTTACTTCACATAATATTTTATGGTGGTTTATAGGGGCAAAAGCCCCTTTTCATAAAACTAAAATAATGTAGATCTCAGTGGATTACCAGTACTTTACTAAAAACTTTTCCGGCAGATTTAATTTTTATCGGATATTTAGCATAGACCATTCGATGGTCGTTTACATAGACCATTCGCTTCCAAAGCACTCTTTAGCATAATATTGAGACACACGTCATGAATAAATACTAAATTTTGTCTATTGTTAAAATCTATATTAGTTTTAAAAAATTTTAAACTAAATTATATTGATTTTAAAAATAAATTGAAAATGATTTTACTACTTTAATAACAGGAACTTTTTTAGGCCCATCTTACCTATTAAAGTGTGTTAATTTTAGGAAATGAAATTATTTTTATTCTTTTCATACTAATTTACTTCACATAATTGTACTGATTTCAAGTGTGTTAATTTGACGAAATGGAAATATTCGTATGCTTTTCATATGAATTCGATGGTAAGGTGTAAAATAATTTGCAATTTTAGGACACCAGAAACTATCAACGTCAAATATTTGTAAAAAACTATAAATCTTTTAAATAGAAAATTTATGGGAACATGTCATTCATTTCGTATTTCTATTCCCGCATTAGAGACAATTTGATTATAAATGAGGAGCTTTTTAGCTAACGACAAATTTAGATTATATTCAGGGTATTTCAATTCATTCGGATGCTTGAACGATTATTAAATCGGTTGATATATTAACAACACTGACATTTGCGACTAACAATAAACATTTACTTGATCGCAAAAATAACATTAATAGATTCAGATGTGTTTTCGTATTATTACAAATTTATGGGAGTTAAAACAAATAACAATATTTTTGCACTTAGATCAACGTTTTCGGAACCCATACAAAATGCTTTGTTAGCAGACGCTGTGATTCAAAGAATAAATACAGTCGCAAAACAAATATTTAACAGAAGTTGTTTGGTCAGCGATATCCCTTCGCCTTATATAACAACCATTATTAAGCCGTTGTTTTCAGTGTTAGATAGACGGATATTAACTGTTTCTAACTAATACATAAACAAGTCTTGATAAGATTTCATTTTAATAAAAAACTTCCGACATATCCACAATTGTACCTCAAGTTAACTCAGGTGTTCTTAGGGTTAGTGATAACTAGCTATGAATAGGGTGAAGTTCAATCAGCAACCAACCTTTGCCCTCCTGTCTAGGATCTGGCCCCGACACGAAGAGACGCAGTGGCCAGGATTATGGTAACTAGAAATAGGCCACATTCTAGCCACCTCCACTAATACAGAGCAAACAATAAATCAAAGAACAAAAAAATCAGAAAATATTTTACCTCATTTTAATAAAAAAATATAAATAAAAAAGTTTCAAAACGTCTGTCTCCAGCTGCTTTTCTTACCTTTTTTTGGGAGAGGCTGGAAAATGCATTACGCACCCAGTGGGCCAGCCTGTAGTGTGGGACTCCCATAAATAACGGGTATACCCAATAAAAACCCCTTCTAATGTTTAGGAATCTAGCCTTGAATTGTTTATCACATTACATCAAACTAGGCCTAAATTAACCTAAGCCCATTGGGCTCACTCCTTAGCCAGCCGCACGGTCAGGGGATCTGAGCAGCATAAAGGTGAAGACCAGTCTTTATTCTAAGGATAATGCCCAAGACGCACTGTGACAAACAATCCCAGCAGCCCTCATCCTCCAAGATCTTTTTACAGACCGAGTCCACCGAAAATTCACCAAACATTTGTGTGGCCTCCAGGAGGGGCCCTTCCCAACGGGGCCAGCCGAAGAACGTGTGCTCTGCATTGTCGGGAATGCCCACCCGGGCAATAAGTGCAGTCCAGTGAACCGGTCTCGACCATCCGGTTCAAGTACGACCGAAAAGAGCCGTGACTTGTCGGAAATTGGGTCATATGAGCCACTAGTCCACATCACTATGGCGCCATTCCACGAATAGTTGGACCTGCTTGATAAGTCGGGCAGTCCATCGTCCTAGGCTGTCGTGCTCCCAGCCGTGTTGCCACTGCTGGAAGGTTCGGGAGCGCTCTTGTGTTCTTGCCGTGTCCTTGCCAATCTCACCTTGTCTCTGATAAATCGCCTTCCTCTCTCCTGCCAAGAGCTTGACAGAGATGACTCCGGCGATCTCCAGGACGGCAGGCATGGATACTGTTTGGTAGGCGGAACACACCCGGAGCGCCTTTGACGCTGAACACGGGTGAGTCGAAACCTGTATAACTCTTTATTTAGAACGTCTTCCAACACCTCTGCTCCATAAAGAAGCGCGGACTGGACCGCGGACATCAATAGACGTCTTGTGCTGGATCGAGGTCCCCCAACATTGACCATCAGCCTACTAAGGTTAGTGACTACCTCAGTGGCCTTGTCCGCCGTACGGAAGATTTTATCCATCCAACAAACTTAATGTCCACCATAACCCCGAGGTACTTGGCAGTACGTTTTGATTGAACCAACTCCCTTCTCACACGGAACAGGACAACGGTGTCGATCCTCTTCTTCGTGAGGATCCCTATATCCTTTTTACTGAGAGCAAGCGAGAGAGCGTGCGTGATCAGACATCCAGGTATTTACTACACGCATAATTTGGTTCAACTTTAGTTGGGCCAGCCCAACGTTGCGTGCAGCAATTAAACCTGTGACGTCATCGGCGTACCCAACCAAAGTGGTTTCCTCAGGCATCTTGGACCTCAGGAGGCTGCCATAGAAAACGTTCCAGAGATCCAGTCCGAAAAATGAACCTTGGAAGGCACCATAAGTGACTTCCATCATCTGACTTTTTTTGTCGTAAATCGGGCTTCAAGAGCGGAGATAATCCTCGATGAGCCGCAACACAGGAACGCAAAAGGTGTTGCTAAGCGCGTCCAACATATCGTCCCACCTCGCAGAGTTGAAGGCATTCTTAACATCAAACATAACAAGAAGCACTACGCGGAGAAATGGCTCTCGGCTCTCTCCACAGCTCTCTGGACTTCGGTGATAGCGTCAATCGTTTACCGTCGCTTTCTGAAGCCGTGCTGACGTAGACATAAGCCCCCAGCAGCTTCTACGGCAGAAGTCAGACTGGAACAGATCAGATTCTCAAACAGCTTTCCAGCTTTGCTTGTCCAGCATGCAAAGAGGTCTGTGGGATGACTGCAGCTAGGGATCATCTTTGCCCTTTCTGATCAGTACAAGCCTGGCGGTTTTCCAGAGAGCCTTAAACACCCCTTCTACAAAAATGGCGTTGTACATTATCAACAAGTCATAGTTAATTGTAAAGACTCTCTTTAAACCCTCGATGGGAATTCCGCCTTGGCCAGGAGCCTTTATGCCCTTCAGGGAGAGAACGGAGATTTCCAGCTCCTTGATTGTGAAGAGTGGAACGTTCTCTACCCGTCCGAAGCCAACCGGCGGCGGTCGCTGCGAATGTTCAGAACACAACTCAACGACGATCCTACCCATGGTAGGGCCCTCCATGATGAAAGGTGGAGAGCGGTCGTCGATTTTCTGGGTTACAAATTTTAACCCAGGCACCACGTGTCGGAGTCAATGTCGTCACGAAGTATCTCCAGCTATTCACCTTGTTCCTGTTGATGGTCCGGCGGAAAGATCTTTTCGCATCTTTATAGGCCTCCGACTTGAGAACTCTGTCAGCTAAAATTCTCGCTCTTGTGGCGGCTCGTCTAGTTCTTAAACATGTTCTTCTGAGTTTTACAATCTCTTCAGTCCACCAGTAGACGGGTTGTTTGTCGCGTCAAGGTTTCCTTCGCGGCATAGACTGGTCGCATGCCGAGACAATCAGTTCCATCGTTGATGTTACTAGTGCCTCGCCCCAGCATCGCCAGGTTTTCCCTGCGCTTTTCTTACCTTGTGAAGCTTCTTAATACAGTAATATATTTGTAGCTCTTATCAATAATCATATAATATCAGAATGCATTCTTTTGTTACAGAGTTTAAATAATAACAATAATACTTGATAAAAATAAAGAGCTAAAGAAATTCAACTGAATAAATATGCTAAATATTTATAACTCCCCATTAAGCATGGAAGATGTACATAGAGGTCTAACACATGATTTGTAAAATGCCCTGTTATTTTTTATCGCCAGGGTAATTTTCGTGCCGCTATTTTCCTTCGTTTTTTATTTAGATGATAGAATTGTGTTCAATTTAAATCGGCAACATTTTGTATTCAATAGATTTGACAAAAAAAAAAATAAAATAAAATAAAATAAAATAAATATACCTCCGTCGCAGCAGACCTGCGTACCCAGCGAATTTCCAAAGAATTATTGTTTCAACATCAAAGAACTTTGTGGCTATCTAATACAATTAATAATCTTTATAAGGAAATATAATATATTTAATGGTATTATATTTCTGAGTAAATTATTTTTATTTAATAATTTATATATTAATATTTATATTGAAATAAACAACTTTTTTAACAGTAGTAAAAGTGCATATCCAAAGCTTCCATGCAAAGGAAATAATTTGTTTACAATAACAAAACATAAACATTTCAAATTTGACCAATATGCAGAAGACAGCTGATCAGCTGATTAGGAACAGATACCTTATTATCTCCATCTCTCTTGCTCCCATTATACTTTTATTTTCCATAAGAATAACATGGGATTTAGCATGTAGGTTTGCTGCCATGTGGGTTTTTGATCAAATCTTAATTACTCACCACCTAGTTAAGGTTCAAACAAATTTTTTTAACTTTAAAATTTATAACTTTTTAAATTTACCCTTAAGAATAACATGGGAAACTTAATTTGAATTTTCTATATAACCAGTTAAGCTATTTAAAAGATTCAAAATACTAAATTGTTTGTTTTTTAAGCTCTTTTGAATGGTTTTAGTTAAAATTGATGAATTTTGAAAATTTATGTCCAAAATTGCCAAAAACCCATTTTTGACCCCTTTTAAACCCCATAAAACCCCGTTCCCATAACCCGACAATGCTGGTTCGCGAAGTAATGAAAATAGACCTGGTCTTACACCTTCATACCAAATTTGATCAAAATCGGAGGTCCGCTTCAAAAGTTATCGGTACCACGGACACACACACACACACACACACACACACACACACACACACACACACACACACACACACACACACACACACACACACACACACACACACACACAAACACACACACACACACACACACACGCACACACACACACACACACACACAAACACACACACACACACACACACACACACACACACATATATATATGTGTATATATATATATATATATATATATATATATATATGAAAATGAACGAACGGTGTTTTTGGCTTCTGGGGGCCTCAAAATGAAAAAGTAAAGTGGTCCCGGGCTTAGGTCTTACCATGGCTACTACCGTAATAGCGTATTCCCTATAGGGAAATTCGCTAAAAATGATAAAACATAAAAATTTCTCATTATATTTTTGATTAGCTTAAAATATAAGGGCAAATTACCGTACGGTCCTTAGAATTTGTATAATATTTCAATAAATCAAACTGGAAAAGATATCACTACTAAGAAACAACCTCTTTGAAATTATTCTAATAATATAAAACTTTTAGCTCATGAAACCCCTTATTTCACGAGTTTTACATGTTAATGCCTATTAAATCATTTTTAATAGACCTATATGTGTAGTATGCTAATGTTTAAATGTTTAAATAGCCATATGACTACATCCATATTTTTTGTATTTATTTATCAATATTTGTTACATTTATGAACTAATGAAGAGTTATACAGTGCATTAAATATGGTTAAACATATCAGTAATTAAAAACATTTTTCAATCTTCAAATGTGTTTCAGTAAGTTCAAAGCAAATCTACTAAACAGTGAACTTTTTTTGTAAATAATCAATAACATTGCAGAAAGTATTCTTCTCTTCAGCTGTGCTCCTTTTGTGACGTAACTAATAATACAACACAAAATAAAATATAAATAAAAACTATGTACAGTAAACTATAAGTCAATATTAAATATGTATAAATCTTCAATATATATTTACACTTTGCATTATACATTGGAAAATTGTTTGATGCTTCATAGCGGCATATTAGGGGGAAATGGCATTTTACAGAAAGTATTTGGGAAGGTCAGGTGTAACTTAAAATACATTATTTATTAATGAAATTACTTTTTTAATTTGCATGTTTTAGCTACATAATTTTATCACAAAATAACAAAATTTTATCCATTAAAAAGTGTTGTAACAGCACACATCCCATAAAAATAATTATAAAAAATAAAGGTAGTAAAATAAATTTCAAGTTTAAACTTTCACTAACGGTAACTGCATGAATAAAGGAGGAAATAGCATAGTTCCATACTTTGTTTTTGATGGAACTGCTTTCTCATTTAGTTAAGTACCCATTCCCTGAAATTAGCTCTTCAAAGTAAAAGTGTCATTTTACAAAAGGACATTTAATTATGCTAATGCTTATTAAAATTCGGCATTTTACTAATTCTTGATAATTTTATCAATCCAAGTGTTGTGTGTTTTCTTTTAACTCCATTTACAATTTTCTCAATATATCTATTGGTAATTATGTTTACAAATTATTGTTTGTTTGGAGGGATTGATTAATACACAGAAAATGTAAACTACTTAAAAAATATATCTAAAAAAATATAAAAAAAATATTTAAAACATTGAAATATTTTTGAAATATTATTGAAATATTTTAAAAATATATATCTTTGGGTGAGTCGGTGGCGTAGTGGTTAGCGCGCCGGACTTCGAGACCATGGCAGCGATGTCGTGGGTTCGAATCCGCGTTCTGCCAGTGACTTTTATCAGTACCTTTCAACTTGTACTGTAGCGGCTCACCCCCTTACTTTGTCTAATACGATCCAAGCACAGATCAATAGTCTATGTGGACGGGGCAAAGTAAGGCAAAAAAGAGGTCCGCCAACCTCTTTTAAATAAAAAAAAATATCTGCTCAAAATTAGAAAGATAATAATAATAATAATAATAATAGTGCTTTATTCCTTTGACAATATATACATTGTATGGAATGCGTCATATAATAATTAATACTACTAATAATAACAAGTGTATTGTTAATAAAATATAAGCACAATAAAAATATAAAAATTACAATTTCAAATGGATTCGTCCCAGAGGATTCAGGGAGGGGGAAATGGGGTGTTGCACCGCAGTGTTGACTATTCCCAACTATGGCTCAAGTACTCTCCCACCGAATAAAAGGCTTCAGATACCAGGAGGTGCTTTAGCCTTGTTTTGAACAAGTTTGGATTTGCTGCCTTGTCAATGGTTCGCGGTAAATGATTGATAAGATGAACACCTGCCTGTGAGGGCAATCGTTCGTGAACTACTGTCCGGTGTCTTTCCGTTCGGTAGTTCTCCCTGCCTCTTGTATTATAAGGGTGTATGTCACAACCTTGTGTAGGCGTGTATTTTGAAAAGAAAAAAGCAGATGTTTCAAGAATATATAGGCAGGGCAAGGTAAGCAAACCAAACTGTTTGAATGCACCCTTGCAAGACTCTCTGTATTTCAAATGTGCTATGATCCGCACAGCTTTTTTCTGAAGTCTAAACAATCTGATGAAATTTTTGTCAACACAGCCACCCCAGACGACGATACCATACGCAAGGTGAGGATGAATGAGACCATAGTAAGCCATTAAAAGCACGTGAGTTGGACAGAACCTGGAAAGATATCTCAGCACATAGATACTTGAGGATACATGCTTGCAGATGCTGTCAATGGGATCCTCCCAGGTTAAACCTTTATCAAGGTAAATGCCCAGGAATTTTGTGCAGCTTACTTCCTCAACTTCAGTCTCATCCACCATGACCGTGGGGCTCAACTCGGTGTGCAGTTCTCGAAGGCAAAATTTTATGGAAGATGATTTGGTTGCGTTGGTTTTGAGATTCAGCTGTTCAAAATATTGAATGCAGTTGTTCAGATTAAAAAATGATTCCGTTTCTAAATTTGCATTTGTGAATTCGCGAAAACAGAGAGTGGTATCATCTGCATACTGGACTAACCGCCCATTTTCAAGCGATGATCCGACGTCATTGACGTAAAGAAGGAACAGCAAGGGGCTTAGAATTGATCCCTGGGGGACACCATATCTCAAAGGTTGACATTCGGAAATTTTGTTTGAGATTTGGACAACTTGTGATCTTTCTCTGAGAAATGAATTGACCCAAACAAGAGGAAGGCCTCGAATACCATGAGATTCCAATCTCTGTAATAGAGTATTGTGGTCTACACAGTCAAAGGCTTTAGAGAGGTCCAAAAACACACCCAAGGTTTTTTGGTGGTTTTCAAGACCTTCTACGATCAAGTCTACAAGACCAACGACGGCGTCAACAGTTGACCGTCCTTGTCTAAATCCAAACTGGTTGGCAGAGAGGAGGTCGTTTTTGTCGAGGAATTTCGCCATTCTTTCAAGGAAGACCTTCTCGAAAACTTTACTGAAAGCTGGAAGAATTGAAATGGGTCTGTAGCTGTCAGTTGATTTTGGGTCGTTTTTCTTGAAAACAGGAATGACTTTTGACTTTTTTAGAGAATCCGGAAAAATTCCTGTTTGAAAAGATTTGTTGATTATTTTTGTGAGAGGTGTCATAATGTGTTGATGACACTCCTTGATCAACCACATTGAGACTCCATTTAGATCAGTAGACCTTTTGGGAGCCAGATTATGAATTACACGTGCGACCTCATCCTCCACCGCCAAGGCAAGGCCCATGGAACCCACCGGACTTTGGAAGCTATGACTATGAGCGCTTTGCGCTGGTAAGAAGTTTGAAGAAGCTAGTGAAGCAAAAAAATTGTTAAAGTCATTGGCAACTAAAAGTGGGTCAGAAACTATTTGTCCCTCTATTTCCAAACTAATTTTACTTCTTAATGCCTTTTGTTTCTTACAATTAATGATTTTCCATGCGGTTTTTGAAACATTTTTGGATTTCAACAAAGTTTTGGAGACTTCATATGATTTTGCCGCCTTAATAACTTTCCTGTAGACTTTTTTTTAAGTCCTGAAGAAAGTCAAAAAAGTTTCGTTCTGAGAGGACTTTGCAATTTTGGAAAAAAACTTGAGTTTTTCCCTCGAAACTAAGATTCTACGAGTAATCCAGGTGTTTCTGATGGGTTTCTCATTTATTTCGTGGTTTTATAAGGGCAAGCTAAATTGAGGTAATAGAGAAATGTGTCATTGAAAGTGTTAAACAACTCATTCGTGGAAAGTGGTTGGTGAATGAACTCCCATTTTTCTTTTGACAAAAGGAAATTTAGATGTCTGATGTTCTCAGGGCGTATGGCCCTATTAGTTACAATGTTTGGGGGTTCCCTATCCGGCAGGCAACCATGGATTGAGAGCTCTTGGGCGTAGTGGTCAGCGATCGCAGTGTTGATGACCAACGAGCTTGAATTTGGAATGTTTGTGATGATGTTGTCAATCGCAGTTTTTGACGTGCGTGTTACTCGGGTGGGAGAGTCAATGAGCCAAGTTAAACCAAAAGTCTGAAGCGCGTCAGCAAAGCGCCGAGTTTTGGAGTCTTTAGGATCGAGGGTGTCAATGTTAAAATCTCCTAAAAGTACAAAATTGGAGCAATGGACTTTCCCCAATAAAGCTTCTAGTTTGTAAAAAAAATTGTCAATATCCCCATTTGGTGAACGATACATGCCAATTATAATTATTTCCTCGGTCCCAGAAAATGTTTTGATGGCTGTTGTCTCAAAGTCCTTATCAAACGGCTCAATTAAATTTATTGTGGACCATTTTAAACCCCTCTTTACGTGAATTGCAACACCCCCACCATCAAACTGTTTGCGAGAGTAAAAACTAGCCAAGTCGTAATTTTGAAGTTGACCCAGAGAAGCTGAGTTTGAGCTATAACCAAATTCGGATATGACAAAAATATCGGGACTCAACTGGTCACAAAGGATCTCAAGTTTGTCCGATTTGTTCGAAGCTACTTGGGCATTCTTATGGAGGATAGAAATGCTGCTTTTTGAACCTGAGCTTAGATATTTTTCCCGTGACTTTACTTGTAATTTAGCACATCTGGGACGTCTCCTAAAAAATGAACATTTAAGTCAGAGTCGTCATTCATTGAATTAATATTGTTGGAAACATCAATTTTGGCAAGTTCATCAGGTTCATCAGGTCTTGGAGTCCATGGACTGGCACCAACAGCTGAGGACGTCATCTGCGTGGGAGGTGGCGGAGAGGAGCACAGCGACGGCTCGGGAGGGGCGACCATCTCAGGGTGAGGTGGAGAGGAGACCTGTGACGACTCGGAAGTGTTGACCATCACAGGGTCCCGAATACTAACAATATGCAAGTTGCTGTTTTATCATACGTGTTATGTTAGGGATTCTTAACAAAATATTTAGCATTAGTTATTTAGCCTACCCTCTTATACAGGGTGTTTCCTTGACAACCCTGACAAACTCCGGGAATTTGTTCCTTGGGTTGGAAATAAAGTCATTTAAAAATAGGTCCTAAAGTCATTTTTTCATAGTTATGGTTAAAATTGTGATTTTTTTGTTAGTTCGTGTATCTATTTAACATTTAAACCTTTGAAATGCAAAATTGGAAAAATATTTTTATAAAACTTACATAAATAGATAGAATATAAAATGTTAAAGAGATTTAATTGTTTTTTTGTACAAAAATATTGAGTCTGTATTCGAAAAACCCATTTAAAATAAAGTTTTTTTTTTTAACATGGCTCAAAAGTATTTTGTTTATTTTTGTCGTCCTTTACTAACACAACCGTTTAAGTAATGGGGTTGCAACTTTACCAAAAGTTGCAGAACTTTATGAGAACAAGAAAATATCAACTTTTGTATACCTTTTATGGGGATTATTTTACGCAAAAAATAAAATATCGCAGGACAACACACATTTTAGCGACATTTCTTGGGTGATATTACGTTTAAGATATGAAATTTATTTTACTAAAAAGCATAATCTTTTAATAACTAAATAAACAGTTTCTGAGTACAAATATCCTAACACAAATAATAATTTTCAAACATTTAGTTTTCCTCATTCATTATTATTATCATTTTTAATTTTGACACTTCTTATTTGCTTTATTGTAAATTGCGAGTATATACGGATACTCGCCTGCGGCTCGATGGGGGCTCCGCCCCCATGCCCCCTCAGGGTTTTGCAGAGAAATTCGTTAATTGTTGTTTAAGTCGCATATAATGTGAGCCGTGACGTTTTGCCCACCATGTGTGATGTCACGCCTCATTTGTTATAGTGTTGTTTTTTTTTCTGGCCAGTGTTTTCTGTGTGCAGTATTCTGGAATATTCGGTGTTGTTTTTCTTCTTTTCACCAGCTGTGACGCAACGTCCTGAAAAGGATCATAGGTGCCGTTGGTGAACGTGACTGCAAGACGCACAATTTCGTCACTCTGGGTTTTCAAGAGTAATTATAGTAATTTTGACATTTCAACCAGTGATTTTTGTGCTATAATGCGGTAATTTAATCTGCCCAACGCAGCCTTTTGGGGTCCAGCTGGGGACTTGGTCCCACCGACAATGCCCTGCAGATGATGGTTCCGGCCTGGTCCGTCGGCCTGCCCACCTAGGGGACATACATGGCCTTGGTCCCCACTTGCCGAAGCTGCAGGCCGCTCTTCTTTCCAGTGCCATGAGGCCATAAACGAACGACTGTGATATGCCACTCCACCAATGAACTGTGATATTTTGTTATTTATGTGTGACAGTATTTATTTATTTATTTGTAGTCTCTA
>CM061534.1:108745321-108938945 GCA_030545055.2 Neoaliturus tenellus | reverse complement strand
CACACAAAAGTTGAAAAATTAAATTATTTAACCAATGGAACCAACTTTCCAAGGATTTGACAACAAATAATGGAGTTAATGTGATTTTTCTATTAATATAACCTTAGTTTGCATTTTTTATGATGCAAAATCAACGTTTCCCTGCTGAAAAATCACAATACTGTAACTCTGTTATTTGTTGTCACATCCTTACAAATTTGAAATCATTGGTTAGATAATTAAATTTGTCAACATTTTCGTGCCATGTAGAATTTTGATTAAAATTGCGAGTTTTAAGATATTTGAGTTTAAAAATTTTTTAAATGGCCATTTTAAAAATATACATTAGAAGTAATAATTTGTATCTTTGAAATGAATGAACATTGGTAATATAAAGATCCATGCCAAACATGAATTTTTTACATCAATCCGTCACCGAAAAAAATATTAAGTGGAAAAAATCAAAATGGCGGATATCTGGATAAATATGCATATTAGGTCATACCTTTATGTGAATTTTTTTGCTTATTTTGACCCAATTAGCCATATTATGAAGTTTGGTGACTGACTTTAAAGACACCCTATATAGTTAATTATAAAATGATTTATCTGCTTTTGTTACGTCAAATGTATCAATATAGTAGATAAAGTATATCCTTAATATTTAAAAATTAAATTTAAAAAGAAAAAAAACAGGTAGTGTCGAATTAATAATTATTTCTAAATTTTTCCTTAAATTTCAGTGGTTGTTTTAAACTTTAAATGCTGTTCTCAAACTTTAAATACTCTTTTTAAACTTAAAATACTGTTTTTAATTTAGGTTTATATTTAAATACACAATTTTATTTACCTTTATATTATCCAACAATAAATGTAATTAATCTGATGTTTGATAATTTTTACTAAAACAATACTGTATCGATTATCTCAACTACCCTTTTTAATGTATGTATAAAACTGTCTAGTCATGCCTTAAGGTAACCAATGTGTCTATTTTAACATTACATTGTACACTGAATGGTTTGGGCTGATTGATATTACGAAGAACTAATTTAATCTCTCTTAGGCAATCAATTATTATACAATACATTAAATTATCTACAATCCATTACTTTAAATGTTATTCAAAATAATAAATATTATCTGTTAAAGATTCTTTCACTTATATGTGTGAAGAATGTTGAAGTATGTAACAACACACTATCTTTATGAAAAGTTACCTTTGTTTACAAATGGTGATAACTTTGAAAAAATAGTTTTTTTTTATTTATTTCCGAAATACTGTTCAAATTATAGAGCCAAGATTAATTGGATAATATGCTTTCTTATATACTTTCTTATAGAGTGATCTGCTGTGTGATTAAAAGTAAGGTGCCACTGGTTTCATTAAGGAGATTGTTAAAAAAAGGTAAAGAACAATTACCATAGGTTCTCAAGTTTTCAGGTTCTGAATGTTGAATAAATCTAATTTTTCATTTCAAAATTATATTTTTTAAACCTTTTAAACATCAATACTTGTATTAAAAAGAGTTAGTTCTGTGTGTATTAAAAAAAATGTATAACCAGTTTTATAACAGTGTTACCCTTTATTTTCTCTACTCAAGGTAGGAGAGTGGTGTATTTGACATTTTTATAATTCCCTTTAATATAAATATTTAGATACATTTTAATGGATACCCTATCTAAAGATGGCATGTTAATTAAAAGAATACATTTCAAACTAAAACTTAATTCACAGTATCATTATGAAAATAAAATACCCCCGTCGCAGCAGACCTGCGTAGCCTACTCAGCGAATTTCTAAAGGAATTTGAGATTTTGTTTTTTTCCCACAGAAACCATAGGAATTAGTATTCGATTTTATTGCCATGGGGTGTTGTTAAAAATGTTAGTTGTTTGGAAATGTAATGGTTGGGTAAGGTAAAAATCAAATAGTATCAATATTCGGCACTTTTTAATATTCCCCATAAACCACATGGGGGTGAGTATGTAGGTTTGCCGCCACGTGGGTGTTGTAAGCAATTTTCAGTTAGACTCTACCTAGTGAATGTACATACCAAATTTTACCCAGTTATGTCAATAAATAAGCGAGATACAAGGTTTTCTTGATTTCACATAAGATTAACATAGGAAACATATTTTTAGCTTTCATCCGGAATCGGTTAAGCTATGTTGAAAATTCAACACACTAAATTGTTTATTATTTAAGCTCCCTTAAATGGTTTTAGCAAAAATCGTTGAATTTTGTAAATTGAGGTCAAATTTTAATATAGTTTTTTTAATATACTTTATATAGTATTATATATATGAAAATGAACGAATGGTGTTTTTTTTTTTTTTTTTTTTTTTTTTTTTTTTTTTGGCTTCTGGGGACCTCAAATGAAAAAGTCAAGTGGATCCTTTCTTAGGTCTTACAATGGCTAATACCGTAATAGCGTATTCCCCATAAATAAATTCGTTAAAATATGGTAGGCTACTTATTAAGAATTTTGTTTGAAAAAGAAAGGTATAATTTTTTAGCGAAACGCTTTTAATTAATGTTGCGATAAAACGACTTTATTCTTGAAGTGTCTTTAGTTTATATGCAACCCAGTGTTTTTAGAAATTAAAGTTCATTGAAACATTCTTAATTATTTCTTAAATAACACTAACTATATTATTTATACTAGAATTTTCACAGCGCGTATGACTTTGGGATTAGAAGAAAGATTTATCAATTACATTGTCTTGGAATCAATAGTATCAAACAACTTAAGGAGTTAAAGTTTCATTAAGATAAAATTTTAGTGGTCAAAATAAGTAATTTATAGACGCTTTCCTAATTATGGTTTGGCATCTTTATTATACAGGGTGAACAACTTAACTGTGCCACCATTGCATATCCTAAACCATGAGGTTTGGAGAAAACTTTAGGTGAGGAACGTCACCTAATTTTTGTCTTGTAAATGTCCGCCATTTTCCAATATAGCTGCACAATTTTAAATTTCTTATGGTACACCCTACGTTTTATGGTGTTTTTGAAATTTTCATGTAATTTTAAGACTTTTTTATCCTTTAACATCTTTTTCTAAACCTAACGGTTAGGGAGCTACAGGCAATTAAATTCCATTTTTAGTTCCGGGGATCAAACTTTATCTGCTCATATCTCCGAGACCACGCAGTAAAATAAAATATACTCTAGAATAAAAAGGTCTTAAACTGATGTTTTAATGCCATTTTTTCATAATAACATCAATTTTTAAAATATTCATTTTTGACCGACATATTGGAAATAAGTTTATTTATGTGTAAATGATAATTTTTAAAGTGAAATGTTCTTCAAATATAATTTGAAGACATTTTTATACGTGAGTATTTTTTATTTTAATGAATGGTTTAGGATATATGGGCAGATAAAGTTTGTCACATGTTATTCCTAAGGAACTAAAAACTAACTTTAATTACCTAAAGCTCCCTAACCATTAGGTCTATAGAAAAATATCAAATAATACAAATTCCCTAAAATTACATGGACATTTCAAAACACCATAAAATGTAGGGTGTTCGATAAGAAAATTTTAAGTTAGCCGCCATAAGTAGTGTGTTTTGGCCACTTTTAAAACCGGCCACGTGCCCCCCGAGCCACGTGCCGCGGCAGCTGGCGCCAGCTGCCATGTCACATAGCTTCCGGTGGGGGTTAGAGGGTATATATGAGATGCTGTAGTTATATTTTATGTCATATAGGTTGGGGTGGAGATGGCGATAGTGTTGGCGTTAGGGTGAAGTGAATTTGCGCATAAAATTAAAATTAAAAGTTAGTTCAAAATTGAAATTCGTCGGTGTTAACGAAACTCTAACAGTTGAAGAAAAATTAAGAGTTAGTTCAAAATTGAAATTCAAACTTATAACTGAGATGTGGAAAATATGTCAAGGTCATCCAGAGTAAGTTTTAAAAAATTCTATCCAACTATCACCAGAAATAGTTTTAAGTTGAAGTAGTTGGTGATAGCGGGATAATTGATTCGTGCCATGGGAGAGGTGTTTCTCGTTTGAAAGTTGGCGATCGAATGAGAAGTGCCGCCTAGGGAGAGAGCTTATAAAACGGCAACCTTCCCCCCACTACCCCTTCCCCCACTCCTTTAGACCAATAACCGGTCGCCGACTCTATGTGGTGAAACTGAACCAGACATGGCGGCCGCCATGGATAATTCTAACCTCAAATCTTAGCTCAGCTGAAGAGAATAGAGGAGCATGAAGTAGGAATTGTGGTGACAGCACTTATATGAGGAATAGTAGGGGTAAAATAAAAAAACTTGTTGAACACAGTCGATAGGTGTAACAAGTTCAAAGTTGTTGAATTGTAACATAGAATGCAAAATGTTGTAAATAACACTATCATCAACATTAACCTGCGAAGTCTTTGAAGAGTATAATGGGTTAAAACTGTACTTCTTCCTAACTCTATTTAAATTAGTTCTACACTTTGAAATTGAAGGTTTAGAAGTATTCCGTAATATGTGTTGTGTTCGCAAAAGCTTTAACTTTAAACATTGTGCAACCATCATAACTGATGTGTTACATTTAGAAGTTAAAAGAAGACTGAGATATAAAATGAAGTGTAAAAGAAATTGAAACAGAACACTATAGTAGTAATATTTGAGGTTAGAATTAACTAGACTCATTTAATGAAGTGGCTAGGAAGCCACATGCTGATGAATGGTAAATTGCATGTTAGAAGTAACGAAGTAGTCATAAAGTAAAACTAATGAGAGGTGATGACTGTGTGGATGCAAGGCAATGAATGTTCGCGGCGCGATAAACTATCCCCCTTTTATAGAGGCAGTAATAACCCAAGCCAAATGCCGGCAGATGCCGACCAACTACCTGGTTTTATAGCGGCAATTACTCCGGGCAGCTGCCGGACAAATGGTAAGAGAAGTAGGGGGTTTTGGGGCAATGACCGGAAAGGTCAATGACCCCCCCCCCTCCCCCCCCTCCCCCCCCGAAAAAATGGAGCACCCCCCCCCTTCCCCCACCACTCCTTCCCCCACTCCTTCAGGCCAATGACCGGTCACCCGGTCATCGTCGGTCGCCGACTCTATGTGGTAAAACTGAACTAAACATGGCAGCTGCCATGGATAATTCTAACCTCAAACCTGCTGCGCATGCAACGAGTTCTCCGGATCGGAATAGTGACTATGCTATTGCGCATGCGCCTAGTCCTGTATTACTCACTTTAGCGCTACTGCACATGGATAATTCTAACCTCAAACCTTGGTTTTGCGTTGCTGTGCATATGCTGCTCCCCACTCCTTCGCCTTCCTTTTACACTGCTGCGAACTGGACTGGATTGAACACTGTACTGGAGTGAAACAACTTCCCCCACTACTCGAGAATCCGAGGAGCAATACGAGTCTGATTTTAGCGTCAGTCGTCAACAAACTTTCATAGCGAAAGGTTGTTGGCGACTCAGCAAGAGGTTTCAAATATATAGTAGGCCTATATATATTTGAACTTCTTATACTACGTTGCGTTTTTTAATGCAATGTGGTATGTGTGTGTGTGTGTGTGTGTGTTTAGTTGTATTTAATTTAAGAAATAAATTGCGCATTGCGATGTTAGTTTTAAGTTTGGTTTAGCATTAAGGTGTATTAATTTTTAAGAGGTTTTTAGCATTAAGGTGTATTAATTTTAAGAATAATGATGGTATTTGGTTGTGTTGAATTATTTGGTTTTTTAATAATGATGTGTTGTTAGTTTTAAGTGTTGCTAATACTAATTAATGTTGTTTTGCCTTACAGCTAGATGTTAGGGGGTAGATTAAATGTAAATTCAGAAGTTCGGTTGAACTTCACTTAGAAGGGGTGGGACATCCGCAAAATGCGGACTAGGTTTTTGCATTTTGTTTAGGAATATAATGGGTGGGATTAGTTTGGGTGGGGTTAGAGTTGCGTTTCTGCATTAACTGTTCCAGTTTCCCTGAAATTAATGGTTACGCTTTGATGCGGACGGGAAGTTACGCTTTGATGCGGACGGCCCAGGGACCTCCCTTGCAGAACGTAACTAGTGGGTTGGGAGTGGGAACCGTTAGGCAAACAGGGTGGTGGGAACAGTATTACTGTTCCCATCACCTTGGATCATTATAAATCTTGAATGACCTTGACCCACTTTTGGAAGGGTCAATGACCCCCCCCTCCCCCCCCTCACCCCCCTCCCCCCCCTCTCCCCCCCCTCTCCCCCCCCGAAAAAATGGAGTCGATCCCCCCCCTCCACCCCCCCTCCACCCCCCCCCTCCACCCCCCCCTCCACCCCCCCCCTCCACCCCCCCCTCCACCCCCCCTCCCCCCCGAAAAAATGGAGTCGATTCCCCCCCCCCCTTCTCCCACTCCTACCCCCACTCCTTCCCCCACTACTCCGGGTGAACGACCGGTCATGACCTGAAAAATTAAAATGGCTATAACTTGATAACGGATTGACGGATTTGGACAAGCGATACATCATTGAAAAAGTCTATGTAAGACAAACATTTTGGTAAAAGAAGAATTTGGTTATTTTATTTTAGTCAAAAGTTATGCGAATTATTTTAAATAAATACCTTCTCTTTCCCCTTTTCCCCCACCTCCCAGGTCAATAATCAGTCTCAGCCAGCTGCTACCCCTCTCATTTGCATATTGTTATAAAAGACGCACCGACTGCGGCTAACATTTCATTCTGATTCCAGACGTTACGCTGCGAACTTGGAGCAACAACCATGTCATCTCTGCCAACTACAACTTCTACTTTAACTTCTACTTCAACTTCTACTTCAACTTCTACTACGGCTGTTACTGCACCTAAGAAAACTCTTCGTCTGAAAAATCCTCCTGACTGGTACAAGAAGCAACTTGGATCCCAACCTTCAACTTCTGGAGCTATTCTTCCGCCAACCAACACTTCTAGACTTCGCAGTATTTTTTCACCACCTTCACCTTCGCCTTCAAACGACTCCGCACCACCATCAACTATGATGCCGCCACCGCAGAAGCCAGTTCCCCGTCTTAATACCCCTTCAATTGAAACTATTGTTCATCGCCTTAGTACACCCATCATCCCACTATCACCATTGCCTCCTACCCCACCACTTACTATGCCTGAAGACCACACATATCATAAAACTAAATCCACTAAGCCTACTCCCAAACCTGCCCCTAAGCCTGCTCCTTCACAGCAATTTCAATTATTACAAGAAGAGCGTCGTAGGGCATTTAGCCGTCCCACTACTTGCCCTGAAGTGCTCACTAGGGGAATTAAGAAAGGATCAGCTTGTGGTAGGAAATGTGTTAAAAACGAAAGTTTTTGCCATGTACATGTTGTAAAACACCTTTCTGAACCACAACTGACAGAAACCCCCATTATTGAATACCAATCCAAAATTATTGGTGTGAAAGGAAATAGGCTTAAGAGAGGTTGTGTTTATTTTTTTGAAAGTGTTATTGACAACGAACACATTTTGGCAAGTTGTAATGGCGAAAAATATAATATTAAAGTAATTGAATCCTTGCGCAAAGAGAAATCTGTTTATGAGTTAGACTCTAAAGACTATCTCCTCAGACACAAAGTGGATGGTATTACAAGGTGGGGGCGTAGAAAGTAAATTCACATAGTTTTTTTCCAAATTGTTGCTTAAAAAATAATGGGGGAGAAACACAATGCGTTATAGCGTTGTGTTTCTCCCCCATTATTTTTTAATACTCTAAGTCTTGTGACCTACTAACCTACTTCCATCCGAGTAGTAAGAAAAGTACTTCCCCCACTCCTTTGGGTGGATGTCTGGTCACGGTCAGCTCTTACCCCTCATTTGCATACTATTATAAAAGCAGAGCGAGCGTTGGTCACTCCTTCATTTTGCTTCTACACGCCGCTCCTGTCGTTTCGTCTCTGCTGTTTACAATATTTCTTGCTTTAAAATGCCTCCTCATCTGAATGAAAATTTTAATTCTTCTGAAATTTCTGATGTTTTTGAACAATCTGAAGACACTTTAAGTAACAACAGTGAAAGTGAAGATGATGAGGACGATGATGATTATACTGTTGAACTTAGTGAAGAACGTAAAGTTATAGCAATTGATCCACAATTTCCATTTGATACAATAGAAAAGTTTATGGCTGAAGCTAATAAATGGTTGGACTCAGGATGTTATGTACGAATTGACTCTTTTATATTGTATGGTGATAGTCATTCTTTCCTTGTCACACCAAATGATAGAGACCGCATGTTGCAGTGGGCACAATCTATGATGGAGTGCTATGAACAAGGTGTGGACACTGGCGGCTATTTTCTTGCACAACTAGTGTAATAACAAAATTACCCTTCCCCCACCCTACACCCTATCCCTTTCAAATTCTATAAAGAAGGGGGAAAGGAGTGGGAATTATAAAATGGTGGGGGAATGTGTATAAATGCAGGTTGTTTGAAGAGACTTTTATTATTGTGGCTTTAGCAGAAACAACATGGAGTTTAAATCTTCAGCAAAAATAAGGAACAACATAATAAAGAGAGAAATTCGCAAGAAAGAAAAGATTGAACTTATAAAATTACAACTTATAATACCTTCTATTGAAATTGGATGTAGCAAAATAAAGACTTTGGTGAAAACTAACGAATATTTGTTACAATTGCTAAAAACAATCGAAGAATTGAAAAGCAAGAATGGACATTCTACATAGTAAAATTTGAACATTTTAATATAAATAAGTAAACCCAAAAAAGTAGATGTAGAATAGAGAGCGAGGAATAGATCACTTTGTGGTAATGGACTAACATGCCACTTAGTGCTCTATTCCTCGTTCTCGCGTTAAATTGGATTACCTTGACCTATTTGTTCAACTGTTAGAATTTGGTTAACACTGTTGAATTTCAGTTTTGAACTTACGTTTATTTTTGTTCAACTGTTAGAGTTTTTTAATACTGTGGAATTTTTGTTTTAAACTAACTTTTAATTTATGCGAATTTTTAGTTCAACTCTAGTTAATTTATGCACAATTTAGTTTAACCAAGTGTCTGTGCTCTAACCATTTCTACCTAAAAGTAACTAGAATTAGTTGGGTGGGGGAAAGTTCGTTAAAGCTCGAATATAAAGAAGTATATACTAAAAATCCAATGGGAATAAAGAACACGAATGAACAATTAGTTTGTAGACGGTTAATATTTTTGTTCAAAACGTTTGATTTCTTTGGATAGTGAAGAAGATGAAATAGTGGTGGGGGAACCGTTATAAAAGGAGGAACATGAGAGCCCATTTCATTTCTTGGCGAAATTTCGAAGAGTAAACATCTCAACATGTATAGTTGTGATAAATGTTCGGAATCGTTTCACGATGAAATTCTATTAGACTGTCATAAAGAACTAATTCACAACAACCCAGAAGAAAAACAAGAACAACAAGAACAAGAACAAGAACAAGAACAAGAACAAGAACAACAAGAAGAACAAGAAGAACAAGATGAACAAGATGAAATAACAGCAACATCTTCAACTACTTTACCGAATCTACAAGTATTTGCATTACCTGGTAAAGTAGTAATGCATCATAAGATTCAAAATGAAAACTTGAAGCTAGAAGAATTTATTAGAGAAGCAAAACCAATCATAAGTAAAACTTTAAAAGAAGAATTGAAAAGATTAAACTTTCTTAAATTTGGTTTACTACTAGAAGCTATGTTTATAAATGTACAAGAAGAATTATCACCAAGAGGATTCATAACAAAAAACCGAACCATTATGGAAAGTTCAAACATTGATTTAATAGTAGAAAACTGTATAAAAGAAATATTAACAAAAATTCAGGAACACGAAGGAAGAGGATCCGGATGGAGTCTTACAAGTATTGAAGTATTAGATATAAGAGTTCATAAACATGGATATGGACTAATGGGATCTAGTTACATTCCTTTACCCAAAAGAATTAAGGATACAAGATCATGTATTAATGTGAAAAATCAAGATAATGAATGTTTTAGATATGCGATGACATCTAAGTTTGTACCATTCATTTCGATAAACCTAACCAACACTATGAAAATCAAAGACATAGGTACAATTTTCAAGGAATTACTTACCCTGTATCACTGAAAGATATATCAAAATTTGAGAAGAAAAATCCTGGTACATCTATCAATGTTTTTGCATTAGATAGTTCAAACAAAGTGTATCCTTTACGTGTTGTAAAAGAAGAGCTACCAGATCATACGGATTTACTACTACTAACGCGAGGAGATGTGTCTCACTATGTGTACATAAAGAAATTCGACTCTCTTGTTAACAAGCAGCTTTCTAAAGATCGACACAGAAAGATAATTTGCAAGAGATGTTTTAATATTCAACGAGAAGGAAGACAAGGAAGAGAATGGTTTCAAGAGCACAAAAGGCTATGTAACAATAATTATGAAGCAAAGATTAATTTACCTTCGGAAAACAGAGCATTTGTTACATTTCAAAAGGTTCATCATCAATACCGTATCCCTATAGTTGTATATGCGGACTTTGAATCAACACTAATTCCTATAGAAGATGAAAATTGTGAAGCTAGAAAAAGTGTCAAATATCAAATGCACAAACCAAATAGTTTTTGTTTAATGGTTGAATCAACATTATCAGAAGAACATTTAAACCAATATGGATTAACTTCAGAACCTTTAGTATATCGTGGTGAAAATGTGGAAACAATATTTCTTGACCATTTATATTTAATAGCTGAAAATGTACAAAGATTATATACGGATATCGTACCAATGAAACCGATGGAGGAAGAAGAGGAAATTCAACATGAAAATGCAACTCACTGTTTCTTATGTAAAAATGAATTTACCATTGACAATTATAAAGTTAAAGATCATGACCACCTTACAGGTTATTACAGGGGTGCTGCTTGTAATAAATGCAATTTGAGCTATCGTTTACCACTATTTATTCCTGTGGTTCTGCATAACCTCAGTGGGTACGATGTTCATTTTATAATACCTGAACTAGGAAGAGACGACGGTAAAATTGATGTGTTAGCTGAAACTTCAGAGAAGTTCATAAGTTTTTCCAAAGAAGTTGGAAACATGAAACTAAGATTCTTGGACTCCTACAGATTTATGCCGTCGAGTTTGTCCAAACTTTCAGAAAATTTAAGGAAACAAGATTTCATCGAAACAAAGAAGATTGTAAATAACGACAAACTGGATTTGGTACTTCGGAAAGGTGTGTTTCCATATGATTACATAGACAGTTTAGAAAGATTTAATGAAACATCACTTCCGGCTAAAGAAGAATTCAAAAGTAAACTTTATGACATGGACATATCTCAAGAGGACTATGATCATGCATGTAAAGTATGGAACGATTTAGGATTTAGAACATTGGGAGAATATTCAGATTTTTATGTTAAATTGGATGTAACTTTACTATGTGATATAATGGAAGAATTTAGAAATACATGTTTTGCGGCATATGGATTGGACCCTCTTCATTCGTACACTTCACCTGGATTAGCATGGCAAGCTATGTTGAAAGAAACAAATTGTAAAATACAACTTCTTACTGATATAGATATGGTTATGATGTTAGAGTCAGGAGTTCGAGGGGGATTGACGCAAAGCGTTACACGACATTTCAAGGCGAACAACAAGTATCTGCCCGATTATGATGCATCAAAACCAACAACATTCCTGGGTTATTTTGATGCAAATAACTTATACGGATGGGCAATGTCGAATCCCCTTCCATATGATAATTTTAAATGGATAGATCCAGAATCGATTGGAAACATAATGGATATACCGAAGCATGGTGAAACTGGTAACATTTTTGATGTTAATTTTGAATATCCTGAACATCTTCATGATCAACATTATGATTTACCACTTCTTCCGAAGACTGAAATTTCCCCTACTGGAAGATGGCCAAAATTAATGATGACTTTAACCGACAAGTCTCGATATGTTGGACACTACTGGATGATACAACAAGCTTTAGACTTAGGATTGAGAATTACAAAAATTAATCGAGTACTACAATTTTCTCAATCTTGTTGGTTAAAACCTTACATCGACAACAACACAAGAAGAAGAGCCACCGCTACATCAAGTTTTCAAAAAGATTTTTTCAAATTAATGAATAACGCAATATTTGGCAAGACTTTGGAAAACAAAAGGAAACATAAGGATATCAAATTGGTAACTGATCCAGTAAAATTACAGAAATTGGTGCAACAACCAAACTTTGGTTCATCTATAATTATTAATGAAAATCTAGTTCTTATTTCCATGAACAAGAAGTCAGTTACAATGGATCGTCCTTTGTATCTTGGAATGTCAATCTTGGATATTTCAAAAACACATATGTACGAGTTTCATTATAAGAAGATGGTTAACTATTATGGAAGAGAGAACATTGGTATTGCATATATGGACACGGATGCACTAATTTACTGGATTAAAACAAATGACATGTATGAAGATCTACGCACCTTTATATATAAAGATGATTTCGACTTTTCCGATTATCCTAAGGATCATCCAAATTACGACTATGACAGAAATAAGAAAGTATTGGGAAAATTTAAAGATGAAACAAATGGTGTGCCGATGATGGAAATTGTAGCATTAATGTCCAAACTGTATTCATTTCAACTGTACATAAACGAGAGGAACGAACATCAAGTCACGAAGAAGGCCAAAGGAATAAAAACTTCTTTCCTGAAGAAGAACGTACAGTTTGAACATTATAAAAGATGTTTGTTTGAAAATGTTGAAACAACTGCAACGTTCAACACTATTACAAGTTATAATCATCAACTTTTTAGTGTCAAACAAACAAAGTGGGCATTAAGCTACAAAGATGACAAGCGCCATATTTTAGAAGATAAAATTAATACTTTACCATTCGGCCACTACTCTCTAAACCCTATCGACCAGTAAACCTATTCTTCGTCCTCTACCTTCTTCCTTTTTCCTTTCCGTAAAGAAGAGGGGACATGGCAAGCCCAATGCCATGTTCCCTCTTTTTTACACTAATATAAAATGGCCTTGACCTATATTCAAACTATATAAATGAGAATAAACTATTCTATGGATCAGTATTTTTACATGCGGTGTACAAGCAACATCTGAAGATGGAAAGTGTGAAGGACAAGATTGTAAATGAACTACATAAACCAGCAAGAAGAAGATTTCCAAGAAGAAGTACAATCATTAAAGGAATGAATGATCTTTATCAAGCTGATCTCATTGAAATGATACCGCACAGTAAATTAAATAAAGGATTTAAATATATTTTAACAATTATAGACTGTTTTACTAAAATAGCTGACGCTTTACCAATGAAGGATAAGACTGGTAAAAGTGTTACAAAAGCTATGGAAACCACAATACAAAGAAATAAATTTAAAATTAAACATCTACAGACCGATGATGGAAAAGAATATTTTAATAAAGACTTTGGAGCTTTGATGAAGAAATATCAAATAAATCATTATTCTACAAATTCTGAAGTTAAAGCTTCAATAATTGAAAGATTCAATAGAACATTAAAAGGTGCGATGTATAAACAATTTTCAAAAAGAGGATCATACGTGTGGTATGACATATTACCACAACTTATAAAAGAGTATAACAACAAATATCATCGTACCATTGGAATGAAACCTATCCAGGTAAATAGTGCTAATGCCAAAATTGTATTACAACGCATTAAAAATAATACAACACCGAAATTGGAAAAATTGCAACCAAAGAAGTTCAAGGTCAAAGATAAAGTTCGTATAAGCAAATACAAAGGTGTATTTAGTAAAAGATATCTACCAAATTGGACTAATGAAGTATTTACAATTTATAAAGTGCAACCAACTATACCTGAAACTTATTTATTAAAGGATAACAAGGGTGAATTACTTCAAGGTGGATTTTACGGACACGAATTGTTGAAATCAACAGTCGGTGATGTATATCTTGTCGAGAAGATTTTACAAAGGAAAAAGGATATGGTTAAAGTCCGGTGGTTAGGGTTTGATAAAAGTGAAGACTCTTGGATTCCTTTAAAAGACTTAGTATAGTTGTTTAATAGCTCATTGTGTGTTTAACCTTTATACAAGATGGAGATTGTACAACAAAAAGATCGATTTAATATCAATAACATTGATGAATTGACAGTTGACAATGATAAGTTAAATCATGGAAAACATGGTGAATTACTACCAAATACGATAAGATGTCTAATAACTGGTCCTTCAAATTGTGGAAAAACTAATGTTGTTTTTAACCTTATAACTAATCCTAAAGGATTGCGTTTTAACAATATATACATTTTTTCAAAATCATTGCAACAACCAAAATATCAATTATTGGATAAAGTACTTGCAAGTGTACCTGAAGTGAATTTTTACAAGTTTAATGCCAGTGAAACAATTATGCAACCAAATGAAGCAAAACCATTTTCTATTTTTATATTTGACGATGTTTCTTGTGAAAATCATGACACAATAAGGAATTATTTTGCTATGGGAAGACATCATAATATTGATAGCATTTATATTGGTCAAACATACAGTAAAATTCCAAAACAACTTATAAGAGACAATGCAAATATGTTGATCATCTTCAAGCAAGATGAAACAAATTTAAAGCATATATATAATGATCATGTAAATGCGGATATGCCATTTGAAAAATTTAAAGAGATGTGTGGCAAAGCATGGAATGAGAAATATAGCTTTCTCGTTATTATGAAGGAAGAAGATATTAAAAATGGTAGATATCGTATAGGGTTGGATAAATTTGTATTTATGCGTTGAACTACCGATGCTACATCTAGTTACATGTTGAACTTCACAGTGTAAACATGGTGAATCAAGAAAAACTATTGAAAGAAATAAAATCACTCAGTGATTCTATTAGGATGAAGAATCGTGCATTGAGGATGGGTTTAAGTGAAAGAGAAGAATTTCTAGAGACTACATTTAAACCTATTACGGAACCTTTAAAACAGATATCAGAAACTATTGGTAAACCTCATTATGAAGGAGATGTTTTACTACCAGTTTCTAAACAAGAAGTACAAGCATTAAAAAAAGAAGAAGATGATGATTCATATACAAGTGCTAGTGAGCAAGAAGAAACAAAAGAAGAAGAAGAACCAATTGTTGAAAAGGAAGAAGAACAGCCAATACCAGAAGCAGAACAATCTATTCCAAATTTAACTCAATTGAGTAGCGATATATTACAACATGGACCTCTTGGAAGAAAATATATAATGAAAATGCTACATGACATAAAATCAAACCCAAATTTGAGTAGATCACACATATACGGAGCAAGAATTGATGGGAATGAATTGAAGATCGGCGATTCAAAGCTTGAAATAACACAAGATGATTACATCATTATTGGTGAGCACAGATATAAAGGAACAAAAGGATTATATGAATTAATTTTTAAAAACATACCACTAAGATATTCATCCAAAGATTTAAGTGTTTTTAAGGAGATTCTACAAAATACTAACGCTCATAAAAGAAACTACTTAAAGGATGGAATGATTAATCGTTCACGTGCAACAAAATATAACATCGTTATAAAAAAGTTGTTTCCTCCACGAAAATTGCCAACATTACGTACTGCACCAGCGGTGAGACAACCACTGAAAAGAAAATCTTTATCACTTATGGATTTATCACTTCTTGAACAACATGGTAAAAAGAGTAAAGGAGATACTTCAACATCTGGTAAAGGATTGATGAAAAATCTATACAATACAAATGTGATTTACTACAACGACATCAATAAATTGGTTGATAGAATGAGACTATTGCATGAAGCCATGGAAGCTGGTCATACAGGTTTAAATAATGAATGGGTAGCTCTTATTGACGAACTCAGGAATCGCGGCATAATTGTATAATTTTCCGCGGATATATAAGAGTTGCAGGCATATAATGTGTCAGTTCTAACATGAGCGTCGACAAGTTCGGACGCTACTCCGCATTAGGAGTGCAAGTTGGAGAAGACAGAAAAAGAAGCGGATTACCGCAAACACCTGAAGGTGACTATAACATAAGTAATAAACGTTTAAAATTAGTTAAAGATCCAGAAGAAGATACTGATGGAGCAAATTTAAAGACAGTAAAAGAAGCTACTTCAACATCATTGAAATTACATAAGAATACTTATGATGTTAAATCACATAGATTAATTAATGTTGGTAAACCAACTGAAGGTTCTGATGCAATTACTAAAGAGTACTTATCATCTGAACTTTCAAATACTTTAAAATTGCAATGGGGTAACAACTTAAAAGATGGACAAACATATGATGCTGGAAATTATAGAATAACCAACGTGGGAAATCCCAAAAATGATAAAGATTCAGTTAATAAAGAATATTTACATTCTATAATACCGGAAAAAACTAAACATGGATATTCTTTTTATAAATTTATTATAAATGACATTGGATACCCAAAGGAAGACGGTGATGCTGTAAACCTAAAATACATCAAGGACAACTGTATTTTACAAGATGTTAATGAAATCGATTGTCATGGTAAAACATTGACAAATGTAAAGTTTGGTTCTCAACCAAAAGATGCTGTTACTATGGAACAATTATCTAAAGAATTAAAAAAGGAAACATCCAAATTTTGTAAAACATGAAGATGCCGTGTTAAAGCGGGGAGATAAATTTATACATAGAAATGAAAAGTTTAATTTAATGCAAGGAAATAATGATGAATGGGATGCAGGACATAAAACAATAACAAATGGAAGATTTGGTATAAAAGATTCAGATGTACCTCTAATGGTACAAACATTAATTGCGAGTGGTGGTGCATTAGGTACATACAATGGTCGTAATAGAAGAATAAAAGATATTTATCCTGGTTACGAAGAAAATGATTGTGTTACAATGAAACAAACAATAACTTGGGATAAACACTTTGGGACCCAATATGATGCAAAGATGAAGAAAATAATTAATATTTTACCAGGTGAAGATTCAAATGATGCTGCTACTATTGGACAAGTCATAAAAACATCAAAAAGTGATTCAACAGCTTACACATGTAATGATAAACGTATTATGCAATTACATGATCCTCAACATCCAAAAGATGCTGTAAATTTAGATTGTTTAATAAGAATAGTGGGCAATTTACTTATTGATACCCATAATCATATAGCTAGTACAACGAGTCATGTGATAATTCAACCCGATGAACGGGAAGCTTGGATTAAAAATAGAATTATAAATCAGTATATCATTAATTTGAATAACTAAGTGTTTAAATATAAAAAAATTATACATAACTTATTCATTTATGTAAAGTATCTTGTGGAGTAAACACACCAGTTTATATAAGACTACATAATGAAGGCTGTATCACTCAGTCATCATCAAGACAGCAACAAGAGAGGACGTGGTATAACTTCAGCTGCGTTATCCCTGCTTAAACGGATACCTGTTGGTGCTGTTGTAAATCGAGCGATAGACGCTCTACCATACGAATTACATATTCCTGGAGGTTATCAATATTGTGGACCTGGAACTAAGTTGGCAAAACGTTTAGCAAGAGGAGATCCTGGAATTAATAAATTAGATCAAGCTTGCAAAGAACACGATATAGCATATTCAAAGTATAAAGATTCAACAAATAGATCAATAGCAGATAAAATTCTAGCGGAAAAAGCTTGGCAAAGAGTAAAATCAAGTGACGCAAGTATTGCAGAAAAAGCATCGGCTTGGGCAGTAACTACAGCCATGAAGACAAAAGCAAAGTTAGGTGGTGGAAGACGTCGCAGAGGAAGACCTGCAAAGAGAGGCGCTCCCAAAAGAGGTGGAAACATTCAAAAAGGACGTCGTAGAACTCATAAGGCAAGTGTAAAGAAGACTTCTGTTTGGCAAATGGTAAAAAACGGAGCAGGTTTATACCTAAGACCATACCGTGTGTACTAAATAAGAAGAATCAATTGATAATTCCAAATAAAGCCTTAACAAATCATCAGTTAAATGATTATGTAAAATGTTTGAAAATACCATTCTTTCGAGGAGTTTTTATGAAAGATGCATTACCAACTAAAATATGGAAAAATGAAACTGGAATAGTAAATTTGGATTCCACCTATGGTCCAGGTACTCATTGGGTATGCTATAAAAAGCTCGGACAAACCATTTACTACTTTGACAGTTTTGGCAATCTACCACCGCCAAAAGAACTTCAACATTATTTTCGAAACTCAAAAAACATTTTTTACAATTACAAAAAAGAACAACCTAACAATACTGAAATATGTGGGCATTTATGTTTGGAGTTTCTAGCGAAAAGTGTCAGTCAGCTTTAAGATGTCATCGTATACAGTGTCATTGAGTGGAAATTCATCCACATTGAAAAGTACGCTGTTCCCAGCATTGCGTCTATCCAAGGAACGATTATGGGAAGCGGCATTACTTGATTTGACTACCTACAACTCAATTCCCAATGTTACGGAAGGGAAGAACAATTTACTACATTATTATGAAACTAAGGATGCTGCAGGAAAATACTCAGAATTGAAAATAATTACATTTCCTACTGGAGCTTATGAAATCGATGATATAAACCAATTATTACAGAAACAACTCGGAGAAGACAATATCACCGTTAAAGGAAACAATAATACTTTAAAAGCAGAAATAACTTCGAAATATTATATTGATGTCAGCTTGGAACAGTCGATTGGCAGTTTACTTGGATTTACAGATACAAAAAAGAAAATCTTAACTCCTGAAACTACTCATTCAGGTGATTCAACTGTAACAATATTGAAAGTAAATAGTATCGATGTCACATGCAACATTATACACGGATCGTATAGAGATGGAGTTAATCAACATATTTTACATACATTTTATCCAACAGTGGCTCCCGGTTTTAAAATTGTTGAGAAGCCACAAAACTTGATATACCTGCCGTTAAACACCAGTTTCATTTCAGACATCGTACTGAACATATTGGATCAAGACGGTCATAGTGTTGACTTTAGAGGAGAAACAATTACTATACGGATACACATCAGAGCAGCAACATAAAAGTCAACATGGGATTATCATTTAAACCGCAACGGAAGAGTCGGGAGCTCAGTAGCTCCTCGACATTGGAAGAGTTAACATCGGACAACATTCGTTTTCTACAGAAGATTGGATTGAAACTTAACAGCGATGGATATCCTGGATATATCTCAAGGACCAACGTTCGACGAAACACTATGGGAGAAGGAATATCACACGCACAACCCTTACACTTCATCAAAATTAAACAATAACGATGAAATAAGGATTCCCATTCAACAACAAGATATTTACACGTTACCGTGTGAAAGTTACTTGTACATCGAAGGACGGGTATTAAAATTGGATGGAAAAACTGCTTCAACAGTTCCTTTTATAAATAACCCAATGGCATATCTTTTTGATGAAATAAGATATGAAATATCAGGGGTGACGGTTGATTCAACAAAAAAGGTTGGTTTAACAACGACATTGAAAGGATTAACATCATTAACACCGCATGAGAAGAATTCAATAGTCACCGCCGGATGGGTTGCCCCCGATAAAGACACTATAACACCAGCTTCCAACGGTCACTTTGATTTTCATGTACCTTTACGATTGCTTTTGGGATTCGCTGAAGATTACAAACGGGTAATAATAAATGTCAAACAAGAATTAGTATTACTCAGATCTTCAACTAATAAGGACTTGATACTTGCAGACCCTGCAACTACGGAAGATAAACTGGAATGGCAACTACAGTTGGATAAAGTTGTTTGGAGAGTACCTCATGTAAGATTGGCCGATGAACATAGAATCCTATTATTGAGAAAGTTAAAATCTGACCGTGATATTGTGATGCCATTCCGAAGTTGGGAATTTCATGAATACCCTACACTACCTCAGACAGAACGACAAACATGGACCGTCAAGACATCAACTTACTTGGAACGAGCAAGGTACATAATACTCGGTTTTCAAACTAAGCGAAAAGATGTTATCACTGCAAATGCCGGTCAATTTGATCACTGTAAAATAAAGAATTGTAAAGTTTTCCTAAACTCTCAATTCTTTCCCTATGACAATTTGAATGTCATGTTCAGCAAAAAACGTTTTTCCATTTTATACGATATGTATGCAAGATTTCAATCGTCATATTATGGAAAGACTAATACACCACTATTATCACCTGACCAGTATTATTCTAAGGCTCCAATAATTGTAATCGATTGTTCAAAACAAAATGAATCGGTAAAATCATCAAGTGTGGATATAAAAATTGAAATGGAATTTGAAGAACCAGTAGCGGATGGAACTTCGGCATACTGTCTAATTCTACATGATAAAATAGTTACTTACACACCGCTCACCGGAATTGTGAAGAATGTACTTTAAGAAGAATTAATACAATGACTGCAGATTTTTGAGGTTAGAATTATCTACCTTAACTTTTGAGGTTAGAATTTCGTTTGTAAAATACAAGTTGAAAACAAACAATTATGTAATTGTATAAATTTCAAGGATTTTACGAAAAGTATAAAAGCGAGAAAATAATTAGTGGAAACTTCATTCTATCTTCAACCGTCGTATGGGAAACATCATTCGCAAGATGAATTCCACTAACGGAGAAGAAAATACACCTCTAATGGATGATAATAGTTCAGATATAGAAAAACAAGTTGAACGAGAAATGGACGAGTTCCTAAAGTTTAACAAACATAAGAAGAGAGAAGAAGAAAAAGCTGAAAAAGAAGTAAAAAGGAAGAAGGTTGTAGTTAACATTACAACCAATATTTTAACAGAAGTATTTCTTCGGATTATCTACCCAATTTCTTCATGCATGACAAAAAGTATATCAGTTGGAATTTTAAAATCAATGGATTATTTACCAATTGTTATTTTAAATCATGGAAAC
Organism: Neoaliturus tenellus; assembly: GCA_030545055.2. Lineage (NCBI taxonomy): Eukaryota > Metazoa > Arthropoda > Insecta > Hemiptera > Cicadellidae > Neoaliturus > Neoaliturus tenellus. The sequence goes on along the minus strand of CM061534.1, from coordinate 108,918,027 downwards.
AAAATGGTTACTTTCAGTGAAACTACTTGGGAATCTCTCATGAAACATTTACATCTTTTGGAGTGCTATTTAAGTAACAACACATTTGGAAGAAGAACAAGATTAAGTTTATTGGAATCAAATATTGAAGTTGATATAGTAAAACATCGTGGAGGACAAATTGTTCGCTTCAGAGATTTAACTACACATAATGTTAAATTATATTTCACTAAAGAAGAATTTTACACTTTAAGTTGTACTACCGGTCCCGTCACCAGATATTTGAAACAACTAATATTTTCAAGTGCAATAATTAAAGACTATCTAATTGATACATTGGACAAAAAACCTTTTGTTCCAATTTTATACGGTCCCGTGGATACTTCAATCTTTAATAGAATACCTCAAGAAGTTGAAATGTGGAGACAATTAAACAACTATCACACCAATTTTAATATTGATGAAGTGGCACAAGAAGTGAAAGAAGAAGAACAATCCTGTCTGTTATAAACATCGGCTCATTCAATTTTTAAGTCAGTTGTTAGTAAGACTTCATCATGAATAAACGGGTTTCGTTTTCTAATGCGCCACATACAATGGAAGTTAAAAGAGGTATAATTGAATTTCAAGCTTTCCGAGGAAATGATGGTAATTTTATTATTAAAGAATTTGTAATCTTGGACATGAACACATCAGTAGTTTATCATTATTTGTTCAAACCTCCAGTACCATTTAATAGACTAACAACTAAAGCGAAAGTTACAAACAAATGGTTGAACAAACATTTTCACAACTTAAGATGGGATGAAGGTTTCATTAATTGTAACATGATGCCGCACATTATGAATCATTATTGCAAAGAGTTTAAAATTATCTACACAAGGGGATTGGAAAAAGCAAATTGGATACAATCATTTACAAGCAACGAAGTGATTAATGCAATAATTGATAAAGATTTCCAATGCTACTTCAACGAACTTTGTATTTCATCAAAAAGTTTTAAACATCGAAGGTCGCAGTGCGTTTTAAAGAATGCCTACCGCTTGAACAATTTCCTTCAACAAAGTGGTGGGTGTAGTGTCAGTAGTGGGGGTAGTGTCGATTATAAAAGCGAGAGCGCTACCATGACGCAGCATGAGTATTACTCTAACCTCCGAAGAGACAACATCTCCGACGGACATTCTTATTAACAAGAAGATTAACAACAACATCAAGACGCCATCACAGAACTTACTTCAAAGTTTAGTTGATCAGTTCAACGCTCATTCTAAATCATCAATTCTACCTACAAAGAAATGTTCTGAACTAAAAGAAGAAAAACACTACATCATTCATACAATTAAGAAAATGGAAACTTCAGTAGGTGATGCTATTAATTGCACATTGAGCGAGGCTCCATATACAGTTGGTGATGAACCAAAATTTCAGATCTTCCTACCAAGACGCTTCGTACAACTTCTTCAAAATGAAGATCTTCGTGTAGTTCAACCCGGCGCACTCTATTTGGTTTCGCACGGACCAAGTGGAAACAACTCAACTGAACTAACTATTCATGTAACACCTACTACTGATTAGTTTGTACATAACATTGTAACTATTTGTTTGTAATTGTTTTTCAATAAATATAATATAAAGAAAAAACAAAAAATTAAAAGAAGCAACATATTGTGATGTCTTTGTACATTACAATATGTTGCTTTTTTTAAAAATTCCACGGGATGACCTTGACCCACTTTTATGTAATTATAAAAGCGAAAATCTACTTGTAAAATTCATCAGTCTACGACTACCTTTCGTACCGTACACATCTCGCTCACTCTATCGCTTAATATAAAAACTAAAAGATGTCTCTCAAAGTCAAGTGTGCATCTTATGATACCAACACCATTACAACTTTTAAACAACTCGAAGATTTAACCAACGAAATGCGAGTTTTACTTACCGGTGGTTATCACTTAACTGTTGATGTTAGTGATACTAATACAAGGATGTTCACTAAAACAAAATATTGCGATGATGAAATATTTATTTCTACACAACCTACAACTTCTTCATCGCCAACTGGTCAACATAACATCAAGTTCCAAAAGTATTACCAATGTTGAATAACTTTTGACAGACAAAACTACAACTAAAGAATCACGTGATCAATGTAAGTTAATAAAAAGGATGTGATACTTGTATAAATAATCATTCGCTTCTCAGCTCTCACCACAACAAGACCTATTTAAGAAAATGTTGTACAGAATGATGATTCAACTTGATGGAAAAATCTATGGAAAAGACTACAACACCGTTGAACAAATGACCCAAGATTTAGATGTATTAACTAAAGAAGGATATCAAGCTAAATTAATTTTAAAATTTCCTGAAGTACATCCATTATCAACAGAAGAACTTGTTGCTATGGCTAAGGCGGAGAGAGAGAAAAAGTCTGAAGAAAACAAAGAGAAACAAACTTCCTAAATTTTAATAATCCTTACACTTGTAAGGTATAATTTTTTAAAACTCCATTTGGATGACCTTGAAATTACCCCCACCACTTTTCACAGTACATAAAACTCACTATTCAACACTATACACTCTTATTCTTTCACTGGACTTTGCAGCGTCAACATGGAAGAGCAAAAATACAAGTACAAACCTCGTTACTGTTGTGAACAACAATGTACAGATTTAGGGCCAATGATGGTGGATGGGTTAGCTTGTACTAAATGTGAATTCTTCGGATCTTGTTACTGCAAATGCAAAACAAAACAACTACCACCACCGGAATTGCGAACTTTGAAAATTTACAAATCGAGATATTTTCATACATGTTGTCCTCAAAGATGTTTCAAATTTCACCCTCTCGATCTTGCTCATTGTCAACGCACCAAGGTTCATACAGATGATTTTTGTACATGCATGATAAAAAGATGTAAATACAGGTCAGATTGGTATTCCGATCCTGTAGAACCATCAAATGTGTAATTTCAATTTTATATTCTTTTTTAAAACTTCAATTGGATGACCTTGAGATTTCCCCCACTACTGGTTGTAATTTTTATATAATATTATATTCAACTTTAAATCATTTCACTTCCAACACTCAAACTAACAACATGGAAGCAAAATTTATCAAGTTTGAACATATAATAACTGAGAGGGAGGAGATGGAAGAATTGTTTCAAAACTTACTTTCTATCATGGACAAATATCCTATGAGATGGTTCAGAATTGTGGTTCAATATTTAAATCCTGGTGAGTTATTTTCTTCATCATCATCACAGAGTGAGGAAGACGAAACAACTAATTCAGTTAGAATAATTGAATTAAAAGATGAAGAAGAAGAACTTACCGCTTTATTTGATCATAAGCTCAAGGTCGCCGTTATATAAGCCCCCTCCCAATGCGCCAATCCTCATTCCATCACCGACTCTCCAACAATGAACAACTCTCCATTGACCCGAATGAATTCTAGTTTTGAAATAAACTCTAAAGAAGAGTTACAAGACATTTTTAATATTTTACGAGAACTTGTAGATAATTTTACAACCATCAAAATGAATTTGGAAATAACATACGATTGTCCTATTTGTGATAAGGTTGAAAGTTCGGACGAAGACAGTTTACTAAATCTAACTCCTGCACCATCTGACACTACTGATGGTAATAATGAAGAGCAACATCTTTCCCCCACCACTTCTTTGTAATTCATCTTTCCCCCCACCACTTCTTTATTTAACTAACATTTCTCGCTTTCACTTCTCATTCCGTCTTCGACTTCTGAACTATCAACATCACTTGTTTTAAAATTTCAAACACTAACACAATCATGATGGATATGATGGATGAAGTTCCCTTCGTAACTAGAATGGAAGAGGATAAATTGAAATTGGAAATCAAACTATTGGAAATGGAACGGGAAAACCAACTCAAAATGTTACATTTGTTCAAGCTTTTCAAATACATCATCTGGGGACTCTGCGTTTACCTTCTCATCGTCGTCGGTGTTTGCATTTACAACTCTGTAATTCATCACAAAAGTTCAACTTGTTTAAACTCTGCTGTTGCACATTAATTGTATGTTCACTAATAAAATTCAAAAGTTACTTCAACCTATCCTACTATCACCAACTAGTTCAACTTAGAACTATTTCTGGTGGTAGTTGGGTAGGCTTTTTTAAAACTTACTCTGGATGACCTTGACATACTTTCCAGATCCCATTTATAAATTTGAATTTCAGTTTTAAACCAACTTTTAGTTTTGTTCAACTATTAAGAGTTTTGTTAACACCGTCAAATTTCAGTTTTCAACTAACTTTTAATTTATGTGCATTTTTAGTTCAACCCTAGTTACTTTATTCGCAAATTCAGTTCAACCAACCACCAACGCTATCGCCATCTCCACCCCAATATTTTAACATCTTTGCCCCCAACACCTGCCCGAACATCTGCCCGTAGGGGCAGCTGCCCGGACATCTGTTCGGTTTTAAAAATATAAAAGAAAGGTAAAGGAGTGGGGGTAGCGCATGCTCACCAATGCAAAACTAAGGTTTGAGGTTAGAATTATCCATGGCGGCCGCCATGTCTGGTTCAGTTTCACCACATAGAGTCGGCGACCGGTTATTGGTCTAAAGGAGTGGGGGAAGGGGTAGTGGGGGGAAGGTTGCCGTTTTATAAGCTCTCTCCCTAGGCGGCACTTCTCATTCGATCGCCAACTTTCAAACGAGAAACACCTCTCCCATGGCACGAGTCAATTATCCCGCTATCACCAACTACTTCAACTTAAAACTATTTCTGGTGATAGTTGGATAGAATTTTTTAAAACTTACTCTGGATGACCTTGACATATTTTCCACATCTCAGTTATAAGTTTGAATTTCAATTTTGAACTAACTCTTAATTTTTCTTCAACTGTTAGAGTTTCGTTAACACCGACGAATTTCAATTTTGAACTAACTTTTAATTTTAATTTTATGCGCAAATTCACTTCACCCTAACGCCAACACTATCGCCATCTCCACCCCAACCTATATGACATAAAATATAACTACAGCATCTCATATATACCCTCTAACCCCCACCGGAAGCTATGTGACATGGCAGCTGGCGCCAGCTGCCGCGGCACGTGGCTCGGGGGGCACGTGGCCGGTTTTAAAAGTGGCCAAAACACACTACTGCCATATTGGAAAATGGCGGCCATTTATAAGAAAATGGAATTTATATTTTTATGCCTTAAAAAATAGGTGATGTCCCCTGCTTAAAGTTTTCTTATTTATTTATACTTACAAACGGCATACGCCAATTTACAATAATGAATATAAATATAATACTACAATAACTTATGGAACAACAAAACAATATGGTGGGTTGGCAACAAATTTTTAACCCAAGTACAGCATGCAGAATGTCTAGTTGGTGTGAATCAACATGCTTACTTGTTTAAGACATGAAAATGTAAGAAACGATATAAATACAATGAAGAGTGATTTTGAACAACACTAATTGAAATAAATTTTCTCTAAATCTCATAGGATATGCCAATGGTGGCACAGTTAAGTTGTTCACCCTGTATAATAAGAGTGAATTTAAGGGTCTATGGAGAAAACTACTGAACGGAACGTGGACTTTTTGTGATAATTGATTATTGTACACGGAATACGCCATTTTTACATAGTAACATGCAGTTCAGATGGATAATGTAATGCTTACAATATAACCTTATATCATAACAAAACAAACTTAATAAAAAAATAAATAACAACCAATAATATGACAACAATAATGGAATGGAGAACAATAATGGATTTCATATAGCCCCCAGATGATAGGAACAATCTGGTAACCCTCGGGAAATGCCTTATAACTCTGTAATATGAAAATTAAACATTATTTCGACCAATTTAAGACGTTTTTTTATTGATTTGTTTAATGCTCCAGGTGATCCATGTCCTACACTAAAATTTAACTCCACTGCTATTTTACATAATAGTTTTAGTGCACAAGGAAGACAACTCCAATTCAATAATCATTGACGGATAACAATCCAAAGCAAAGACACCAAGATTGCAATTATTTTGAAAGCAGTAATATAAATGTTTAACATCTGAGTATTTAATCAAATGTTGGTTACTATATAAAGAGCGATACTTATTAAAGATGATTTCATTTACTGTATTTAAACGTAAGAGTTCTATTACTTTGTTTACACATTTAATAGATATTTTAACCATAAAATTTCAAACAATTTAAGGTGTTTTAGTTTAATAAATATAACATTTTTGATTTGTGTGTAACCCATCAATTCAAATTTTTGATCTTTAAAAGATGGCATTGTAAGACGAATTGTGTGGGATCTGGTGTTGTCATTGTCAACGATGATCTCAAATAGATTACTTCAAAAACATATGGCAAATAAATGGTTTTGTACTACACAGTATTTACTGTCTTTCGTGTCATACCTTTTGTTTCAATGTGCTCCTTTCACGAATGAATTTTGTTGCATTGGTGCATTTTGAGAGACCCGTTACTAAATTGATCTAATTAGGTACTTAATGGGATCTCTGTTTGGTTTCAAGATAATAGGTATTTATACCTATTAGATAATAGATATAGACTGAATATCCTGTATAGGATATGCGTGTACAGTGTGTAAATATATACACAGCCTTTGAAGAACCTCCTGTAAATTTGCTCATCATTCCCTTGCACTAATCATTTTACTCGAGCCTTATTTTAAGTGTTTGTTAGATCATGAGTATATCCGTTGAGAACAAACGTTTTGTATTCAAACCAATAGCACTCTATAGATACACCTGGAACGCACATACCGTTATCAGAACCGCAACATTTTAAGAGTAAAGGTAAAAATTAATTTTATTATCTACAAATTTGTAGCTTGAAGTTTTTTTTGACCAACAAATAAAACAAGTTTATGCTTTGTCACTGTTTTCTGTTCTAGTTGTGTGATAACTATTTTTGGACCATGGGATTTTCTAGTTAAATTTAATGGTCAAGATATTTACACCGTTATAATCAGCAAAGCTTTTACTTTGAAACCATATATGTTTCAATGATTTTTGACATCTAGCAACAGCAGTTTGTACAGTAAATTTGCAAATTTTACACAGTAAGCGCTGAATTTGGACAGTAGGTGAGCGCGCTTTAGTTGCTCATTTTGCCTGCCCTTCAGAGAATGGGTTGCGGTTTTTGTGTGATTTTCAACTTGCGTAAGCGTTCCTGGTGTATATACAGAGTTCTATGGTAATACCTAATGATAACCTAATGATGCCTCAAGAGTGATATCACGGTATGTTGTATTAGGATCTCGCTTGATTTTTCTTGATTTTGTATGATATTTTCACTGTTCGTCTTGTAATAAATATTGACAACAGCTTTATTCATCATAATTCACTGTGCTGTAAGACGGCGCATCGAAGCCACAAGGCACTAGGTTTATTGGTGCACCCCTGTCATGATAATCCACAACGAAAGATGTAAATATAACTGCATTGTAATGTTACGTGTGTTGATGATTTTTTTATTCACTGTACAACACTAATATTGCTTGAATGACAAATATTACAGTTGGAGTTATGGTGGATAGAAACTGAATGTTACAATAATCTGTAGTGTTTTATTTTTAAATAGCTCTCTAAAAACAAATTTATGAGGATTTCGGTTAAAGGCCAACTGAAAACAAAAGTATTAGAAAATAGCATTGCAATTTATAAATTCCTATACCATTTATTTAACGGTATATATATATATATATATATATATATATATATATATATATATATATATATATATATATATATATATATATATATATTCATTTTTAAGCTTTGTTCAAATTCTTGGGAGTTTTGAACCTGCCCCAAACTTTCATAGCAACCCATTTAACTATGCTAAAGATAATCAAATATATTGTTAGACGATATAGCCAACCCTCTATGGACGTGAAAAGTCCATTCGTGTTGATTAAGTCTTCATCGTCTGAGTTGGCGGGAGTATACTCAAAATATTGTGAAGATTCCTCATTTGTCCCGTCTTCGCCTTCAGTAGTCTCCCTTGAGTATTCTACAGCATCCTCTTTGACCTCTTTTATAGGGAAAAGCTCTCCACTTTCAAGGTTTGTGAAGTCTCTTTTCAACCCTGCTGAAGGGTAGGTGGGTGGAGTAGGAGTGTACTCCGGAGTATTTGCAGGGGTAGCCGGTGGAATAGTCGTGTACCAGTCTTCAGGTTCATTGTGTTGTTGTGCATCTTCTTTTTCTTTCTCAATATTTTTTAGAAGAGAATTTACTGTTTCAGATGTAAGAGATTTAGAACCTGAAACAACCTCCCAGTCTTCATTGTTTTCTTGTCGAGGAAGACTCGGTATCATTTTGATTCTTTTTGCTAGCTGAACCTCCGTTTGTGTAGAAAGTACTATTAGATCACCTCTGAAAATAAAACATGAGTGTATATAAACTAAAAAATTTATATATTTACTGTGTTATTTTGTACCCATACTTTAAGGTTTGCATAGCAGTATTTTAAGTATAGGTTTGCCTGTAGTTTCTTTTCTGGAAGATAAACTATTGCTTGCAACGCTCACACCATGGCCAATCCCCGTTGTTGCAAATTTGAGGGAATATGTTGGGGTTTAAATCCCAACCGAAATGCAAACAATTATTTTAAAAAAATGGTTATCACACTAAAGGCTAATAACCCCCCCCTTCCATCAGCTTTCTTTCATTATTATTTATCGTTGGCAAAATTAATTTGCTTAAAAATTTTAATTTACACTGTGAACGTAAAGAAAACTAAGAAAAATGTTCCTTAAGTATTTAGCATCGCCAGAATATAATTTAGCCCCAATGCAATATACCTCATATTTTTCGATAGGACTGGAAGTCACACAAATTACAAATCTGGGCCCAGCCCAGATGAATAATTAAACTGGGAATCCATGAGTTCGTTTTACATCTTCTCACGACAAAGGAAGATTTTAAATCAAGAATAAAAATGTTTAAGTATTGGGATTTTTTAAATTAATCCTATTACGGTTGTTACCAATTAAAACTATGATTTAAAATTTTATCTTTCTTTATGTTAAAGTTGTTTTTGCAAATATTTTTATTTTATTTTAGAAGCTGGTCAATATCCATTACAAAAATAGTAAATCAATAGCAAAATAGTAAATCTTGCTAGAGTAAATAAAGTACAAATTGGTGTGTGGTTAACTAAATAGACTTTATAAAGTTTTCCTCGTGATGAACTGATTTTTACTAAAACGCACATAAATCTAGTATATTCCTTCATAAAATATTCTATTAATTTAATTATTTCAATTTATTTATAACTTTGACCGTATAAAAATGTTAATTTTAAAAAAAACTATACGAGGATTTTATAGTATGGTACTGGCTGTTGACACGTTCCTCACACAGGGGTTTTGTGTAGTTTATGAAATTAATTATATAAGTCCTGACACAAATTTAATATGGCAGATCCATTTGGTTTTTTCACTTTATCTAGATACTCTAGCTTCACGCATAATAGCTGGCAGGTACATTGGTCAAAACTTTTTTTTCAAAACACCCAACAAAAGCAACCCAAAGCAACGCCTCTCAGTAATATAGGGAGCATAAATGTCAAAAATGTTTTTTAAATTTTAGGGTAGTTCGCTTTTTAAATTCTATTTTCTTTTTACAAAAGCACATCCCCCTGTATTGACCAAAATATACCTGGATTACTTGAAACGGTTTGTCAGAACGTGTAATATATGCTGAGTTGATACCGTAACTACTTATAGTTTGCAAATAATTAAAATAAGGAACATATTTTAAAAGGAATGAAAATGTCCATAATAATAAACATCAACTTCTTTAATATTCCTATGTAGAACTAAGAACCAATTGCACGTCTCTTGCTCTATTTTGGCTATTTGAAAGGTGTAAAGTTAGAGATCAATTAGTCTGTATTTAAATATATAAGTGGTGCAATCTGTGGTGAATATGACAAACCGTTTAATCTAGCTTATTAAAAAGCATAATTTTCATATGCATAAAAAGTAAAAACCAAAAATGTTAAGATTCTAAGCAATATACAGTGAAACTCCAATTTTATTCAAATAGATCCGTAAATAAGTTTAATTGAAAGATCTGCCCGGAATTTTATCCTAACTTTCGTAAGAGGGATACTACTAGAAGATTAACATAATTAAAACTTGTATAAAATTAAAATATACACTATAAACACGTATATAATAAAATATAATATTTATGTATTCGTAAATATATTTCAGTTTTCATTGTATAGGAGTGCTTTTACATTAGAGCAATAGTACTTACGATCAGAAAACTCTTTGAAGAAATAATAGTTAAACCAGGAAGGATCCTTGTCAGCAAAAATTGAGCATTTTTGAATGTACAAATAATAAATTAAACCTGACACAATGCCTACAACGAAGAAAACAAACCCTTTCATGCCGTTATGTTATCAGTTGTTAGATGGTTGCGGTTATGATAACATTGTTGGTTGATAAACGATATTAGATTTAAAGATTAAAAAATGGAAATTGTTAAAAAAATTAGTATTTAAAAATCGAGTCATAAAATTTTCTAAAGAACACGTAAAATTCCAAACATGTGTTAACTGACTTCGAGATATGGTACATTAAACTAAAAGGTAAATCTCATGACTTATTTAAAATCCAAATCAATGGAGATATTTTCGATGATCATGTTTGAGTTTTTTTACCAACAATAGATTACAAGATTATTTATAGCACAGTCTTACAGAAAAATATTAAAATTTTAATTTGTACATGCATATAACTTATTTGAATTTAAATTATTGGGTTTTATTCTTCTTCCATGGACCTTTTAATAACAAGTACCGTAAAGTAAAGTATTATGAAGTAAGTTATGTCGTACCGTGACTCCTACCGTAATAGTGTATTCTCCAATATGGTAATTTGCTGAAATGAAACTAAGGATAACACTTTGAAGAGCTGTAGGACGGGACCGGGATTTTACCAAGAGTTTTGACAATTTCCAATCTATTCCTCGTAACCTAAACCCCATATAAACCCTAAAAACAAAAATCCTATGAAGGGAACGTTTACTTTCGCTATTTAGCTCAAATGACTGACTTAAACAGTAATCTATTAAATAAAATTACTTTTTTCTCCGTACGTTGCTCAGAAACTAGAAAATGTTTATCTTTCGTTTTATGCATCATAGATTTATAGATCAATGTCATGTAAATTTCGATATATCTTTCTGTCTGTCTGTCCGTCTTTCTATGTCTTTCTCTCCGTCTGTGATGGGCCCTTACTTTGTTCGCTTTTCATGAGTATAGCATTGCTTTATGTTCTCAAGTTTTTCTATCATAGTCTTGAGTGGTGTAAAGGATCTTTGAAACCTGTACTATCTAAGGGCTTTGTCCCATAGAATATCAAGTTAACCATGCTTAGCTAATAAACTTTGTCAGCTTTGCACATAGAAATAAATTTAGAAAATGACATGAATATTTAATGTTACATACACTATAGAAAGGATAGTCTAAACCAATAGTCATTAACAAGTTTCTAAACCAGGTTCCTATTCAGTTTCTTGCCTCAAGGTTAAAGAAAAGTGATTACTTATAATCTCATTAAGTGTGATCAACTGCAATCTCATGGTAATATCTTACCTTTTAGAACCTATTCTCTAATCAGCTAGATTGGACAGTTCGTCATGTTCTATATTGACACTTGCACACTTGTATTACAGCACTTATATTCTTAACTACCGATTCAATCATTTCTAACCCTAAAAAAAATGGAACGATTACAGTGCTCTGTTCCTTGTTCTAATTAGTAATATTCATATTATTGATGCTTATTATTACAGGTTCTTAAATCTTAGCATATTCCTCAATTACCCTTGAAAACTAATTTTGGTTCTCAATTTAGTTTTCAATACGCGTTCAGGAAAAATGCACCATTTAAATCTTTCAAACAATTCGGTACATTCTGGTCCGTATAATACTGTATCAGTCATCGGTATGGCAAGGCATGTATTACATTGACATACAATATCAGGTTTAAAAATTAATTATGGTTAGAAAAATATTTTTATAAAATGGTGTTTTATTGGTATGGAATGTTAATCTAATGGAAAAACTAATTTATTTCAAAACTAATTTTTATCAACTAAAAATAAGAAACTACACTGGTGTGGTCCTTAAACCTTAACATATTTCTCAGTTACCTTGCAATAAAATTTTGTTCTCAATCCAGCTTTCATTACGCGTTCTGGAAAAATGCATTGTTCAAATCTTTCAAACAATCCGGCTGCATTCTGGACGTTTTAATACTGTATCAATGATCGGTATGACAAAGCATGGTTTTACATTGACATAAAATATATTTTTTATTAATTATGGTTTGAGAAATATTTTTATGTAATGTTTTTATAGGTATAAAATTAAAAAGTTAATCAAGTGGAAAAAATTATCTATTTCTATTATAAAACTAATTTGTATCTCCAATAAAAATAAGTAAAACTACCTGGTGTGGTGCAGTGCGATTGAGGACCTTAGTCCGCAAGTACCTGGACTATAGACACCGTCACAGCAAATGCAAGCAAAAGATCGGTGCCTTTTTTTTATGTTTACATTCAGGACATGAATATAAAACTGTCCCAAACCAGGTAAATACTTCCTTTTCAGTGAATTGAAATATAATAATATAATAACAAATGCTACTAAATCAGGAAGAACAGATGTTTCAGTAAAAAATATGTTTTTAAATAATCCTGTTCACTTTAAATGGAACTTTGGTCCAATTTCCGTGGGGGGGGGGGGCGGGGAGGGAGTAATTTCTTATTACCAGAGATAATAATCTCATTGTATTATTAAAGGCCCTCTACAATGAAATCGATACAGTTCATGAATTGTAAAAAAAATACAAATTTAGAGAAATCTACTCATTTTAACGTTTAACATAACTGCAAAAATTATTTCAATTAAAATTACAATTATTTCCATTATTATTAAAAACTTTATGGATAATCCGAAAATGTCATTAGATTAAATTATGCTGAAACAATTGAGATTTACGATATAAGTACCCATGGGAAAAATTCCTCTTTTGACCACAATTTTACAAATAGAAACCTTTTAACTGTTTAGTCACACTTCATCCCTATAAAAGGATTAACATTAATGTACTAATGGATATGAATAAATTAGCCACTATATAGTTTTTCACCTTATCGTATAAGGTTTTTTTAATATTATAATACAATAAATTGTTATAATATTATAATTATTAATTATATAATAATTATAATATTGTAAATTATAAATAAGAAACTATCATCAAGTAAGGATCATTATCCGATTCTATAGTCAAAGCATATGGTATAAAGTATAAAGCATATGGTTTATATATTGAATATACCTTATTTATACAATGTAGTATATAGTATGTAAATTATTGTAATTTTCTCCTTTATTAAAATAAAATTGAATTGTAATAGATAGTAATATAATGACTACGATTAACAGTTCTGACTCCAGTATTATGATAACTTCAGTAATAAATCAATCATACCTAAAGCTGCATGTATTTATTGTAGTATATAACAATTATTCCTTTCGGTCCAAATATTTTCCTTTCGGTATTATTTTTCATTGCATCCTCTAAACTATTTTAAACTAGCAGCAATAATGTAAACAAAAATCTCAACATTATAATAAAATATATTCCAAAAAAATTTTCCTGAAGAAGGTCCTGAACTTGTGAACGCCTATAGGAAGTAACTTAAAAGGAGATATTAATTGTTAAGTAGATTTCTCTAAGCTAGTTTTGATTCTTTTTAATTCAAATCATAAATACAGAAGATCGTTGCATTATGCACTAAAATAATAGCTTTAAATATTTATAAATTTTAGTACAGTTCCATAAGATACGCATCTAAAGAAAATATTAGAGGACTTTCTGCTTTTTAAGAATTTATGCGAGTCTACCCTTTTGTTCCTCTTTATATGATTCATTTCATTAATATTGAAATCCTACTTTTAATATTGATTATTCTCTTTTACAGACAATTAGACAGAAATCAACACGAGTTATAGATTTTTCACTCATATGTAACTGGATATAGCCTAAGAGTATAGTAGGTGAGTTGTTTACAACAAACAAATGAATTGCCAAAAATAATGATAATAACATAAAATGTTTTTAAAATAAGTGACTATTAAATGCTATATATTATTAATTAGTCCAGGACCGTTAGCCAATACCTTGGCTTTGACCTAGACAAAATTGGCCGAACAACGAGACCAAGTGCGATGAGTTCGGTATGTGTTCCTGATCATTTGGTGAGAATTACTATCATTCCCCACCATGGCAACGTCCATCTTGGAAAAATAATAGTTGAAAATAATACTGTTTATTTAATGACCATAAATGCTACAAAATCAAATGGTTAGTAGCGTTTCCCACAAGATCATTCGAATGCTCAAAAGCCTCTTTAATATTAAACAAACTATAATAGTCATGGTTAATTTACATCGTTCACGCAGTTGCATCGTAAGTTAATTTACGATACAAAGCACTTTTTCCGATATAACTTTGTCATATGAAACATTTTTTTGTCAAGTTTATAGAAATTCAATACATGAGATTGGTTTTCTTTAAACCAACTAGATTTTCTTGTTGGTAAATATTAGTCTATATAAAAAATACAATGATTGTAAAAATTCTTTTTAATTAGAAATAAATATTATGGTATAATACTTTGCTTATTATCATCGTTTTTCTTATAACTATGTTTTTTTTACGATTGAGGTCATTAGGAATAGTATTCTAAATAAACAAACAAATTCTTTAATGTTCAAGGTTTTTGTAAAATTCCTTTGATTTATTAAATTTCTTATCAAACAATCAAATATTCAGTGATAACCTTTTTTATCAAATTCCTTTGAAGCAAGAATCTCTGCAAGTTGCATCATATATTTTAAACTTGCTTAACATTTTATCTTTCGCCACTGCAAATGTCTTGAATAAGTTTTTATTTAGCACATGGGCGTACAGAAAACTATACAGTAAGTGTAATATTAATATGTTTACGTATCCAAAACTAATTATAATTTGGCATTTAATACATAACAGTATTCACATAACATGCAATTTTAACTATCCAGGAGTAAGTAGGCTACATTGTATACTAAAAGTCAAGACTATATTATTGAAATATTTATTTATATATTATAATATACACGTTTTAACAAAAACTTTAAAATCGTTATTGAAAAAGCTTTACGGCTTGTTAACGTCAGATAAAGATTTAAATAAATTACATAATGTATATGTGTTAATTAATATTTTCAAAATGTATATGTTTGATCGTACCGTGTTTTTATTTTGATCGCATTATTACTCGTAAAAAATATTATAAATTTATACGATTACTGTAGTTAATGAAAAAAAACTAATCTATGATTGTTATATGCTACAACATATAGAAGAAGGAACTATTTCTCAAGTTGTATATAAATAAAAGATAGTAAAATTTTATTAGATAGGAAGACTTCTAATTACTTTTTATTGGGTGGGCGGGGCCGGGGGGGGGGGGGTTTAATCATATTTAGTATTATATTTACTTAAGCAGTTATACGTTACAATGTCTTATTAAATATTTTTAATGCATTCTATAAGTACATTACAAAGCTTTATTTATGAATTAAGAGATACAATTAATTTAATACGTCTTTTTCAATAAATTTATAATCAATCTAATGAAAAACTTAAAAAGACCATTTTTTTATTTTATTTATAATACACTTAGTAAAAGTTGTCCTTTCTCTACTTTTGTACTTATTCAACCAGAAAAGAATTAAAAATTAAAAGCACGCTTTTAATAAAGAAAATGGAACACTCTTTCTCTAATATCACAAACATTTTCAGGAAATTTTCAACATATCAGAAAAAGAAGACTTTTAACAATTTAAAAAATCAGAACTGACAAGGAGAATGGAATATACAGTTAAATTAAACCACCCTAAGCAAAAACTCAATAAAAACACGATCGACTTATCGAGTGCCCAACATTATGCTGGTAGAAATCTTACCAAACAGAAAAATATAGCTAAGGTACATACAGTGCAAGGAAATACAAACATGTACTTTGATACCGAAGACGAAGAACTTGTAAACTTAAATCCGGACAATCCGTTTGAAGAGGTATTCGGTAGTGACCATAAAAAGAAACTTAAATACAAGGAACAATTCCCTAAAGATAATTCTATTACTGATACAAACTTTGATTCTACTGACACCGAACCAACAGATACCCAAGTGGCCAGCACCTCTGATTCCGAGTATAGTTTTTACAAGACTACAACAGACGAATTTGATAAAACAGAATCTCTTGACCCAAACACGGAAGCTCACCGAATAAGAGGATACTCCTCGCCGTCTTTCCATCCGTCTGAAGACGACTCAGATGAGTCCACCGACACTGAGTACTTTGACTCCGATGCTACAACAGAGTCTACAGATAAGTCGTATACTTCCCTTTCGGAAGACGTAGATGACTCTCCAGATCAAGAGCCATCTGAAGAACCACCCAAAGATAAGTTCCCGCCTATGGATGGAGGACCTCCAGAAACTTTTCGATGGTCTTCGGATGAACAAATGGAGATTCCTGAGAAGAACACGAAAGCAAAGACATTTGATCCGTATGAAGATCTGAAAAAGGCAGCTAAGGAAAAATTCGGCCCAGATTTTGAAGCTAATCCTGATCAGCTTTACAAAGATGAACGTTCAAAACCCCAAAATTCATCCGTTTTCAGGATATTCGACAGTGTTGTTAAACACATTGCACCAAAAAATTATCCAGGTTTTGAATCAGAACGAATGAAAGAGAACAAACATTTAGCAGCACTTGATCACCGATACCGGTTAAAAAATAAACTTGCTAAGTAGTCTAATTCAATACAAATTTCGTACCTTACTGTATATCACCAAAAGTAAAAAAACGTGATGAAGGGTTTTCTCCAATCCAAACTGATGGCGTTAATGATGGTCATATAGGATAAACCATTTTTGATGAAAGGGGAAAGTTTTCTTATGCTTGTGACTATTGTATGGTATATTGTACTTTAAGAGCTTTGATTTATAATATGATTTTTCTCTATACATGCATATGTAGTGTAAAAAGCATTTTTCACATTGTTGTTCTAAAGTGTATGAATGGTTTGCAGGAATCTGTGATATATCCACCACGTCAAGCTCAATAGTGAACTGAGAACTTCTAAGACCATAATGGCCACTGCTGCTAACAGGTTTCTATTTCCAAGAATGAACCCGTTTAAAAGTTCGGACATTAGATGGCGCACTGATCCCTCAAAAGAAGAGGATCCTTTTCAAAATTTAGAATTCAATATAATGCCAGAAAGTTATCGGCCTCCAAACCAGAAGAAAGTGTTCTCCCCCAGAATGGCGAAAGATAGTAATGACGATTTAAAAGACAGCGATGAATCAGGAACAGCACTTTCAGACAGTGCACATGATAGTGATTCAGAGGAGGATGATGACGAAGACTCTGACTATGAGGAAAGCACTGATTCAGAATCTGACTCTAGCACAGATTCCGACGGCTCTGAATATTCTGATGATTCTGATGAATCAGACGACTCTGATGATTCCGATGATGACTCCGATGACGATGATGATGATGACTCCGATGACGATGACGATGACTCCGACGAATCTGATGATTCTGACGACTCAGATGATTCAGATGATACTGAAACTGAAGAAGGAATAAGTGATGACGATGATGATACAGATTCTGATGACGAAGATTCTAGTCTTTGTACTGATGATGATGACGAAGATGATGAAGATGATGACGACGACGAAGACGAAGATGAAGATGAAGACGAAGCAGAAAGTGACCAAGCTGCATCTCCACCACCTAAGAGCCAGAGATCAGGACCAAGTGGTCAAGGTACAGGTCCCAGAGCCTCTTTGGAGATCATGGTTATACCAGGAGATCAACGAAGGGAAGAACAATCACAATTTGTTAGAAGAACAATGGCACCCTCTATATCTACGTGTATGTTTAAGCAAAACGAAGAAGGAAACTTACCTGGTCCACGTTTCCAGATTTTACCACGAATATTACCAAATACACCAAACGTTTTTCTTAATAAACAGGAAAACTCTCCTTTAAGAGATACTAGACTCCAAGCCGTTTCGACGTTTTCAGTTCTGTTCAGGTCAGCACTTCCGGGCTGGAAAATCAATTAGAAAAATACTTTAAAGAAAATCCCATACAAAAATCATAGAATTTTATTTTTTAACCATTATATTTGATATTTAATAAAATAATTCAGAAAATATTTTCTATTAATTATTATGGCACCTATTTTAGAGCTAACTGTATGTTTTTTAGCTATTTATTTATTATCATCATTATTATTATTATTATTATTTGTAAAAGTTCTAATTGACGAATAAAATAATGATTACTACTATAATTGGCTAAATTATCAATAAGATGATGTTATATTCGGCTTTAAATACATTTCATGAGTGAAACTTTAACTATTTTAAAATGTGAAATTTCACATAACTAAGTGACTACCTTTTTTTATATGTAATAAGTAAACTTTTAGAATTTTGTCGGAACCGTATAAATGTGTTTAAATTAATTCAACATAGAGAAAACTAAAATATAAAATGAAAATGTAATAAATATATTAAACTTTTTTCTGAATTCAGATATGGATATAAATATTAGTTTATAAATACTACATGGGCTATATGAAACTAAAAACGTTTTTATATTTTTTATTCACTTTTGCATTTAGGCATTTAAATCTCCCACTTAAATTATTTTGTAACGCTTTAAAAAGGAATAAAATTATTATTTTTTAAATTGTGTTTTTAAACCTTACTATATACAAATATACGGGAAGTTTATTATAAAACGTAGCCCAAGATTTAAAATAAAAATTTGCAATCACAACACATGGTATTTTTCATTTCCATTCACATTTTTTACATCAACAGGATTTTAAATATTTATTTCGTTTTTTTATATTGAAATATACCACCATAAACATGCATAGTCTTCTAATCCACTATAAAATTGTTTGTCTATAGTTTCAATATGTTGTAGTTTACTTACATATGCCTTACGTTTTACATATGCCCAAAGGCAAATATCGAAAGGGCCTCAATGTAGAGATTTCAGAGGATGCATTCCTCTTCAAATCAATGTTTTTTTTAGATAGACTATTAGGAATAAGAGAGGACTGTATCCTCATCCCAGATCTCCAGATTAAAGGCCTCTGAATATCAGAATATCCCTTTGAATAACCTATAGTTATCAGTTAAAAGTAACTCATACAAAAAAATATCACAGAAAATCGAGTTTCCCATGTTTTCCTTATAACATATTAATAAAACCTTAAGTGTTACTTATTTATCAAAATTTCTTGATTCGTCACTGTGCTTTGTTTTTATTTATACACCAGATCATTGCATTGCTTTTGTGTGGTAGATATGGCTATGCACTTTTATTATTATCCTAAACTATAGATTTATTAACATATTTAAATTAACAGTTATACAATAAATATTGAAATATAATACCATGAGGAATTTTATATTTTCTTCTGAGGGTTATTAATTGAAGTATAACTAATATTTTTGTTGATTAAACCAACATATCGTTTAGAAGTTCGCTGAGTAAGCAGGTCTGCTACGACTGCTTTATATTTTATTCTAATTTTAATAAGATTTTGTATACAAATCTAAGAACAGAAAAATAAGACCTGTATACAAATCTGTATACAACCTGTAGCTTTCGCCAGTTTAGGTTTCTTTTGCAAAGTTAAAAGACATGCTAAGCCGTTGGTCCATTACATTATATTACCACATTGTTGAGGCAAGGAGAATTAACAGTTAATTGTTGATCTTCCCCCACTGCAACAACCCATATACCTTTATTAATTAATTGTATA
This sequence comes from Neoaliturus tenellus, assembly GCA_030545055.2. Classification (NCBI taxonomy): domain Eukaryota; kingdom Metazoa; phylum Arthropoda; class Insecta; order Hemiptera; family Cicadellidae; genus Neoaliturus; species Neoaliturus tenellus. Next base: position 108,898,047 of record CM061534.1, on the reverse strand, counting down.
TTATAACCCGAAGTTTTAACTACAGTGTTTTATCCTTATCAGTTGTACATTAATTTTTCTAAATCAATGTTTACACCAAGATAAAATTTTTATCAATGTTTACATAGTTCACATATGTAAAATTGTAATCTGTACTACACAATAACACAAAATAAAAGTCTGAAAAGGTAACGTTTAAGTAACAATTGGAGGCCAACTAATGGTCAAGAGGGTCCTTACATGTTTAATTGGTGTACCTAAGGGAAAAATTATGTGATCAATCTCTAATTTATGTAGTAATATATAATTTTTTGCAGTTTACAAATAACAAATTTAAATTCTTTTGTAGATAATTTTTAATTGGATGTGACAGTACACATGTTTACAAAATATAATGGAAATTGTCTTCTGTGAGGTTGGGTTAGACAACTATTAACCCACAAAATAAGAAGAAATCTCTGTAATTTTACGAGGTAAGTACATTTAAAATTAAAATTTACTTAGTTTTTTTGCGTTTTATAAAAACCACATAAATCCTATGCCCTCGAAAATATCGCAATGCCATTTGTAATTTTCATATGGGTAACTTAGGGGATGATATTGTATATAATTGATTATACATGAGAGAATAAAGTCTGGAAACTATATCATATCTAAAAAAATATTCAAGTAATAAAACTAAAACTCTGCAAATATACTTTCATTTAATTCTTGTTAATTCTTCTTGTTGACTACAAAGTCTTGTTCCTGAAGTAATTATTGTCCTTGTATCTCCAAAAGGGGACGATCCACAAGAAGTCAGAAGAAAATATTAACCCTTTCAGTCCCCGTGTCCTATGTATAGGACATCTCATTTATTGATTTGATCAAATGAATATAAGTGAAAGTATAAACAGTTTTATTGGCATATTGGAGTTAAAAATGGTTATCTTTCATATTTCAAAGCCGTAGTTGGCATACGGTAAACATAAGTAAAGAGTAGCAAAATCACGGCCAAGGTGCATTTCAAAGAATTAACCGATCCCGTCAACTTCGACGCAAGCCTGCCACCGTTTATTTAATGTGGGCCCTCCCACCAACGTTACCACAGATCGGCTAACCCTTTTAAGAGTTGCACCACCAGGTCAGTTTTGGTCGTGAGAGGGAATCGAACAGGCGCTGGCGTAGACAACCTGGCCAAGGTGCCTACACCTTAGCAATCTCAGCTATCACGGCCGGCAGCCTAGTTACGAGAATTAGGGTTTTGAACAGTACGCGCTCCTGGCAGGGAAGATTGTAGGCATGGATTCTTATGACACCCTGTATACAATACAACCGCAGTCGCAGTCTTACCATCATCTAATTTTCAAAAATACTAAGAGGGTATTTGAATTTTCAATGCAACACTATATTAATGTGATTGCAATTAATTTTCTTTAGTAATAGCGAAAATATTAAAAGTTCGCAAATCACATTAAGGTTCGATTAAGATTCATGTTTTAGTTACTGTGTAAGTCTAAACTCAAATGTGTGTGTTCTAATGAGAGTTAGAACAACGAATCATGGTAAAAATGTTCATTATCCTACTTCTGTAATGCTTTACCAAATTTTAGTTGGCCGGTAGATAAAGAATTGTATGCAAACATCATATTATATGTATGCTTTTTATGTGTTTGTTTGAAATATTAATTATACAATAGTTGCATAAAATCAATTATTAATTTTTTTTTGTATTTTTCGAGATTCATTTGCATCTTAGTGATGTTACGTGTAGTATAATTATTGGTGTTCGTTGCAACAATCGTAAACAATGAAGCAAGTATTTTAATGAAAGGGTACACAATCACATAGCCACAAGGAACCATTACACTTGAATTGTTACGTTTCTTTTAGTAATACTGTAATTTATTTACCCTTACAGGTTCTCAAGATGTAAGAGAAGAATCAAACCTAATTTCACATTAAACTTTTTGTGGAAAATCAACAATGCCAATTAAGTTAGAGTAATTTGAATACTTCAACATAGAGGAAGTATTTTTGTGTTATATTGTGCACTCATTTGAGATTTCAACTAAGTTTTCAACATTTTAGCAACAGCAAATAGACATCAAGTATCTTAACCAGAAATAAACTGGATCAGTGATATAAATATTGACAAAGAACTTAATTCCTTGACCTTTCCGACAGATTTAACTAAAGAGTCTCTTGCTCCCAGAATGGATGGTAGTGACAGTGATGTTGACACTCCAGACACTGATGAGTCTTCTGTATCAAAATCACCATCAGACAGCGCAGACTCTGACAAGAGCACTCCAAAGGAGAATGTCGAATCAGAAGATTCGACATTTTCTTCTTGGGGATCATCGGATCCTCCGGACTCACAAGATCCCTCTATGGACTCAGGATTGCGATCTCCTTGGGTAAAAGGGACTTCTTACTCAGAAGATTCCAGCCTTTTTTCAGAGGACAACGACATTGACACTGAAAGTTCATTTTCAGGAGATCACCTTCACGTGCACCCCGAAAAAGATCCCGTCATTAGAAAACCCTCAATAGAGGATTCCTTAGAAATAAAAATAACAGATGTAGATAGAGAATTCGAAAAACCTCTTCGAATTAAAAAGCCATTGAGGGTATCTTCGTGGCTTTACGATGTTCATTTAGCTAAATCCGTAACATCCTCTTTAATAAACCGTGGACAATAAAGCTGAAGATAAAATGGCTTGGATTAAATATTTTCATAATGAAGTATGATAATACTTTTATATAACTTAATAAAAAAACTTGCTAAGAGATTTGCAAGGTTGGTTAGAAAGGTTATCATGGATTTTATAAGGTAAGACAGAATTTATGCGTCCACTGGACACAATTTACCGTAATTAGTACTGGCCTGCAACATTGCCCCCAATGTAATGTTTAAGTGGAAAACACACAACAGCAATGAAGATCATACACTGAGACGAAGGATTAATTGTTAAGAGGGCATCCTTATGCTTAAAACACTATGAAGACTGAGAAAATATACCTATCAATCACTCGTTACTATTTTTTCTTCCCAAAATCGTCTGTAGCCAGCCAACAATTTCGTAATAATTAATAGTTTTAATAAAAAATTACTTAAAGCCTCACTAGTTTGCCAAATATTTTTCATTCGAGTTTTTTTTAATTGCTTTAATTTTGAATAAGTTGAAACTGTCCGAGAAACAGTTGTGTGATTTTAATGAAATATATTACTGGTACCCATATACCCTTGACAATGAATTGGTTTCTATCATTTTGATAGTTGCTGAAGTTTTTTATAATTCTATCATTTTAGAAGAATTGTATATGACATTAATATATTTAAAATGGTTTTACGATCATTTTAAAGTGTTGTACAATATTAATAAAGAGAAAAAATTTTACATCTTTATAAAATATTATTGTGAATTAAGATACTGTGAGCTAAGTTATCCAAACGAAATGGATATGTAATAACAACAGGAATAACCACACACATATACTATCGAAGGAGTTACGTTAACAGATCTTTCACTTAAGACAAACTTAAGAATTTCTAGAGTACAACTTTTATCTCCCTTCAAGTATTGTCATTTAACATTATGAACTTTTTACACTAACCCATACAGACATGACAAATGTAGCCTATAGAACCAGTTGTATGTAACCAGTATAAATAGGCAACCAAAATGTGTTGTGTAATGTATAATTTTATTGCATTTCTGTATAACTTTTTATGGTTAAAATATGTATAAATCAATCGTTTTCTGATACGATATCATTATTCGATTTTAAAATCATAATGGTTTCTTTCAAAGATGTGGTTTTCTCTTAACTCAAACTATGTTTCATTTTAATTAACTAGTTTCTTGTTGCTGAAAATTCTTCAAGAATGGGGAATAATAAACTATTATTGAACCTAAGATATATTATCTTTTGATGAAATTTATAGAACCAATATGTAGTATGTAGGAAAACTGAAACACGAGATTTTGTTTTATTTAGTTCACACAATGTGATACATAAAACGTTTTTATCAATTAGCAAAGTGTTGTCTCTAATAAATTGTGGATCACAAAAACATTTTTATTCCTCGTTATTATTCAATAAATTCGCTTATTTAGGTACTTATTTACTTTTATTTTGAACCGGTATTCTTGTGCCACGGTCAATATACTGTATATATTTCTTTTAAAAAATATATATGTATATTGTAAATTTACATATCTATCAATTGTAATCGTTTCTAAGCAGTAAGGAGCCTTTAAGTTGATTGAATCAAATCTAAAAATATCGCCATGAATAATGCAAAAATGAAAGAAGATTGGAGAGGAATTAACCTGAAAAGAGACGTCCTGGCCACACAATCAACTTTAAATTCTAATCCGTATGATAACGAAGTTTTATCTCCTCAGTCCGAAGATTCCTCAACACCATCCGAAATTTCTGATCCATATGATTCTGAAGAAGAAACAGAACCACCCAATTTCACTGACCCAGAAGAGAGTGAATCGGAACATTCCAAGAACGAATCGGATTCTGAAACTAGTGAGCGTACAAGTAGTTCTCATTATTATAATACTTCAGTGGGAACAACGACCGACCTGGACAATATGGATGATGTCGACACATTTACAGCGGGAGGAGATCCAGCGGACATGGAGAATGAGATCAACGAGGTTTGGGAAAGGGAACACGCGGATGTGTTGGGGGCAAGGATACAGGTGGTTGGGGACGATGTGTGTGGGTTGGAAACGCAAAAAGAGCACAATAAGATTAAACACTATCAGAGAAAAACATCTACCCATATTTTGAGTGACGAAAAAGAACCAGCTTCGACAAGAATAAACGTTGGTAAAGAAAATATCGATGACTCTGAAAAACATTCTTCTATTCATTTCAAAAAGATGTTTGTTTCTAAGGGAATGAAACCTACAGTGGGGGTGTGCTCTAAAATGTTGTCGGACTTCGACAGTTTTACAATGCCTATTCACTACAAAACCACAAGACATCACAGTTTAAAATGTTTTATCAATTACTTAGGAGGTAATTGAATAGTTTAAAAGCTTAGCAAAGTAAGTAAAATGCATGTTCCTGTTCATATTTATTATAGTTTTGACGAATCGGATAGCTTTACAATTACATTAATATCCCCTTAGTTTTGATTACCTAATTTTCGTCACTGAGCAATAAAAGTAAATAAAACCAGTGGTTGGTAACATCTATTAACTTAGTTCATCCATACTTATTTAATATGCTAAGGGGTTTTTTTGTGTAGAGAACTTCTCGTACAATTATTTTAAACTGATTTTCAAGTTTTTTGTGTCGTTGTATAGGGCTTGGTCTGTAGTTGTTTAAGCCAAAAACTGATGAGAATCGGAATGAAAATAAAAGCGCTATCCACCATTGAAATCTCAAAATTTCCCATTAAAATAACATTGGGTTTGAATAAAGCATTTTAAAAATCTGTTAATAATCAGCTTTAAATACGTGTAGTTTTTGGGATTACAGATATTCACAATATTTGATTGGTCGGATGTCATTGATTTTGAGCTTAAAGTAACATTTGTATTGTATTAAAAAAATTGCTTGACTTCGAGCAAAACTTAAACTAGTTCTTATTATTTTATGAAAACTAATACATGTTATGAAAATAAACAAAGTAATAAACTATCAGTAATTTAATATCATTAATAGCTGTTTATTTTTGTAAAGATATAAGCTTGTACATTGATATTGATGGATTGATAATATGCAAAAGGTCTGTAAAATTTGGTATTTAAGTGTATTTGCAAAAAAGGTTCTTTATACCAGGTTATTCAAAAGAGTGGAGCAAAAATAGTCAAATATTGGCGAGTCTGTTTCCATTAATAAAAATAATTTTTAATTGTTTTATCGTTATAACGATGGAAATGGAAGGTTTCTAGGTTTGCTCTAATAACGTTTTGTTTCATCGTAGTTGATTTGTTGACTAACATTGAACTTTTAATCAATGATCTACCACAAATTTATATACGGTTGTTTATTTATAAAAAAAAACCATAATATCGACGTTCCAAACCTTGTTTGCTGTTATTCGGCGTCCCTGGACTCAAAACATTTAGGTATCGTTTGATTTTTAGGTATAATTACGTTGCCGTATTGTTTGATTGGTCATTTTGTACCCTGGGATTTTTGTTGTTTTCATTACTCATGCAACGTGGTGGTTGAAGTGTTTTAATAACTGCCACATTTATCAGAAATTACTCCAGTGGTTTTTTTCTTGTAGGAGTATGTTAATGACTACTTAAGCTGTAAAAATCTTTCTTAAATTTATATTGTAATTCTTTAAAGATCTTTTGTACCTTGCTTATACTAGTAATAGAACTAGAATCAAATTGAGCAAGAACAGAATTAGCGAATAAATCATATTTTATTCTGATATTCTAAATTTTAAGGCCTCTGATCTATACTCTTATCAATACCTGTTACCTGTTGCCTGTTACCTCCTTCGAGTCCCGTAGACTTCTTCGTGGCCTGGCTGGAGATCAGTCCAGTCATCTTATTTCTATATTTATATTCAAACGAGGCAGTTTAAAAGGCCACCTTCATCAGATGTTGTCAATCAGGTGAAAAGGAAGGCAAAGTGGTGGTTTCGTGATGAGGAAAGAATGGTGAAGAAATATTGAGGGCGAAGGATGTAGTGGCAGATCATTGTAAGATTATCAATGAGATATTTTCGTAATATCTTCTTAAGACTATTAAACCAATCTATGTTTCTAATAACTGGAAGAAGTTGAGAAAAAGAAAAATGTATACCGGAATAACAAGGTTTTTGTTTCAAACAAACCTACGTTATGTTAAAACAGATTGATTTAAGTTAGGATTTCTAGTGAAATATTGATAGTTGTGATCCTCAATCAACCATCGAATCAACTTACACTTTTTAACATACAAAATTACTTAAAAATGTAAAGAGAAAGTGCAGTAAATATTTGCAACTATTTAAATTTTCGAACACTTGAATTTGTTGGTCTAAGCCCACAGATATATCTAGTGATTTTGTTTTGAAGTATATAAATTCTATTCAGATTTAATTTACCTCCTCCCCCACAGCACTAAGGAATACCTAATATAACTCTCAATAAGACCAAAATGCGAATAAATATACAGCATATATATATATATATATATATATATATATATATATATATATATATATATATATATATATATATATATATATATATATATATATATATATATATATATCTGGCCACAAGTATTTTCATTTTCTATAACACTAGCAAATTTCATTTACGTAATTTACAAAAAAGGCTTATTGCAATTAATTATTACTTGTCTCGTGGACAAGTCGTTGGCAAATCACTATTCACGTTTTTAGTCAAACATAGATTAATGATCAAATCAAATAAATAAATAAATAAATAAAAATTAAATGCCAATAAATTATAGTAGAAAAAATTAATGTCATGAGAATAGCGATTGGAGTGTATAATATGATTATTTTCAATGAGAATACTTGGACTTTATTCAACATATTCCTTTTTATACATAACGAATATGTGTTTCTGGTATGTTCGGTGATTCTTATGAACGTTTTAAATACTTTAATTATCTAATGTTTTGAAGGGGGTGCTATACCATTGTTGGGACACTGGGTCGCACGGAGTGGCTGAGGGCATCTGTGCCGGGGGTGGGTCCTCGTCCTCTATGTCGGCCTCTCGCTTCCTTCTCTTCTACGGTGCTGCTTTGGTAGGTTCTTCCCTAGCTGGATCTTCTACCTAAACCTCTTCTTGTGGACCTACTCGATCCAGCTCATGGTTTAGACTTAACCCTCACACTTCTATTTCAAGAAGCTTCTTTCTGACCAAGTTCTTCCTTTTTTTCTCTAGCGACCAATCGGTTGCCATTTTCAACGTTCCACTTTCTCCCTATTGGTCGCATCATTTTGTCAACGATCAGCCCCCCCGGGTCGACTTCTCGAATGGTAAGTAGAACTGCTGATCTATTAGGTTTTATGTTATTGCCCAGGTCACGGCAGTGTAGTTCAGTGAAAAATTATTTGATGTTACTAGGTTTCCTGGTTGTTTCGTATTTCTTTTTGGCGTCCGGTTGAATATTTTCTATTTCATTAATTTGTATCCTAGTTGTTTCAACATCTATATATTAATAGGCATGCATGTTTCATTTCCTCGTTTTTTCTCATCTTGTTTGACTCGTAGGGGAAAACCGCGCATACCGTTAGAAAGGTATTGTCCTGTAAATTAGCAGAATCCCATTATATTTCACATCCGTCCCCAGGGCTATGCCTCACAGGCTTTCAAATTTCAATGTTAATCTTATGGAAGAAGGATAATTGATTGAACCCCGAGACAGCTGTTGAAATACAAAATGCTATCAAGCCACGAAGACCATATGTTTTAGTTATTAAATATTTTTGAACTAAATGGATAGAGATCAACTGGAATTTTGGTCGAATTTTGGCCATGAGGCGATTTTTAGTTATATTTAACTAGAATATAAGTATAACTTTCAGACGTCTTCAAAAATGACCTCTATACCATAACACCTGCTAGAAATTGTATAGCAGAAGCAGTGCAATCTGGAATGATGTAGAGTGTTGTGAGCGGTGTTGGAATATCCCCCGGATATCTCCACAGTAAAGAACTGCACTTACGTCTAGTATTTGTAGTGCACATTTGATAATTTTAATGTTTTAATGTGTTTTAATTTTTAATGTAACTTGTTAGTGTAACAAATGTTATGGTTTTATGCAATTTTCATTATTTTATTATTCTTGGTCTTCAAATGAGTCAACTTTAGGTTTGCATGGTTCTTTTCTAATAACCCTGTATTATGTTGTTTGAAAAAATCGACTTTTTATATGGTAATAATACAAATTATTTTATTTTAGTTTCCTGTTTTGTGTAGCAAAGACAGATGGGAACTAGGTTCAGAATCAAACTTTAAAATACCTACTACCTTCTCGCAGGATCGAACCGGCAAAGTTTGCATTCAAAGGCAAGCTCCTTAACCTCATCTGGCCAGTTAACTATTTTGTTAAATTATTATTTTATACTGCCAATTATTATTGAAATTTTAAGACGGATTTACTAACATCGTGTACTGTTAAATTTTGACCCAACCCCCTAAATATTATATTTTTTTATTTAATACATATCATGAATCTACCATGACCGGTATATATGCTGATATTTCAACAAAACCAAACCATCATTACGGATATTAAACTATCTCTTGTTTATTTCGCAACATGAATATTTTCCATAGAAAAACAAAAAATGAAATAGTCTGACAATATTAGAACATCGCCTATGTTATTACAGTAATTTTTATATTACGACAGTATTACACCACACGCATTATTGGGGGGGGGGGTTAAACAAATTTAATTGTTTGTTTTTTCAATCAATACCAACTCAATTCTATAGTCATATAGGGCTTTGACTACATAATTAACTACTATCCCCTGAATACATGTAATTTCATTTGATATTCTTCATTACTCTAGAAAATATTACTTGAAATTGGTATACAACCATTAGTTGTAGTTTAAATTATAGATTAACAGCAGTTATCATCATTAGTATTATTTTTATCCTTTTTTTAAGAAAAATAATAAATTCATGTGTAACTTTCAAGAAGTTAAATATGCATAAAATAATCTTCTTTCTGATACGATATCATCATCAGCTTATTAATTGTTAAAATTTACTTAAATATTACTGTTATCCTTAAAAATACAATATTTAATTTTTAATATTTCCTTGATCATGATTACATAATTTACTCATTTTATAATAATAACCCATACAGTATATTTTATCAGATTCTAAGTTTTTTAGGTAGTTTGTCGATAATAATATAGTAATGAAGAAAAAGTGAAACATAAGTATAGTATTTGGTTAATTTAAAAGGTTCACACATTGAGACAAATTTATTTGTTTATTACTAGATATATTGCATGTACAATCAAATTTAAGTAGTAACTTTTCATGGGATTAAATCAAGTCAAGAAAAACACAAGTATGAATTCACAAACAATGAAAGAAGAGTGGAAAGTAATTTATTCGCCAAAGGATATTCCCGGATATACGAATAATTCTACCTACGAACTCCCTATAAAAGCTTTTGTAAGGCCAAAACTTTTCCTACTGGATAAAATGTACGAACCTCTCAATGAAATAGATTCTGAGGTTCAAGACGAGGACGACAAACATGGTTCGGTTGATGTTGACGATGTCTCTGAAGACTACGAAACTGACCGTTTGTCCATAGGATCAACTACTTCTTCTTCTTCTCCGGCCGCTTGTGAAACTTCATCCCCACCAACTTCTCCTTCCTCAACACCCTCCTTGATTTCTGATCCCTATGATTCTGAAAAAGAAACAGAACCCCTTGATCTCAATGATAGAAGAGGAAGTGAATCAGAGTCTGACACGGACGAATCGGATTTTGAAACAGGTGACTTTACGAAGTATTCCGATGAAATATCGAATACAACAATCGGAACAACCTCAGCCCTGTACAGTACGGATGAGGTCAACTCATTATCAATGGAAGAACATCCACCGGGCACATCCATGGAAGAAAATGAGGTAGACCAAGACCAAGGAAGGGACCAAGCAGATGTTTAGCGGCAAGAATACAGGTAGTCGGGGACAATTTAGAGGGGATGAAAATGCAAAATAAGTACAATGAGATGGAACAATATCGGAAAAGTAAGACTAGTCATATTCTGAGCAATAGAAAATAACAATCGACATCGATGATTGATATTAATAAAGAAAATATCGCCGAGTAAATATTTTAATGTTATGTGATTGTGGACTGTATTTTAATATTGACGACCTTCAATGAAGTAACTGTTTGACATATACATGGTTTGAAAATGACCTTTTAAGGTTGAAACCCGGGTCACCAAGGAAGTGGCTCGACACGTGAATCGTGACGGTTAATCAAGGTTAGTAACCTGTTATATTTAAAATATCGCCCTCTCTGGAAATCATTCCTATAATTTCGCTTTCAAAAAGATGTTAGTTTCTAAAGGAACAAATCTTATTGTAAGGGCGAGCTCTGAAAGGTCGTTAGACCTTGACAAATTTTCAAAGAATATAAACAATATTTCTAAAACACAAAAATTAACACATGAAAGTTTTAAATTTCGTCCAATAAAGTACTTAGGAGCTGTAGGTCTAAATTGAATCGTTACCCACCCGGTTCCGAGCTTTGTAATGTTAGTAAAATGCATTTTTAGTTCTTTTTTATAACTGTGAAATGTAATAGGCTTTTTGTGAATACTACTGAATGTTACGAAAATGATCTAAAACTAGTGGCTCATATAAGGGCAAAAGCCCCTAATCATAAAATTAAAACAGCATGAACCATAGTGGATCACCAATTCTTTACTATGAAAGTTTCCAGAAAATTTAATTTTAATTTATTTTAACAATACCGTTTGAACAGGCTATTCGCCCCCAAAGCACTCATTACAATCCTGTACTATTAGGCTACCCGTTTGTAAATGCTTCATTCTGTCGGTTGTTAAACTTATATCGATCTATGAAAAATATGTTTTGAAAGAAATCATAGTCCCTTTTATCTATGACTGCTTTTTAATGTAACATAGAAAATCGGCAATGAAAAAAAAAAAAAAAAAAAAAAAAAAAAAAACATGACGGATGTTCAGCACCCATTTCAGAGTCAATTAACTTCCAATACTTTGTATCATACCCATTTCATTGTCTTGTTAGTCCTAAAATTTAATAGATCTTAGCTCCTGTCAGATTTTAGCCGCTCAAAATAGATCATATTTACTCCCTATTAATATTCGTCCCTCCAAATCAAAATTCATGATTTTTTGTAAACAAAGCAGATTTTTTTTAAATCACTATATATATGGAGGATCTCTAAGGAGAACCTTTCAGAAAATAATCTTTCTTAAATATCTTTTTTAATATTTTTCATTTCCATTTTGTTATAAAGTTTTCGACCTGCTACTTTTTTCCCTAGTATGTAGGACAAACGAATTTTATTTTAACTCTCTCCTAAAAACTCTACAATTCATGAATGGACCAAAAGGTTTCTGAGAAAATTCAGCTAACAGAATACCAACCTTTCATTGACTGATATGATTTAAGTTTCAATTAATGTATCATCGTCACTCAATATGCATTTGACACTTTTCGTCGTAAAGTAAAACCTAAACCTGTTTCAATGTATATAAGGTAGGTGTTGTTTCTCAATCCAAAATTGATCGCCCATTGCGTCCCCATCACGATCAGAATTTATTTCATAATTTGTAGGCTCAGTTTTTTACAATTTAAATTATTATAACATAACAGTAAAAAACCGCAGTCCATTTTTAATAGTTTGTAAGGTTGGTAACGCTTCTAGTAAAATTTTAGTTACACAAATCCTCAAAACGTCTTATTATAGTATTACCACTCTAGATATATTATGTCATTTGGTTATTAATAGTTCTTCACTCAATAGACCTATTATCATCTGTCCCTCGTTTTAAAATAAAATCATAACATACGTTTTAATGTACACAAAGCAGTCGGTTTTCGAATCCCCGAGCAATTCTTATGGACGACGTTTTACGCTATTTCTTATGCTTGTAACTTTATGGATACGCTGATAATTTTCCCTCATGCATGGGACCGAAATCTTTAATATGAGACAACTACCATCTACCTGCGAGTTGCAAAATGGTCTCAATTTTACTCAAAAAATTTCGCTCACAGAATTACAGGCTATATATGGATTACTTCTCTTTTGGGGTGAATTATTTTATCATCTCCAATCAATGTTAACATCTGTGTCTCGTTTTAAAATTAAGCCATAACACATGTTTTATTTTACACAAAACAGACGTTTTTCGAATCCCCATGCTATTCTTATGGAGGACGTTTTACGTGATTTCTCATTTCCTGTTAACATTATGGACACGCCGATAGTTTTCCCTCGTGTATGGGACCGAGATCTTTAATTTGAGACCCCTCGCATCTTTCTGCGATTTGTATAACACTCACAATTTTGCTCAAGAAATTCGGCTTACAGAATTATATATATATTATCTTAGACATATAAATGCACGGAAAATTGATCATCAAATTTTACCTAGAAACACTCTTCTGCTTTGTACTTATACCGGCAACGAATGTTTGTAAACATTCAATATCCTGTATAAAAATTTATTTTCTAACAAATTTACAATAATTTTATGATCAATACTAGCTGTTGCCCGTCACGGCTTCGCCCGTGATTAAATTCATTTTACATGTAATAATATCTCTTTAATGAGCAACAAAATCTTCTTTCTTGAGAATTGTGTAAGCAGAGCATTGAATTTTGCAAAAAATTTCTTAATGAGCACATATGAGCAAAGAGAAACGAATATGTCAAATTTCAAACTCCATAGACCAGGCTAGGTAGGGTTCTCTAAAGGACTTCAAAAACTATTTTTGAAAAACCATTTTTTTTTAGGCAACATAGCAAGTAAAAAGGTCAAATTAAAACCCTGTAGGCTATATAGTAATTTTGAAGTCCAGTGGGGCGGAGCCCTAAAGGACTTCAAAGACTTTATTTTGTAAAACCGTTTATTAGTGAGTACATATGAGTAAAAAGGAACGTCCACGTTAAATTTCAACCTTGTATGCCCTAGAGTAATTTTGAAGTCCAGTGGGGCGGAGCCCTAAAAGACATCAAAAACTATCTTTGCATAACCTTTTCTTAGTGAGTAAAAATGAGTAAAGAGGAACGTCCAAGTCAAGTTTCAACGCTGCATGCCCAAGAGTAATTTAGAAGTCCAGTGGGGCGGAGCCCTAAAGGACTTCAAAAACTAATGGACTTGCATAACTGTTTTTTCATTAGTACACAGGAGTAAAGAGGAACGTCAACGTAGAATTTAAACCCTGTAGGCTTTACAGTAATCATGAAGTCCTGTGGGGCGGAGCCCTAAAGGACATAAAAAACTATATTTATAAAACCGTTTCTTAGTGAGTACATATGACTAAAGAGGAATGTCTACGTCAAATTTCAACCCATATGCTCTTGAGTAATTTAGAAGTCCAGTGGAGCGGAGCCCTAAAGGACTTCCAAAACTATACAATAATCATCTTTATATTTGCAAAACTGTTTCTTAGTGAATACTTGTGAGCAAAGAGGAACGTCAATGTCAAATTTCAACAACGGATGCAATAGAGTAATTCTGATACTCTGTGGGGCGGAGCCCTAAAGGACTTCAAAAACTATATTTGCAAAACTGTTTCTTAGTGAATACCATTGAACAAAGACAAATGTCCATGCCAAATTTCAACCCCATTTTCCCTAGACCAATTCAATAGACCCGAGGGGCGGAGCCCTGAGAGCACCGATGGGCGAAGTGGATCTCCCATTGAAAATGTTCCAAATAATTTTCTTAGGTTATTAGTCCAGTAGAATTAGTACCTTACTAGGAAAAAATTGCTACAAAAGATTTTTTGCTTTAACGGCTTTATTTATGTCCCAATATGATTATCCTAGGTTTTCCCCCTCGTCGGAGTTGTGCTAAAGTGGTGGGAGGCAAAAACGTACACAAAAAGGGACATTTTTAATTTTTTGGTTAAATCTCGTAAACTGCTCAAATACTGAAAATATGTCCAGTATAAAAGTTAAAGAGCATGAAATTCCGCATTTAATGAGACCAACCGCATGTATTTTGGATCACCCGTTGTCATGTAACAACACATCAAACTGCACGATTTTTAACAATTTTGACGAACTTGTCTCCCAAAATGTGTATTTTTGTAATTTTACAGTTATATCTTGTAAATTAATAAAAATATTAAAATATTATTGTTTATAAAGTCAAAGGGCATTAAATTCTGCATTCAATGAGAGTAGTGGGGTTTGGTTACTTTCAAAACGGAAGTCGTGCCAATTGCCAGCCGCTGCCGGCCAGCTGCCATCGGCCAGCTGCCAAATCAGTCGCTGCCGCCATATGCCATGCCATATAGCTTCCGGTGGGGGAGGAGATGTTATTTGAAATTTGAAATTCAACTTGACAATTGGGTTATGGAAAGTATGTCAAGGTCATCCAGAGTAAGTTTTAAAAAACCCTATCCCGCTACCACCGGAGTAATAGTTCGGAGAGTGGAACTAACTCCGGTGATAGCGGGATAGGTATAGAATTAGGTTTGTGAATTTTATTTGTGAAAAACATACAATCAATGTGTGACAGCAGTGTTTAAACAAGTTGAAGTTTTGTTATGAACTACAGAGTTGTAAACACAAACACCGACGACAATGAGAAGGTAAACGCAGAGTCCCCAGATGATGTATTTAAAAAGTTTGAACAAACGTAACATCTCGAGTTGGTTTTCCCGTTCCATTTCCAATCGTTTGATTTCCAATTTCAATTTATCCTCTTCCATCCTTGTTACAAATGGAACTTCATCCATCATATCCATCATGTTTGTGTTTTTTGAAATTTTGAAAGAAGCGATGTTGATAGTTGAAGAGGCGAGGATGGAATGAGAGTTAAAAGAGGGAAATGTCGGTTAAATAAAGAAGTGGTGGGGGGAAAGAGCGTTGTTACATAGAAGCGGTGGGGGAAAGATGCTGCTCATCATTTGCCTCAGAAGTTGTGTCCGACTGTAGAGGGGTAAGAGGAGTAGTATTTAGTAAACTGTCTTCATCAGAACTTTCAACCTTATTACAAATAGGACAAGCGTAAGTTATTTCCAAATTCATTGTAATAGCGTTAAATTTATCTATAATTTCATTTAAAGCATTAAATATTTCTTGTAAATCATCTTTTGAGTTTATTTCAAAACTAGCATTCATTCGTGCCAATGGAGAAGTGTTCATCGTTAGAGAGTTGGCAATCGAATGAGGATTAGCGCCTAGGGAAGGGGGCTTATATAATGGCGACCTTGAGCAGGTGTTTAGGGAGGGGGGCTTTCTAGGGAGGGGGCTTCTATATAGGGGACCTTGAGCTTATGATTGAATAAAACGTTTAGTTCTTCTTCTTCTTCTTAGTCTTTTAATTCAATTATTTGAACTGAAGTAGTTGTTTCATCCTCTTCACTCGATGAAGAAAACAATTCACCAGGATTTAAATATTGAACTACAATTCTGAACCATCTTATAGGATATTCGTCAATGACAGAAAGTAAGTTTTGAAACAATTCTTCCATCTCCTCCCTGTCAGTTATTATATGTTCAAACTTGATAAATTTTCCTTCCATGTTGTTAGTTAGAGTGTTGGAAGTGGAATGATTTAATATTATATAAAAATTAGAACTAATGGTGGGGGAAATCTCAAGGTCATCCAATTGAAGTTTTAAAAAAGAGTGTAAAACTGAAATTATACATTTGATGGTTATACAGGATCGGAATACCAATCTGATCTGTATTTACATCTTTTTATCATATGTGTACAAAAATCATCTTGATGAGACTTGGTGCGTTGACAATGAGCAAGATCTAGAGGGTGAAATTTGAAACATCTTTGAGGACAACATGTATGAAAATATCTTGATTTGTAAAATTTGAAAGTTCGCAATTCCGGTGGCGGTAGTTGTTTTGTTTTACATTTGCAATAACAAGATCCGAAGAATTCACATTTAGTACAAGCTAACCCATCCACCATCATTGGTCCTAAATCTGTACACTGTTGTTCACAACAGTAACGAGGTTTGTACTTGTATTTTTGCTCTTCCATGTTGACGCTGCGGAGTCTAGTGAAAGAATAAGATTGTATAGTGATGAATAGCGAGTTTTATGTACTATGAAAAGTGGTAGGGGTAATTTCAAGGTCATTCAAATGGAGTTTTAAAAAATTATACCTTACAAGTGTAAGGATTATTGAAATTTAGGAAGTTTGTTTCTGTTTGTTTTCTTCAGACTTTTTTTCTCTCTCCGCCTTAGCCATAGCAATAAGTTCTTCTGTTGATAGTGGATGTACTTCAGGAAATTTTAAAATTAATTTAGCTTGATATCCTTCTTTAGTTAATACATCTAAATCTTGAGTCATTTGTTCAACAGTGTTATAATCCTTTCCATAGATTTTCCCATCAAGTTCAATCATCATTCTGTATAACATTTTGTAGAATAGATCTTGTTGTGGCGAGAGCTGAGAAGCGAATGATTATTTATCAAACTGTTACATCCTTTTTATGAACTTGATATTGATCACGTGATTCCTTAGTTGTAATTTTATTTATTAAAAGTTATTCAACATTGGTAATACTTCTGGAACTTGACGTTATGTTGACCAGCTGGCGATGAAGAAGTTGTAGGTTGTGTAGAAAAAAATATTTCATCATCGCAATATTTTGTTTTAGTGAACATCCTTGTATTAGTAGCACTAACATCAACAGTTAAGTGATAACCACCGGTAAGTAAAACTCGCATTTCGTTAGTTAAATCTTCAAGTTGTTCAAAAGTAGTTATGGTGTTGGTATCATAAGATGCACACTTAACCTTTAGGGACATGTTGAAGTTTTGTATTTAGTGATAGAGAGTGAGATGTGTACGGTACGAAAGGTAGTCGTAGACTGATGAATTTAACAAGTTGATTTTCACTTTTATTATCACACAAAATTGGGTCAAGGTCATCCCATGGAATTTTTAAAAAAAGCAACATATTGTAATGTACAAACACATTACAATATGTTGCTTTTTTATTTTTTTTTTTAGGTTTATATCATATTTATTGAGAAACAAATACAAAGAAATATTTACAATCTTATGTACAAACTAATCAGTAGTAGGTGTTACATGAATTGTAAGTTCAGTAGAGTTGTTTCCACTTGGTCCATGTGATACCAAATAGAGTGCGCCGGGTTGAATTATACGAAGATCTTCATTTTGTAGTAGTTGTACGAAGCGCTTTGGTAGGAAGATTTGAAATTTTGCTTCATCACCAATTGTATAAGGTGCCTCGCTTAATGTGCAATTTATAGCATCACCTACTGAAGTTTCCATCTTCTTTATTGTATGAATGATGTAGTGTTTTTCTTCTTTCAGCTCGGAACATTTCTTTGTAGGTAGGATTGTTGATTTTGAATGAGCGTTGAATTGTTCAACTAAATTTTGAAGTAAGTTGTTTGATGCCATCTTAATGTTTTTGCTGATGCTAATCTTCTTGTTAATAAGAATATCCGTTGGAGATGTTGTCTCTTCGGAGGTTCGAGTAATACTCATGCTGTGTCATGGTAGCGCTCTCACTTTTATTATCGAGACTACCCCCACCACTGACACTACCCCCACCACTGATGCTACCCCCACCACTTTGTTGAAGGAAATTATTCAAGCGGTAGGCATTTTTCAAAGCACACTGTGACCTTCGATGTTTAAAACTTTTTGATGAAATACAAAGTTCATTAAAGTAGCATTGGAAATCTCTATCTATTATTGCATTTATCACTTCATTGCTTGTAAATGATTGTATCCAATTTGCTTTTTCCAATCCTCTTGTGTAGATAGTTTTAAACTCTTTACAATAATGATTCATAATATGCGGCATCATGTTATAATGAATAAAACCTTCATCCCATTTTAAGTTATGAAAATGTTTGTTTAACCATTTGTTTGTAACTTTCGCTTTAGTTGTTAGTTTATTGAATGGAAATGGAGGTTTGAACAAGTAATGATAAATTACAGATGTGTTCATATCCAAAATTACTAATTCTTTAATAATGAAATTTCCATCATTCCCTCGAAAAGCTTGAAATTCAATTATACCTCTTTTAACTTCCATTAACTGTGATGCAGTAGAAAACGAAACCCGTTTGTTCATGATGAAGTCTCATCCACAACTGACTGTTATTACAAACACGATTGTTCTTCTTTTATTTCTTGCGCTTCTTCGTTTATATTAAAATTGGTGTGATAGTTGTTTAATTGTCTCCACATATCCACTTCTTGAGGTATTCGATTAAAAATTGAAGTATCCACAGGACCATATAAAATTGGAATGAATGGTTGTCTGTCCAATGTATCGATTAGATAATCTTTAATTATTGTACTTGAAAATACTAGTTGTTTTAAGTATCTAGTGACAGGACCGGTAGTACAACTTAAAGTGTAAAATTCTTCTTTAGTGAAATGTAATTTTACATCATGTCTAGTTAAATCTTTGAAGCGAACAACTTGTCCCCCACGATGTTTGATTATATCAACTTCAATATTTGATTCTAATAAACTTAATCTTGTTCTTTTTCCAAATGTGTTGTTAGTTAAATAACATTCCAAAAGATGTAAATGTTTCATTAGAGAATCCCAAGAAGTTTCAGTAAAGATAACCATTTTACTTCCTTGATTTAACATAACAATTGGTGAATAATCCAATGATTTTACAATTCCAACAGATATACTTTTTGTCATGCATGAAGAAATAGGGTAGAAAATTCGAAGAAATACTTCTGTTAAAATATTTGTTGTAATGTTAACTTCAACCTTTTTTCTTTTTACTTCTTTTTCATCTTCTCCTTCTTCTTCTTTCTTCTTATGTTTGTTAAACTTGAGGAATTCATCCATTTCTTGTTCAACTTGCTTTTCTATATCAGAACTATTTTCATCCATTAGAGGTGTATTTTCTTCTCCGTTAGTAGAATTCATCTTGCGAACGATGTTTCCCAAACGACGGTTGAAGATAGAATGAAGTTTCTACTAGTTAATTTCCTGCTTTTATATTTTTTGTAAAATTCTTGAAATTTATACAATTACATAATTGTTTATTTTCAACTTGTGTTTTATAAACAAAATTCTAACCTTAAAAATTGAGGAAGATAATTCTAACCTCAATATTTTGCAGTAGTTGTACTAATTCTTCTTAAAGTACATTCTTCACTATTCCGGTCAGTGGTGTGTAAGTAACTATTTTATCATGTAGAATTAGACAGTATGCCGAAGTTCCATCCGCTACTGGTTCTTCAAATTCCATTTCAATTTTTATATCCACACTTGATGATTTTACTGATTCATTTTGTTTTGAACAATCGATTACAATTATTGGAGCTTTGGAATAATACTGATCAGGTGATAATAGTGGTGTATTAGTCTTTCCATAATATGATGATTGAAATCTTGCATACATATCATATAAAATGGAAAAACGTTTTTTGCTAAACATGACATTTAAATTGTCATATGGAAAGAATTGAGAGTTTAAGAAAACTTTACAATTCTTTATTTTACAGTGATCAAATTGACCAGCATTTGCAGTAATAACATCTTTTCGCTTAGTTTGAAAACCGAGTATTATGTACCTTGCACGTTCCAAGTAAGTTGATGTTTTGACGGTCCATGTTTGTCGTTCTGTTTGAGGTAATGTAGGGTATTCATGAAATTCCCAACTTCGGAATGGCATTACAATGTCACGGTCAGATTTTAACTTTCTTAACAATACGATTCTATGTTCATCAGCCAATCTTACATGAGGTACTCTCCAAACAACTTTATCCAATTGTAGTTGCCATTCCAGTTTATCTTCCGTAGTTGCAGGGTCTGCAAGTATTAAGTCCTTATTAGTTGAAGATCTGAGTAATACTAATTCTTGTTTAACATTTATTATAACCCTTTTGTAATCTTCAGCAAATCCTAAAAGCAATCGTAAAGGTACATGAAAATCAAAATGACCGTTGGAAGCAGGTGTTATAGTGTCTTTATCAGGAGCAACCCATCCGGCAGTGACTATTGAATTCTTCTCATGTGGTGTTAATGATGTTAATCCTTTTAATGTAGTTGTTATACCAACCTTTTTTGTTGAATCAACTGTCACCCCTGATATCTCATATCTTATTTCATCAAAAAGATATGCCATTGGGTTATTTATAAAAGGAACTGTTGAAGCAGTTTTTCCATCCAATTTTAATACCCTTCCTTCGATGTACAAATAACTTTCACATGGTAATGTGTAAATATCTTGTTGTTGAATGGGAATTCTTATTTCATCATTATTGTTTAATTTTGATGAAGTGTAAGGGTTGTGTGTGTGATATTCCTTCTCCCATAGTGTTTCGTCGAATGTCGGTCCTTGAGATATATCCAGGATATCCATCGTTGTTAAGTTTCAATCCAATCTTTTGTAGAAAACGAATGTTGTCTGATGTTAACTCTTCCAATGTCGAGGAGCTACTGAGCTCCCGACTCTTCCGTTGTGGTTTAAATGATAATCCCATGTTGATTTTTATGTCGCCGCTCTGATGTGTATTCGTATAGTAATTGTTTCTCCTCTAAAGTCAACACTATGACCGTCTTGATCCAATATGTTCAGTACGATGTCTGAAATGAAACTGGTGTTTAATGGTAGGTATATCAAGTTTTGTGGCTTCTCAACAATTTTAAAACCTGGAGCAACTGTTGGATAAAATGTATGTAAGATATGCTGATTTACTCCTTCTCTATATGATCCATGTATAATATTACATGTTACATCAATACTATTTACTTTTAATATTGTAACAGTTGTATTACCTGAATGAGTAGTTCCAGGAGTTAAAATTTTCTTTTTTGTATCTGTAAATCCAAGTAAACTGCCAATAGAGTTTTTCATTCCGACATCTATATAATATTTTGAAGTTATTTCTGCTTTTAAAGTATTATTGTTTCTTTTGATTGTGATATTATCTTCTCCGAGTTTTTTCTGTAATAATTGGTTTATATCATCAATTTCATAAGCTCCAGTAGGAAATGTAATTATTTTCAATTCTGAGTATTTTCCTGCAGCATCCTTAGTTTCATAATAATGTAGTAAATTGTTTTTTCCTTCTGTAACATTAGGAATTGAATTGTAGGTAGTCAAATCAAGTAATGCCGCTTCCCATAATCTTTCCTTGGATAAACGCAATGCTGGGAATAGAGTACTTTTTAATGTGGATGAATTTCCACTCAGTGACACTGTATACGATGACATCTTAAAGGTGACTGACACTTTTCGCTAGAAACTCCAAACATAAATGTCCACATATTTCAGTATTGTTAGGTTGTTCTCTTTTGTAATTGTAAAAAATGTTTTTGGAGTTTTGAAAATAATGTTGAAGTTCTTTCGGCGGTGGTAGATTGCCAAAACTGTCAAAGTAGTAAACGGTTTGTCCGAGCTTTTTATAGCATACCCAATGAGTGCCTGGACCATAGGTGGAATCCAAATTTACTATTCCAGTTTCATTTTTCCATATTTTAGTTGGTAATGCATCTTTCATAAAAACTCCTCGAAAGAATGGTATTTTCAAACATTTTACATAATCATTTAACTGATGATTAGTTAAGGCTTTATTTGGAATTATCAATTGATTCTTTTTATTTAGTACACACGGTACGGTCTTAGGTATAAACCTGCTCCATTTTTTACCATTGACCAAACAGAAGCCTTTTTTACTTTTCCTTTACGAGTTCTACGACGTCTCTTTCTAATATTTCCACCTTTTTTGGGAGCTCTTCTTTTTGCAGGTCTTCCTCTGCGACGTCGTCTTCCACCACCAAACTTAGCTTTTGTCTTCATGGCTGTTGTTACTGCCCAAGCCGCTGCTTTTTCTGCAATACTTGCGTCACTTGATTTTACTCTTTGCCAAGCTTTTTCTGCTAGAATTTTATCTGCTATTGATCTATTTGTTGAATCTTTAAACTTTGAATATGCTATATCGTGTTGTTTGCAAGCTTGATCTAATTTATTAATTCCAGGATCTCCTCTTGCTAAACGTTTTGCCAACTTAGTTCCAGGTCCACAATATTGATAACCTCCAGGAATATGTAATTCGTATGGTAGAGCGTCTATCGCTCGATTTACAATAGCACCAACAGGTATCCGTTTAAGCAGGGATAACGCAGCTGAAGTTATACCACGTCCTCTCTTGTTGCTGTCTTGATGATGACTGAGTGATACAGCCTTCATTATGTAGTCTTATATAAACTGGCGTGTTTACTCCACAAGATACTTTACATAAATGAATAAGTTAGGTATAATTTTATATATTTAAACACTTAGTTATTCAAATTAATGATATACTGATTTATAATTCTATTTTTAATCCAAGCTTCCCGTTCATCGGGTTGAATTATCACATGACTCGTTGTACTAGCTATATGATTATGGGTATCAATAAGTAAATTGCCCACTATTCTTATTAAACAATCTAAATTTACAGCATCTTTTGGATGTTGAGGATCATGTAATTGCATAATACGTTTATCATTACATGTGTAAGCTGTTGAATCACTTTTTGATGTTTTTATGACTTGTCCAATAGTAGCAGCATCATTTGAATCTTCACCTGGTAAAATATTAATTATTTTCTTCATCTTTGCATCATATTGGGTCCCAAAGTGTTTATCCCAAGTTATTGTTTGTTTCATTGTAACACAATCATTTTCTTCGTAACCAGGATAAATATCTTTTATTCTTCTATTACGACCATTGTATGTACCTAATGCACCACCACTCGCAATTAATGTTTGTACCATTAGAGGTACATCTGAATCTTTTATACCAAATCTTCCATTTGTTATTGTTTTATGTCCTGCATCCCATTCATCATTATTTCCTTGCATTAAATTAAACTTTTCATTTCTATGTATAAATTTATCTCCCCGCTTTAACACGGCATCTTCATGTTTTACAAAATTTGGATGTTTCCTTTTTTAATTCTTTAGATAATTGTTCCATAGTAACAGCATCTTTTGGTTGAGAACCAAACTTTACATTTGTCAATGTTTTACCATGACAATCGATTTCATTAACATCTTGTAAAATACAGTTGTCCTTGATGTATTTTAGGTTTACAGCATCACCGTCTTCCTTTGGGTATCCAATGTCATTTATAATAAATTTATAAAAAGAATATCCATGTTCAGTTTTTTCCGGTATTATAGAATGTAAATATTCTTTATTAACTGAATCTTTATCATTTTTGGGATTTCCCACGTTGGTTATTCTATAATTTCCAGCATCATATGTTTGTCCATCTTTTAAGTTGTTACCCCATTGCAATTTTAAAGTATTTGAAAGTTCAGATGATAAGTACTCTTTAGTAATTGCATCAGAACCTTCAGTTGGTTTACCAACATTAATTAATCTATGTGATTTAACATCATAAGTATTCTTATGTAATTTCAATGATGTTGAAGTAGCTTCTTTTACTGTCTTTAAATTTGCTCCATCAGTATCTTCTTCTGGATCTTTAACTAATTTTAAACGTTTATTACTTATGTTATAGTCACCTTCAGGTGTTTGCGGTAATCCGCTTCTTTTTCTGTCTTCTCCAACTTGCACTCCTAATGCGGAGTAGCGTCCGAACTTGTCGACGCTCATGTTAGAACTGATACATCTTATACTTGTAACTTCTTTATATTTGCGGACAATTATACAATTATGCCACGATTTTTAAGTTCATCAACTAGAGCCACCCATTCATTATTTAAACCAGTATGACCGGCTTCCATAGCTTCATGCAATAGTCTCATTCTGTCAACTAATTTATTGATGTCGTTGTAATAGATAACATTTGTATTGTATAGATTTTTCATTAATCCTTTACCAGATGTTGAAGTATCTCCTTTACTCTTTTTACCATGTTGTTCAAGAAGTGATAAATCCATAAGTGATAAAGATTTTCTTTTTAAAGGTTGTCTCACAGCCGGTGTGGTACGTAATGTTGGTAATTTTCGTGGGGGAAACAATTTTTTTATAACAATACTATATTTTGTTGCACGTGAACGATTAATCATTGCATCCTTTGAGTAGTTTCTTTTATGAGCGTTAGTATTTTGTAAAATTTCTTTAAAAGTATTTAAATCTTTTGCTGAATATTTTATTGGTATATTTTTAAAAATTAATTCATATAATCCTTTTGTTCCTTTATATCTATGGTCACCAATAATGATATAATCGTCTTGAGTTACTTCAAGCTTAGAGTTACCAATTTTCAATTCATTTCCATCAATTCTTGCTCCATATACATGTGATTTACTTAAATTTGGATTTGATTTCATGTCATGTAGCATCATTATATATTTTCGTCCAAGAGGTCCATGTTGTAATATATCACTACTCAATTGAGTTAAATTTGGAATAGATTGTTCTGCTTCAGGTATTGGCTGTTCTTCCTTTTCAACAATTGATTCTTCTTCATTTTTTGTTTCTTCTTGTTCACTAGCACTTGTATATGAATCATCATCATCATCTTCTTTTTTTAATGCTTGTACTTCTTGTTTAGAAACTGGTAGTAAAACATCTCCTTCATAACGAGGTTTACCAATAGTTTCTGATATCTGTTTTAAAGGTTCCGTGATAGGTTTAAATGTATTCTCTAAAAATTCTTCTCTTTCACTTAAACCCATCCTTAATGCACGATTCTTTATCCTAATAGAATCACTGAGTGATTTTATTTCTTTTAATAGTTTTTCTTGATTCACCATGTTTACACTGTGAAGTTCAACGTGTTACTAGATGTAGCATAGGTAGTTCAACGTATTAATACAAATTTATCCAATCCTATACGATATCTACCATTTTTAATATCTTCTTCTTTCATAATAACGAGAAATCCATATTTTTCATTCCATGCTTTACCACACATTTCTTTAAATTTATCAAATGGCATATCCGCATTAACATGATCATTATATATATGCTTTAAATTTGTCTCATCTTGCTTAAAGATGATCAACATATTTGCATTGTCTCTTATAAGTTGTTTTGGAATTTTACTGTATGTTTGACCAATATAAATGCTATCAATATTATTATGTCTTCCCATAGCAAAATAATTTCTTATAGTATCATGATTTTCACAAGAAACATCGTCAAATATAAAAATGGAAAATGGTTTTGCTTCACCTGGTTGCATTATTGTTTCACTAGCATTAAACTTGTAGAAATTCACTTCAGGTACACTTGCAAGTATTTTATCTAATAATTGATATTTTGGTTGTTGCAATGATTTTGAAAAAATATATATATTGTTAAAGCGTAAACCTTTAGGATTAGTTATAAGGTTAAAGACAACATTAGTTTTTCCACAATTTGAAGGACCAGTTATTAAACATCTTATAGTATTTGGTAGTAATTCACCATGTTTACCATGATTTAACTTATTATTGTCAACTGTCAATTCATCAATATTATTAATATTAAATCGATCTTTTTGTTGTACAATCTCCATCTTGTTTAAAGGTTAAACACATAATGAGCTATTTAATAACTATACCAAGTCTTTTGAAGGAATCCAAGAGTCTTCACTTTTATCAAATCCTAACCACCTAACTTTAACCATATCCTTTTTCCTTTGTAAAACCTTTTCAACAAGATATACATCACCAACTGTTGATTTTAACAACTCATGTCCATAGAATCCACCTTGAAGTAATTCACCCTTATTATCCTTTAAAATGTAAGTTTCAGGTATAGTTGGTTGCACTTTATAAATTGTAAATACTTCATTAGTCCAATTTGGCAGATATCTTTTACTAAATACACCTTTGTATTTGCTTATACGAACTTTATCATTAATCTTAAACTTTTTTGGTTGTAACTTTTCTATTTTTGGTGTTGTATTATTTTTGATGCGTTGTAATACAATTTTAGCATTAGCACTGTTTACTTGGATAGGTTTCATTCCAATGGTGCGATGATATTTGTTGTTATACTATTTTATAAGTTGTGGTAATATGTCATACCACACATATGATCCTCGTTTTGAAAATTGTTTATACATAGCTCCTTTTAATGTTCTATTAAATCTTTCAATTATTGAAGCTTTAACTTCAGAATTTGTAGAATAATGATTTATTTTATATTTTTTCATCAAAGCTCCAAAATCTTTATTAAAATATTCTTTTCCATCATCCGTTTGTAAATGTTTAATTTTAAATTTATTTCTTTGTATTGTTGTCTCCATAGCTTTGGTAACACTTTTACCAGTCTTGTCCTTCAAGGGTAAAGCATCAGCTATTTTAGTAAAACAGTCTATAATTGTTAAAATATATTTAAATCCTTTGTTTAATTTACTGTGTGGTATCATTTCAATAAGATCAGCTTGGTAAAGATCATTCATTCCTTTAATGATTGTACTTCTTCTTGGAAATCTTCTTCTTGCTGGTTTATGTAGTTCATTTACAATCTTATCCTTTACACTTTCCATCTTAAAGTGTTGCTTGCACACTGTTTGTAGAAATACTGATCCATACAATGGTTTATTCTCTTATATATAGTTGAAATATAGGTCAAGGTCATTTAATATTAGTGTAAAAAAGAGGGAACATGGCATTGGGCTTGCCATGTCCCCTCTTTTTTACGGAAAGGAAAAAGGAAGAAGGTAAAGGACGAAGAATAGGTTTACTGGTCGATAGGGTTTAAGGAATAGTGGCCAAATGGTAGAGTATTAATTTTATCTTCTAAAATATGTCGCTTGTCGTCTTTGTAGCTTAATGCCCACTTTGTTTGTTTGACACTAAAAAGTTGGTGGTTATAACTTCTAATAGTGTTAAATGTTGCAGTTGTTTGAACATTTTCAAACAAACATCTTTTATAATGTTGAAACTGTACGTTCTTCTTTAGGAAAGATGTCTTTATTCCTTTAGCTTTTTTTGTGACTTGATATTCGTTCCTTTCATTTATGTACAGTTGAAATGAATAGAGTTTAGACATTAATGCTACAATTTCCATCATCGGCACACCATTTGTTTCATCTTTAAATTTTCCCAATACTTTTTTGTTTTTGTCATAGTCGTAATTTGGATGGTCCTTAGGATAATCGGAAAAATCAAAATCATCTTTATATACAAAGGTCCGTAAATCCTCATACATGTCATTTGTTTTAATCCAGTAAATAAGTGCATCCGTATCCATATATGCAATACCAATGTTATCTCTTCCATAATAATTAACCATCTTCTTATAATGAAACTCGTACATGTGTGTTTTAGAAATATCCAATATTGACATTCCAAGATATAAAGGACGATCCAATAGAACTGATTTTTTGTTCATAGAAATGACGACAAGATTTTCATTTATAATTACGGATGAACCAAAGTTTGGTTGTTGCACTAGTTTCTGTAATTTTACTGGATCAGTTACTAATTTGATATTCTTATGTTTCCTTTTGTTTTCTAAAGTCTTGCCAAATATTGCATTGTTCATCAGTTTGAAGAAATCTTTTTGAAAACTTGATGTAGCAGCAGCTCTTCTTCTTGTGTTGTTGTCGATGTACGGTTTCAGCCAACAAGATTGAGAGAATTGTAGTATTCGATTAATTTTTGTAATTTTTAATCCCAAGTCTAAAGCCTGTTGTATCATCCAATAATGTCCAACATACCTAGACTTATTGTTTAAAGTCATTAATAATTTTGGCCATCTTCCAGTAGGGGAAATTTCAGTCTTTGGAAGAAGTGGTAAATCGTAATGATGATCATGAAGATGTTCAGGATATTCAAAATCGACGTCAAAAATGTAACCAGTTTCACCATGCTTTGGTATATCCATTATGTTTCCAATTGATTCTGGATCTATCCATTTAAAATTATCATATGGAAGGGGATTTGACATTGCCCATCCGTATAAGTTATTTGCATCGAAATAACCTAGAAATGTTGTTGGTTTTGATGCATCATAATCGGGCAGATACTTATTATTAGCCTTAACATGTCTGGTTACACTTTGTGTCAATCCCCCTCGAACTCCTGATTCTAACATTAAAACCATATCTATATCAGTAAGAAGTTGTAATTTACAATTTGTTTCTTTCAACATGGCTTGCCATGCTAGTCCAGGTGAAGTGTATGAATGAAGAGGGTCCAATCCATATGCTGCAAAACACGTATTTCTAAATTCTTCCATTATATCACATAATAAAGTTACATCTAATTTAACATAAAAATCTGAATATTCTCCCAATGTTGT
This sequence comes from Neoaliturus tenellus, assembly GCA_030545055.2. NCBI lineage: Eukaryota > Metazoa > Arthropoda > Insecta > Hemiptera > Cicadellidae > Neoaliturus > Neoaliturus tenellus. Next base: position 108,869,177 of record CM061534.1, on the reverse strand, counting down.
AAATCCTAATTCATTCCATACTTTACATGCATGATCATAATCCTCTTGAGATATGTCCATGTCGTATAGTTTACTTTTAAATTCTTCTTTTGGCGGAAGTGATGTTTCATTAAACTTTTCTAAACTGTCTATATAATCATATGGGAAAACACCTTTCCGAAGTACGAGATCCAGTTTGTCATTACTTACAATCTTCTTTGTTTCAATAAAATCTTGTTTCCTTAAATTTTCAGAAAGTTTAGACAAACTCGACGGCATAAATCGGTAGGAGTCTAAGAATCTTAATTTGACATTTCCAACTGTTTTAGAGAAACTTATAAATTTTTCTGAAGTTTCAGCCAACACATCTATCGAACCATCGTCTCTTCCTAATTCAGGTATTATAAAATGAGCATCATACCCACTGAGGTTATGCAGAACCACAGGAATAAATAGTGGTAAACGATAGCTCAAATTACATTTATTACAAGCAGCACCCCTGTAATAACCTGTAAGGTGGTCATGATCTTTAACTTTATAATTGTCAATGGTAAATTCATTTTTACATAAGAAACAATGAGTTGCATTTTCATGTTGAATTTCCTCTTCTTCCTCCATCGGTTTCATTGGTATGATATTTGTATATAATCTTTGTACATTTTCAGCTATTAAATATAAATGGTCAAGAAATATTGTTTCCACATTTTCACCACGATATACTAGAGGTTCTGAAGTTAATCCATATTGGTTTAAATGTTCTTCTGATAATGTTGATTTAACCATTAAACAAAAACTATTTGGTTTATGCATTTGATATTTGACACTTTTTCTAGCTTCACAATTTTCATCTTCTATAGGAATTAGTGTTGATTCAAAATCAGCATATACAACTATAGGGATACGATATTGATGATGAACTTTTTGAAATGTAACAAATGCTCTGCTTTCTGAAGGTAAAATAATTTTTGCTTCATAATTATTGTTACATAATCTTTTGTGCTCTTGTAACCATTCCATTCCTTGTCTTCCTTCTCGTTGGAAATTAAAACATCTTTTGCAGATCAGCTTTTTGTTTCGATTTTTTGAAAGTTGTTTATTAACAAGAGAGTCAAATTTCTTTATATACACATAATGAGATACATCTCCTTGTGTTAGTAGTAGTAAATCTGTATGATCTGCTAGTTCTTCTTTAGCAATACGTAAAGGATAAACTTTATTTGAACTATCTAATCCAAAAACATTAATAGATGTGCCGGGATTTTTCTTCTCAAATTTTGATATATCTTTTAGTGATACAGGATAACTAATTCCTTGAAAGTTATATCTATATCTTTGATTTTCATAGTGCTGGTTTGGTTCATTACAATGATTTGGTACAAATTTACATGTCATCGCATATCTAAAACATTCGTTATCTTGATTTTTCACATTAACACATGATCTTGTATCCTCAATTATTTTTGGTAAACGAATATAACTAGATCCCATTAGTCCATATCCATGTTTATGAACTCTTATATTTAATCCTTCAATACTTATAAGACTCCACCCTGATCCTCGTCCTTCATGTTCCTGAATTTTAGTTAATATTTCTTCTATACATTTTTCAACTATTGAATCAATGTCTGAACTTCCTATGATAGTTTGATTTTTAGTTATAAATCCTCTTGGTGATAATTCTTCTTGTACATTTATAAACATAGCTTCTAGTAGTAATCCAAATTTGAGAAAATTTAATCTTTTTAATTCTTCTTTTAAAGTTCTACTGATGATTGGTTTTGCTTCTCTAATAAATTCTTCTAAGTTTAAATCTTCATTTTGAATCTTATGATGCATTACTACCTTTCCGGGTAAAGCTGATACTTGTAAATTTGGTAAAGTTGTTGTAGGTCTTGCTGTTATTTCATTTTGTTCTTCTTGTTCTTCTTGTTCTTCTATGTTGTTGTGAATTAGTTCCTTATGTATTTCTAACAGAATATCATCATTAAACGATTCCAAACATTTATCGCAATGATACATGTTTGGTGGTGTTCACTCTTCAAAATTTCGCCAAGAAATGAAATGAGCTCTCCCTTTCCTTCTTTTATAATAGTTCCCCCACTACTATTTCATCTTATTCTTCTTCTTCTTCACTTTCAGAAGAAAACAAACGTCTTGGACAAAATATTAATCTTCTACAAACAGATTCTTCATTAGTATTCTCTATATGAATTGGAGTTTCAATATGTATTTCTTCATATTCAAATGATGACGAAGACTCTGATATTACTACATCCATATCCAAATTTTCATTCTCCACATCATTGGCATTTTCTTCTTCTGATGTTGTTACATCCACATCCATATCATTTATAGTTTCTACTTCTGAAGTTTCGCTATTATTTTCATCTTCTTCCATATTTAAATCCTCTAATTGAATTTTATACAATATTTCAATCATAGATTTCCTTGGATAATCGGTGTTGTCCACAGGAGCCATTTCCAGTAAATGAGGAATAACTGTTTTTAATCCGGCTTATATGATATTTTGCTAAGTATGTCAAGGTCATTTTTAATTAAGCGAGAACTGGGAATAGATCACTAAGCAGCATGATGATTCATTACTACAAAGTGATCTATTCCCCATTCTCTAAGAAGTATCCAATCAATAACCAAAGTCCAAGTTCATTTTTTTGTTTTGTTTAATTTAAGTCTTTTACATCTTCTTCTTTTATTACACAATTTATAGGTTCATTGTTCGATGTTTCAATATGTTGTTTTATCTTGTGCTCCAGCTCTTCTATTCTTGCTTCCTTTATCATTAATTCCGATTGCAAGTAACTGATGTAATCAGCCGCCATGTCTACCGTTCTTGATCTTATTTCTCCTAACTTAACACCAGGAATCAATCTCTGTAGTTTGTAAAATCTCAACCTTATTCTTGACTCTCTTACTTTAGCCATTTCTCGAAATCTTTGTTTTCTATCTTCTTCTTTGCTTGTGGTCAAGTCCATACTTCTGACAAGTTTACTTTCAGAGTGATTCCTCTACAGTAGGCTTCTCCTTTATACACTTTCCCCCACCATTTTCAGTTTCCCCCACCCTACTAATGTAGGTCAAGGTCATCCAATATAACGCGAGAACGAGGAATAGAGCACTAAGTGGCATGTTAGTCCATTACCACAAAGTGATCTATTCCTCGCTCTCTATTCTACATCTACTTTTTTTCATTTTACTATTTTATTATTTTTTTTTTTGTTTTTCTTGGGGGGAATGAGTGTTTACTTTTTACAATGTTCATTCTTCTTCTCCAACTTTTCAATTCTTTCTAACAATTCCAACAAATATGCATTGGTTGCTTGCAAAGTTTGTATTCTAGTACATCCCACTTTAATAGAGGGAACTGTTAACTGTAATTTTGTAAATTCTATCCTTTCTTTCTTGCACCTTTCTCTCATGTATGTGTTTTTCCTGATTCTTCCTGATTGAGCTGATATTAACTTATTACAATCCGAATGGGGTTTTGATACTTTAAATACTGATGTACAAAAATTAGTTGATGTTGTCGGCTGTTGATTTTCATAGAAATTTTGTGTTGAAGTAATAGTTTGCTGATTTCCATAACAATTTATACTTGAAGTGGCCGGTTGCTGATTTTCATACCAAATTGAACTTGAAGTACTAGGCAGCTGATTTTCATACCAATTTGAATTTGAAGTGCTAGGCTGATGATTTTCATAACAATTTGAACTTGAAGTATTTGGTTGATAATTTTGATGCCAATCCACAGATGTCAATACAGGTGTTGTGGAAGGATGCTCCATCGTTGTATAGAGTGAATTCTGTTCTACAATTTTGCTGGTTTTATCTCATTTCCCCCACCAATAACTTCTACATTTCCCCCACCACAATAATTTAAATTAGATACCAAACTTCTAGGGTCACATCCAAATCTTCTTCTTTTAAATATTTTATAAATGCAGAGCTTTCTGATGTTACATTAGGTGTGTTTAAATATGCCATTATTTTGTCATGACTTTCTTCATTGTGAATATAGCAATGTACATTTAGCAACTTTTGATTATCTTCTTTAGACTTGACAAATCCTGCAACAGAGCTCCAATCTTCATATTTAATTTTAAAATGGCAAACTTCGAACTGCATGTTGTTTCAACAAATGCTGCAACAATATTAAAAGTCTTTTCAAACAACCTACATTTATACAAGTTCTCCCACCACTTTATAATCCCCACTCTTTTTCTTCCCCACCTTCTTCATATGTAGAAGGGGTATCATGATTTTAATGCACTATACTTAATAAATTCAAACAAGTTTTGTGCACAAATGTTACATTTTTTCTTGACTGTTTCAAATTTCATCACTTGGCCTTTTACAAGGTGAACTAATTTACCTCCATCATCTTCAAATTGTTCAAAGTCTAAAACAGATGCTTTTCCACAATCATGACACATTTTTGTTCCATCTTCAAAAATAAAAGCAAGATAAATACCAAATCCACTATTGTCCTTCTTAAATTTCATGACCATTTCACGAATTGGTTGAGGTATTTCACATTTATTTGATGTTATTATATAACGGTAAAGAAACCCATTATTGATAATTTGTTGTAAACACAAAACTAACAAGCTGTCCATAGTGTTAGACTTGTACTGAAAGTTATATCCATAACTATTTCTTTATATGCTCTTACCCCCACCACTTTTATGTAGGTCAAGGTCATCGGATATTAAGCGAGAACTGGGAATAGATCACTAAGCGGCATGTTATTACATTACCACAAAGTGATCTATTCCCTATTCTCTAAAAGGGGTGCTGATAATTTAGATTCCTAAAATTTCTTTTCCTTCTTCTTCACCTTCTTGAACAGTTGTATTACCAGACATGTGTGATATTAATTTCTTCAATTCTCGATTTTCCATTTCTAATCTTTTCAATTTTAGATCTCTTGCTTCAACTTGTACTTTCAAAAATTTGATATAACTTCCAGCCCAGTGGAGAGTTTTCAATCTTGGTGCTCCAAGTTCAATTCCTGGTATTTGAAATTGTAGTCTATTAAATTCCATCTTCATATCTTCTCGGTCTTGTCTTTCTTTTTCTAGTCGTTTTAATCTTTGTTTTTCCCTGAAGGAAGAAGTCGGTACATGATGAAACATTTTGATCAACAATTTCTTGAAGAGTGAGCTTCTACACAGATAGTCAACACATTTATCCATCAAATTTAAGTCAGTAGTGGGGAGATGCCAATGGTGGGGAGACGTCAATGGTAGGGAGAGTTATACTAATGTAATGGTTATTTCTACCGTTACACTCGCTCCATTCTCCAAAAGATATTTGTAATATGGTTCGGGATACTGTTCTCTTTCAGATCCCGCATGTTCTTGAATAAAGTTGAAAGCCAATTTTTTTGAATAATCATTGTGAAATACTTCCCTCACACAAACAAGAATTTTTTCTTCCAAAAATTTGACTTGAACTAATGGTATTTTGCTTACATCGTCCTTGTCCATGATAGGTAGCTTGTAGGTAAAAGTATTAGGTGGTAGTTTTTGTGGTTTATCCAGTAGAGAACAAAATTTCTTGTACAATTTCTCCTCAATGTCTGGAAAACGATGTATATCAAACAGATTGTAGTATGAAGGATCAAAAGGTATTTTACGAAACATCTTCGGTCACTAGTCTCTTTAAGACTGATCTCCTGCACAAATATTTAACACATTTATAAACATTCCCCCACCAACTTTTAACTTGTGGTGGGGATATTTTCCCTCCACTACTTCTTCAAAATAGTGGGGGTACCTTAGTCCAATTCAGATTCAGATTCAGAAGACAGTAAAGGTGATATGGGTGATTCCAATGATGAATCCAATATAAATATTTCAATAGCTTCCTTAATTATATCTTCATCACTATCATTTATCATTTCTTCAAATAGTTCTTGTTCAATCTGTACCATTTCTTCCTCTTCCATCATAGAATCATTATCAGTTTCGTCATAATTTTCCTCTATGTTTTCTTCCTGTATTTCATTTGTGCTTTCAAAAACATCTTTAACTTGAGAATAATTAATAAATGGAGTATCTCTAGACAACATGTTTCTTTACTACTTCTTTTACTTCAAATAACAAACTATGCATTGCTTACTTAGTCTTATATATATATACTCCTACCCCCACTATCTTTGCAAAACCAAGTAATAGGAGGGGGTTTATATCTATTCTTCTCTATCTAGGTTATATTTCATTGCTGTCACATCTACTATAATTTTCTGCTCTTCAACTTTATTGCGAATAAAAATTGTCCAAGGAAATAGTTCATTAATATTGTTAATTGTTACTTTTATACTATACAAAATTTCAAAATGTTCTACTAATGAAACAAAAACTATAACTCCTAGCTCATTGTTTGCCATAATTTTTTCTTCAATTTTCATCCGTAAGTTTGTTATCAAACTCCATATATTAATATCATTGGCTATAAAACCATCAATTCTGGTAAGCATCTTCATGCCGCAAGGTGTAGGTACAGACTAGAAACTTGGAGGTTCATAGCCCGCCTTTTTATTAATTTTAAAAATGGGGAGGGGGAAGGAATAAGGATTGGGAAGGGATAGGGTGTATGGTGGGGGAAAGGTAATTTTTGTTATTACACTACTTGTGCAAGAAAATAGCCACCAGTGTCTACACCTTGTTCATAGCACTCCATCATAGATTGTGCCCACTGCAACATGCGGTCTCTGTCATTTGGTGTGACAAGTAAAGAATGACTATCACCATACAATATAAAAGAGTCAATTCGTATATAACATCCTAAATTTAACCATTTATTAGCTTCAACCATAAACTTTTCTATTGTATCAAATGGAAATTGTGGATCAATTGCTATAACTTTACGTTCTTCACTAAGTTCAACACTATAATCATCATCGTCTTCACTCTCACTCTCACTACCATTATTTAAAATGTCTTCAGGTTGTACAAAAACATCGGAAATTTCGGAAGAATTAAAATGGTAATTCACATTAGGAGGCATTTTTTCAAACAAATAATATTTTAAAAGGTGGAGAAAAAAATACAAGAGATGTACTTCACGGCACAAAGTGCGAGTACAGACTAGAAACCTGAAGGTTCATAGCCCCACTTTTATAAATTTTAAATATGGGGAGGGGGAAGGAATAAGGATTGGGAAGGGATAGGGTGGAGGTGGGGGAAGGGTAATGTGGTTATTAAGCCACTCTTGCAACAAAGTACCCAACACCAATGTTCAGTTCGTATGATCTCATCACATCGTCCTGCCAAGTAAGAATTTGTTCTCGATCATTTGGAGTTAGAAGGAAGAAGTTACTGTTATTGTAGACAATAGGTGAACCAATTATAATGTTGAATCCTAAATTTAGCCATCTATGTGCTTCAAAAATAAATCTTTCAACTACATCAAAAGGAAATTGTGTTTCTATAAAATATACTTTGAATTGTTCATTAATTTCAATTTCATCTTCACTGTCATCTTCACTTTCATCTTCACTGCTATTATCCATGTCTTCTATCACATCTTCTTCATGTTCTTGGAAAGCATCTTCTTCATGATGTTGGAAACCATCTTCAGGTGGTTGAAAAACATCTGCATTTTCTGAAGGATTAAAATTTTCATTAAAGTAAGGAAGCATTTTAAAAATAAAGATATTAAAACTGGCAGGAACAAAGCAACAAGAGCGGCGAAGCAACAAGAGTGGTGGAAGAAACCAGAATGAAACACTAGCCATAGCCGGCGCGTCTTTTATAACGGTATGCAAATGAGAGGGGTTAGCAGCCGGCCATGACCGGTCATTGGCCCGGGAGGTGGGGGAAGGAGTGGGGGAAGGAGTAGGGGAAGGAGTGGGGGAAAGGGGGGGGGCTCCATTTTTTCGGGGGGGGGGCTCCATTTTTTCGGGGGGGGGCTCCATTTTTTCGGGGGGGGGGGGGGGTCATTGACCTTTCAGGTCCGGTCATTGACCCTAAGGAGTGGGGATGGACACAGAACCCTCCTTTGCTTACTACTACACGGATCAAACTAGCCATGTACCAGAACTTATTTCTGCTAAGTCGCATGTAAGCTAAATAGCTTACATCCCTAAATTTAAGTCTTAGGTGGCCCTGAAAAGGGCCGTTTGGCTGGGTTTGGTGGACTGCTATGGAGCTTAAGGCATAAAAAAATAAGGGACTTCAATGTTATTTTCCAAATCGATTTCAGCAGGATCGGCTTGTATAAACTTGTACAAATTAATTGCACAAATATCACATTTTTCTTCTTCTGGGATGATAAACTTGTATGACAAGTAACAGTTATATTCATAAATTCCACCATCTATTGTAAAATCCAATAATCCATTTCCTATTGCAGCCGAACCACATTCTGGACACATATTTGTTCCATCCATAAATTTATACTGAAGGTAATGAAAAACTCCAAAATTTTCCCTATAAAAAGAATACACTTCTTGACATAGTGTTAGTGGAAGGTTTCCATCTTCAAATGCAAGTTCCGCCAACACTATATTTGAAACTATCTGTCGCAAACATAATTCTAATAGAGTAGGCATGTTGCGGCAGTGGCCTCACGGATTGGAATGAAGACTCTGGAGTAGCTAGTATAACGGTTAAATGAAAGTAGACAACCGGTCATGACCGGCCATTCACCCAGAGGAGTGGTAGGGGAAGGACTGGTAGGGGAAGGAGTAGTGGGGGAAGGGGGGGGGGCTCCATTTTTTCGGGGGGGGGGAGGGGGAGGGGGGGGGGCCTCCATTTTTGGGGGGGGGGGTCATTGACCTTTCAGGTCCGGTCATTGACCCGAAGGAATGCAGACAAACACAGAACCATCCTTTACTCACTACTCACATGAAAGTAGGTCACGAGACTTAGAGTGTTAAAAAATAATGGGGGAGAAACACAACGCTATAACGCGTTGTGTTTCTCCCCCAGTATTTTTTTAAGCAATAATTTGGAAAAAGCTAGGTGAATTTACTTGCTACGCCCCCACCTTGTAATACCATCCAGTTTGTGTCTGAGGAGATAGTCTTTAGAGTCTAACTCATAAACTGATTTCTCTTTGCGCAAGGATTCAATCACTTTAATATTATATCTTAAGCCGTTACAAGTTGCCAAAATGTGTTCGTTGTCAATAACACTTTCAAAAAAATAGACACAACCTCTCTTAAGCCTATTTCCTTTCACACCAATAATTTTGGATTGGTATTCAACAGTGGGGGTTTCTGTCACTTGTGGTTCAGAAATGTGTTTTACGACATGTACACGGCAAAAACTTTCGTTTTTTACACATTTCCTCCCACAAGGTGATCCTTTCTTAATTCCCCTAGTAAGCATTTCAGGGCAAGTAGTGGGACGGCTAAATGCCCTACGACGCTCTTCTTGTAATAATTGAAATTGCTCTGAAGGAGCGGGTTTAGGAGTAGGTTTAGGAGTAAGTTTAGGAGCTGGTTTAGGAGCTGATTTAGGAGATGATTTAGTAGCAGATTGAGAGGAATCAGTTTTGTGATAGGTATGATCTTTAGGTGTACTAAGTGGTGGGGTAGGAGGCAATGGTGATAGTGGGATAATGGGTGTGCTAAGACGATGAACAATGGTTTCAACGGAAGGGGTATTAGGATAGTGATGAACTGGCTTCTGCGGTGGCGGCATAGTAGTTGATGGTGGTGCGGAGTCCTTTGAAGGCGAAGGCGAAGGCGGTGAAAAAATACTACGAAGTCTAGAAGTGTTAGTTGGCGGAAGAATAGCTCTAGAAGTTGAAGGTTGAGATGCAAGTCGGTTCTTGTAGCAATCAGGAAGGTTTTTGAGGCGAAGAGTTTTCTTAGGTGCAGGAACAGCTGTAGTAGAAATAGAAGTCGAAGTAGAAGTAGTAGTCGGTAGAGAAGACATGGTTATAACTCTAAGTTCGCAGCGTAACGTCTGGAATCAGAATGAAACACTGGCCGCGGCTGGCTCGGCTTTTATAACGGTATGCAAATGAGAGGGGTTAGCAGCCGGTCATGACCGGTCATTGGCCCGGGAGGTGGAGGAAGGAGGTGGGGGAAGGAGTGGGGGAAGGGGAAGGGGGGGGGGCTCCATTTTTTCGGGGGGGGGGGCTCCATTTTTTCGGGGGGGGGGGGTCATTGACCTTTCCGAAAGTGGGTCAAGGTCATTCAAGATTTATAATGATCCAAGGTGATGGGAACAGTAATACTGTTCCCACCACCCTGTTTGCCTAGCGGTTCCCACTCCCAACCCACTAGTTACGTTCTGCAAGGGAAGTCCCTGGGCCGTCCGCATCAAAGCGTAACTTCCCGTCCGCATCAAAGCGTAACCATTAATTTCAGGGAAACTGGAACAGTTAATGCAGAAACGCAACTCTAACCCCACCCAAACTAATCCCACCCATCATATTCCTAAACAAAATGCAAAAAAAAAGTCCGACTTGCGGATGTCCCACCCATTTTAAATGAAGTTCAACTGAACTTCTGAATTTACAGTTAATCTACCCCCTAACATCTAGCTGTAAGGCAAAACAAATGCACAAAACAAACATAAATTATTAGTACCAACACATCATTATTAAAAACCAAATACCATCATTATTCTTAAAATTAATACACCTTAATGCTAAATAACATCATTATTCTTAAAAATTAATACACCTTAATGCTAAACCCAACTTATAACTAACATCGCAATGCGCAAATTATTTCTTAAATTAAATACACCTTAAAACTAAACACACACACACATACCACATTGCATTAAAAAACGCAACATAGTAGAAAAAGTTCAAATATATATAGGCCTACTATATATTTGAAACTTCTTGCTGAGTCGCCAACAACCTTTCGCTATGAAAGTTTGTTGGCAACTGAAGCAAAGGTATAGCTCCTATCGCTCCTCGGGTTTTCAAGGAGTGGGGGAAGTTGTTTCACTCCAGTACAGTGTTCAATCCAGTCCAGTTCACAGCAGTATAAAAGAAAGGTAAAGAAGTGGGGAGCGGCGCATGCGCAACAACACAAAACCAAGGTTTGAGGTTAGAATTATCCATGTGCAGTAGCGCTAAAGTGAGTAATACAAGACTAGGCGCATGCGAATAGCATAGACTCATTCCGATCCAGAGAAATTGTTGCATGCGCAGCAGGTTTGAGGTTAGAATTATCCATGGCAGCTGCCATATTTAGTCTGGTTTCACCACATAAAGTCAACAACCGGTGGTGACCGGCCATTAACCTGGAGGAGTGGGGGAAGGAGAGGGGGAAAGAGTAGGGGAAGGGGGGGGCTCCATTTTTTCGGGGGGGGCTCCATTTTTTCGGGGGGGGGGAGGTCATTGACCTTTCCGGTCGGTCATTGACCCCAAGGAGTAGGGATAGACACAGAACCCTACTTCTCTTACTACTCAAGTGAAAGTCGGTCAACCAGTCATTTGCTTGCCATCTGCCGCCATCTGGCTGGAGTTATTGCCTCTATAAAGGTGGGTAGTTTATCTCGCTACAAACATTCATTGCCTCGCATCCGCTCGGTCATCATCTCTCGTTAGTTTTATGTTATGACTACTTCACTTACTAGGTTTGAGGTTAGAATTATCCATGAAATAGCCTTTGTAAATTCTAACCTATAAAATTACTACTCTGGCTTTCTGTTTCAATTTCTTTTACACTTCATTTTATATCTCAGTCTTCTTTTAACTTCTGAACTTAACACATCGATTATAATGACTGCACAATGTTTAAAATTAAAGCTTTTGCGAACACAACACATATTACGAAGTACTTCTAAACCTTCAATTTCAAAGTGTAAAACTAATTTAAATAGAGTTAGGAAGAAGTACAGTTTTAACCCATTATACTGTTCAACAACTTCTCAGGTTAATGTTGATGATAGTGTTATTTACGACATTTTACGTTCTATGTTACACTTAAATAACTTAGAACTTGTTACACCTATCGACTGTGTTCAACAAGTTTTTTTATTTTACCCCCACCATTCCCTATATAAGGGCCCCGACAATAATTCCTACTTCATTATCTTCTATGCTCTTCAGCTAACAACATCTCCACTCTAATTTACACTACAATAATAATGGAAACCAACCAAGAAAATGTTCAAGTTCATGAAATATCATCAACAACTCATCCAAGGGAAAATCCTTCTAGAAATTCAACTTCAACAACTCCTCAGAACCCTGTACAAGTTCCAGATGTATCTTCTACAACAATAAATGATGTAGAAGCTATTCTTCAATCCCTTGTCGGTTTCGACTGACCTGTATGATGATCACCGATAAACTGAACTCTTAGAGTTCAGTCTTTTTTAAAACCCCCTCCGTATGACCTTGAAGCAATTATCCCCTCTCCTTTATACACTAACTCCTACTTCAAAAATTAACACCATCTCCTCACCCCTTCTCCACCCCTTCATTTGATTTAGCCTCTCCCCACCTAAAGCTATATGGCATAGCATATGACGGCAGCGACTGATTTGGCAGCTGGCCGATGGCAGCTGGCCGGCAGCGGCTGGCAATTGGCACGACTTCCGTTTTGAAAGTAACCAAACCCCACTACTAATGAGACCAACCTTAAAATTTTAGAACAACTCAAATTCATACAGACTCACCTTAAAAATTGGACGATTTTTTTATTAGGCCATAATATTTTTATTTTATTTATGTTATGTCACGGGATCATAACAAGGTTGTGCTAGTTGATGAATATACAGACTTACTAATAGCGCTCACCACTCTAGATTTCCCATCATCATCACAGATATATCTCTTCAAACCTGGAAGAGGAACAACCCCGCCAAAAGTTTTTGGTGTCAATAGTTTCAAATTAGCAGACACCATAAGAAAACCCCTCATCTTTCTCCATGGTATAAATAGATGTGACACAACCACAGCACTCTTCAAGCAGGGTAAAAAGAAAGTGGTGAATCTGCTGGTAAAAAATGAACACTTCCTGGAAGAAACCAAACCTTTCTTCGCTGAGGTTGTTTCCAAATCTGGTTAAATTTTAACAACGCTTTACGGAGGTAAGGAAGATGATTCGTTAGATAAATTGTTCTTCAATATGTTTTCCAAAGCACTTTGTGAAGTCCAAATTTAATTTGGCATCTGTACCACCAACATCCGAAGCAGCCCGCCAACATTGCTTAAGAACTTACCTTCAAGTACAAATGTGGTTAGAACACGAGGAGGATCCACTCTACTGGGTATGGCAGGTTCAAAGTTTGGTCGTGTCCCTGTTTTTACCACCAAGGAACCAACCCCATAATCAATACTTTCAATAATTTCCTGCAAATGCATCAAAGGGAGTGCAGGTGGTTGTGGGTGTTGGAAGGATGGCATTAAGTGTTCATTAATTTGTGCCAATTGCAAAAGGAAACTCGTGTACCAACTCCCACCGAGATGAAGGAGATGGACCGGATATTGGTGAAGATCAGGATTGTGGGGTAACAGACTATGTTTGGAATCAAATGATTTTGATCAGCAAATTGGCCATTGGTCCAATACCAGTCAAACGTTGACATGTGTAGTTTTTTAACACTAGTGTTTTTGTCCTCCTTTTAATTTTCTAAGTATAAAATAATATTGTCATATAATCTTTGGTATTACTTAAAATATTAGTATGATAAAATATAATCTTTAGCAAAATTGATTTCACAAATTGTGTTTTTATTCTGCATCTAGAGAAAATTTTTCCTTACTTTTTCTTTTGTTATAATTTTTTATACAACTAATAAAATTATTTTCCACACACTATTTCTACAGTGTGATCTAGGTAAATATTTTAAATATTAAGTTCGAAGCACGTTAAAGAAAGCACGAAGTCTGTTAAAACAGACTTCACTAGTTAAAAGATTCTATGCAATTTGACAAAAAAGTAAATGAGATGTCCATAGAATCGAGTGGTAATCAATAATTTCTTTAATTTTATCGTTAAATAGTCAAATTAAAGTACTATAAAATTATGTAAGATGTAATAGTTATTATGTTCATTATAGAACATATGCCTACACAGTACATACTTGATATAATTTATTTATGTCATTATTTTATTCATCTCTGTTAAACTTAATGTGACGTAGTTAGGGTACAAGTGGTCCTGAAAATTTTAGGTTGGTCTCATTGAATGCAGAATTTTATGCACTTTGGTTTTATAAACAATAATATGTTAATATTTTTATAAATTTACAAAATATAACCGTAAAATTACAAAAATACGCCTTTTGGGAGACAATTTTGTAAAAATTGTTAAAAATCGTGCAGTTCGATGTGTTGTTACATGACAACGGGTGATCCAAAATACATGCGGTTGGTCTCATTAAATGCGGAATTTTATGCTCTTTAACTTTTATACTTGACATATTTTCAGTATCTGAGCCGTTGACGAGATTTAACCACAAAAATAAAAAATGTCCATTTATGTGGACATTTTTACCCCCCACCACTTAAGCACAGCTCCGACGAGGGGGAAAACCTAGGATAACCATATTGGGACATAAATAAAGCCGTTAAAGCAAAAAAATCTTTTGTAGCAATTTTTTCCTATTTACCTGCTTTTTTTGTTTAACGCTACTGGCCTATATGTGGTTTTTCAGATATGATTTTCCTAGATTCATATTAAAAATTGGCCATATGAATAACATTAGAAATTTTGAAGTCCTGTGTGGCAGAGCCCTGATTGAATTTTGCAAAACCGTTTCTTAGTGAGCACCTATGAGCAAAGCAGAACGTCCATGCCAAATTTCAACATCATGGGTCTTATGGTTTTCTATATTCATTGTTTCCTATATTTGTATAAAAAATTGGCCATAAGGATAACATGGGAAACAAATTTTGAAGTCCTGTGTGGCAGAGCCTTGATGGAATTTTGCAAAACCGTTTCTTAGTGAGCACCTATGAGCATAGCAGAACGTCCATGCCAAATTTCAACATCGTAGGTCTTATAGTTTTCTATATTCGTTGTTGCTTTGATTTGTATTAAAAATTGGCCATAAGATTAACATTAGATGGAAATTTTGAAGTCCTGTGGGGCGGAGACCTGAAGGAATTTTGCAAAACTGTTTCTTAGCGAGCATTTTTGAGCAAAGTGGAACGTCCATGCAAAATTTCAACCCTCTATACCCCATGGTTATGGAGATTCTCTGATACGTGAGTAAGTGGTATTTGACAAATATATAGTAGATTACTTTTACAGTCCCTAATTTAAGTTTCTGTCGAAGCCTTCACTTGCATGAAGACGTCTTTATAACGACGTTTAAGTCTCTTAAGTGTCTTTAAGAGACGACACTTACGTGACGTTTAAGTGTCTTTACATAGACGTTTTTATAACGAAACTGAGAAAATCAGCTGACTAATTATAAGCTATTGATTTCAATCAAATAAAAAAATGACGTTCTTGCATTACAGGTCACTGTTAAATCATTGATTTTTTTAATTATTAAATTTGAAGTGTGCTTTTTCCATCGTAGCAAAAATGTATTTTAGCCCATCATTTGTATTTTCAGTAGCAATGAACTATTAGTTCCTTTGTGTTTAGTAGTCAATGTAAAAACTTAAAGAGTTATTGTCCGTTCAAAATGCAACAAAAACACTCGGCTCAGGTGTTATCTACTAGTTTAGTACTAGTACTTGGCACTAGTTTTAGTACTAATTCAGGTGTATATCTCACTAGACCTTCGGTTTTTTAAATATCATTGCAAAATTGTGATATTTTCTGATATTATCTGACTAGATATGACATTGCCCTCCGTGGAGATGAGTTTGATCGTATAATTATCTTCTTCAGATGCAACAGAGACATCTTTAATTTGAAATTTTATCACTTGAAAATCATGGGGATTGCCTAAGTTGCTGAGAAAAATTGTCTCAAGAGGCACTTATCATCTTATAAGACACTATTTTAGATTCAATCACGAATTCCAAGAACTAGAAATAATGAATAAGCTGATCTAGATATCTAAAATGAAAGATTAACTTCAACCAAGATAGATCTTTTTTTATTTTTTCAGCAGTTTTATTTTCTTTGTAGTCAAAATTGATGTATATGGAGTTATATGTATTAATGCTACATTTTGTACGGATAAGCTCATTCAATATTGGTTTCTTGTAGACAAATTTTAAAATTAATATTGGTATTAAGTATGAAATTAAATATAAAATAAAAAACTATATTATTTTTTATTTTAAGTTTAAAAGACATCTATATATTATTTATTTACTGTATGTAGCCAAATAACTCATTCTGTCAAAATGTTTAAAGTTATTTAGTTAGTAAGATTACAAATGTTAAGACCTCTCATTGTTCATGATGTTCTACAAGCATTTCTCCAGTTTGCATCTTCTAATAAACTCAATTCAATATAACTTATTACAAAAATATATACAGGATGTCTTTAAAGTCCGTCACCAAACTTCATAATATGGCTAACTTGGTCAAAATAGGTAAAAAAGCCCATATGAACCCTATATATGCATGAAGGTCATATGCATGTCCTAATATTCATATTTACCTAGATTTCCACCATTTAGTTTTTTCCACTTACTTTTTGTTTCAGTGACGGATTGATGGAGGAACTTTACATTTTAAATGGATCTTTATGATACCAATTTCCATTTCCGCAATAAAAGTTATTTTTTTCTTTACATATTTTCAAAAAGGAGGCCATTTTAAATTTCAAAACACAAATATCTTAAAACCGGTTAATTGTTTTAAAAATTTAAGAGGCACAAAAAGTCGATAAATTTAATTATCTAAAACTTGATACCAAGTTTGTAAGGATCTGCCAACAAATAATGGAATTATTTTTTTATTAACCTTAATTTGCATTAATTATTATTCAAAATCAACGTTTTTCAGCTGAAAAATCCCAATTACTCCATTATTTGTGGTCAGAACCTTAGAAATTTGGTACCTTTGGATGGATAATTTAATCTGTAAACTTTTGTGTGTCTTGTAAATCTGTTATAAAATCTACCGGTTTTATGGTATTTGTGTTTGAAAATTTAAAATGACCACCATTTTGAAAATATGCATAAAAAAATATTTTTATTTTTAGAATGGACTTCTAAAAATAAAAAATTATGAATAAAAGATATGAATTGGTATCATAAAGATGCATGTGTAATATGAAGTTCCTACATCAATCTGTCACTGGAATAAAAATTATTATGCGAAAAAAACAAAATGGCGGATATCTGGGTAAATATGAATATTAGTTCTTACGCCCTGTTTTGTTTATTTTGATTAAATTAGCTATATATTATGAAGTTTGGTGACGGACTTTAAAGACACCCTGTGTCAATTGTACATAAATAGCGTAAGTTAATTTCTTTGCATAAGTAAAAGTAGGCTATCATAAAATGTTATCATTAACAATAAAATTTAACTTATGAATTGATAGTTCTGCGAGAGAATACGGGGAGCTTTGGTACCAGTGGTATTGTCTTTTTTTTGGAAAATATTTTATCCCTCTCTCATATTAGAAATGTATTGTTATAATATTTGGACCCAATTATGAATTATATGATATTTTATTTCATGAGCAGGATCTAATAAATATATTACTTCTGTTTACGTTGAGGGAGTTGATTGATCTGAATTTTTCTAGAAAATAGTATCAGTTAAGTATAAATTCTCTCCCAAATAAAAAGGCGAAACGCACTACACTCTCCTGATGATCCTTTCGGTCTACAGTAGACGGATCCTAGCTCGCAAGCTGCATGACCTTAATTAGACCCCACGGTTGTCACTTTTGACTTTTGTACTCTCTATAGTCAATACGTATAGAATGGCTACTAACTTAAAATACTCTATTTTATAGATTGTTTTTCTTCTTCCAGTTTTTTAAACGGCAACAAGTATATTTTTAATTAGAGTTAACAGTTTTTTTTTTTTTTTTTTTTTTTTTTTTTTTTTTTTTTTTTCAATAAATTGTCAACCCTAAAATCTATTACGGTATTTTGCGTGGATAAGCTTTTTGTTAGGAATGTGGGCGTACTTGGCCTTTGATATATATAAACTATAAAGTTAAATAAAAATTATCAGAACCAATTTTGTGAAATTAGTATTTTTCTACTTAAAATATTTACAATACTAATTTGATCAAAATTAAGATATTTCGGTCTTTTACTTCTTTATATATCCAGACACATCAAATACACACATGTACACGCATACCCATATAAACATCACCTGAATATAATACTTTTGATTAGAGGTTGTCACCCATGGAGCTTCTCATTTTTGTAGCTATTCTAGATAAAAAGTCACTCTCGAACTATGTGACCAATCCACTCCAGACTGACATAAGTGTTTATGTGGTGGTTCTAGCGATTTCCAGTTTTTCTGGTTAAAACATGATATCATTCTATTACCTCATCAGTCTTACATAAGTGTTTCTCGGCTCCATTGTGGTTCACGGTGTCCACATCTTTTCGAATTCAAGTCACTCCCTGTTCCCTGACGACGAAGGTTCGAGTCTCTTGGAAGTATTCATTATCCCTTGGTGTTTGTTCTCGTTTTCTAAATGGACTAGTTGAGAGTCAATCTCGTTCGATGAGTTCCCCAGTCTCGTAGAAGTGTTTCAAGTCCGCCATGGTGGTTCGTGTTCGCCACAACTCCTCCAGCTCTCCAGGCTTAAACTCCTCGGGTTCTCTCATTTTTACAATACCCTTCTTGGACATAAATTGTTCATAAATTTCATTGGGTGTCGGAAGTTGCATTTTGTCATCTAGAAAGTGATTTTGTCACAAAAGCTTTTTTGCTATAATCTTAAAAAACTATATATTTTTAACAAGTCATACAGTATTAGGTTAGCCTATGTGTACCATGAACTTCACTATTGGTTTTATAAATTGTTTCGCTCAGTAAAAAAAATGAAGCTACTTTATAAATTATTCAAATGTTGAAATTAGAACTAGTCTAGACTACTGCAAAACTGGGGAAAAAATATAATCAATTAGTGATTGTTAACGTTTTTAGGTGAGAGTTGTGTAACTATCAACCCTATAAGTCTTGGGAGTTAATACACTGATTATTGCTTTAGTATAGTGAAATTTGGTGACGATGTGATTAGACTACAACTTTCAAATATGCAGTAAATTAGTGTGCACTCCCGTCAATAATAATACCACTCAATGAATTCCAAGTCTATAAATACTCCAATTAAAAGTGGATTTTCATATTTATATTAGATCTATAACAATGTACAATACAATTTTGTATTTACATTTAGCTTCCTCCTCCGGGTCCTTGGGTGCTGGTTTCATCAAATTTCCGACAACTTCAGAGGCATCTTCCAGAGGAACCTCCATTCCAGGAATCGGTGGATACCAAATATCGTTAGGTGGCTTTGGCCCATGTCGAAGCTTAAACAGAGGATCCCTGTGAATTTTAAATCCTTTAGTCTTTGTCGCCCTGTAACAGCTTTTTGGTTTTATTCCACCCTTAAATTTCTTAAACAAATGCTTTTTACTTGAGACGTCACCCATTTCTGGCATTTCTGGGAACTCATCTTCAGAATCAAATTCGCCATCTCTATCGACAGTTTTATGTTCATCTTCTTTTACTTTACTAAAATCGTACTTTTTTAATGCTGCTAAAATCTGAGTCCCTGTTTTTAGTTTTTTTGGAAACAGTTCTCTATACGCAACCCATTTGAGTCCTTTAGTTATAATTGGTTGGATGTCTTTAGATACTGTTGAATCCTCGGTTTTATCACATTTTTCGGCACTAGCCTTTTTGGATTTTGAGTTGTCGTGTGTATGACTACAGTCTGATGTTTCACTTGAATATTGCTTCCGTTTATTCCTTTGTTTACTGTAACGTTTTTTCATAATTCATGAAACTCTAATTGAGCAGATATTTTTTAAATTTGGGACTACCTAAACTTAAAAACAAAATAAAACCCTGTAGTGTAGAAATTGTATAAAACAAATTGAAAACAAAGAAATTGTGCACAAAGAATCAAGAAAAACTAAGGAAATACAAACACCTATTCTCTCCACATGCTCATCAACCTAGTGATACAAGCACAATCATCGATTACGATAAAATTTATAGTTTTCATGAACGGATAAATCAACTCCTTTCAACTCTACCTACGTGTTTACATTTTCTTCTTTTACATACTATAGTTTTATAGAATATATCAACAAGTCCAATATTTAATCCAGGAAAGTTTAAACTTATATTAATTCTACTTGTAGCTCAAATATGGATGAAATTATTTACTAATCTTAAAAAAAATTATTCATTATTGGATTCAAAAAAGGCTGATGAATAAATAAGGTAAATTTTATACTGTACCGTAATATATTCTTTTTCTTATTTTGTAAATTGAGCAACGAGAGCTATTTTGTATTAATTTTAAGATGAATTAGTTTATTATAAAGAGTTATTTGTGATATTATTCTTAGGCACTAGTGTTTTATTTGTTTTAAATATGTTAATATTTTACATAATATTATAAATCAATTAAAATTAATAGAAAAACAATTACTATAAAAGTTTACCCACATGTTTTAGTAAAGATGTTTTAGTAAAATATACATTTATTATCTGTGGTTTTTTTCATTATTTGTGTATGTGCATTTAGTTGATGTCTTTATTTATTTATCTAAGATTTTACGTCTAAATTTAACACCAAACTAAATCATTACAAACTTGAACTTGGACTTAAATTGTCATCCATAGTTGTATATTTCACTCGATCACATAACTAACTTCAATGGAGATCGAGAAGTTAAAGTACTTCAAACACTGAAAAATATAAAGATTAAAAGGTTCAATAATTACACAGAACTTAAGATTTCTTGACGGAGTGGGTCTATCATGACCAAAAATAAATTGAAAAGTTTGTGGTTCAAGGTTTGATAACAGCGAGTCTCTTTAAGTCACCTATTCATTCTTAGCGTCTTTATTTCAAACAGTGATATTACATCGTTCTTTTCAGTTAGTCTAATCTCAAGTGTGTTTATATTTTAAAATTATTGAATTTTTATTGCTTCAGTTGTAGTGCCCAAACCAAATTATTATATTTTGAATAAATATAATAAAATTTAGGTTCTATTCGTAACTGGAACGTTGTAATCTATAAACTTTACAATATAAATAACATAAACAAAAGTTTGGAAAAAACTATATTGATAACGAGAGCTAATTAATAGTAGTTTTCATCACTAGGAGCAAAAGTGGGTATTTTTAGTGCGCCATCGCGTTTTTAAAACGAGGTGCAGATGAGTTTTTAAAATTAACTAAATTTAGACACTTTTGCTCCGAGTGTTGAACAGCTTTGTTATCATAATAATAATAATACTTGGCAAAAGCTGACAATTCAGCCCTAGGGCCAAAAAAATATTTCAGCTGATTTTTCAGTCCTGGGACAAAAAAGGAATGGTTTTCGTACTATTGAAAGAACAAAAACAACCTGATTTCGTGTAGAATTATAAAATATTTAGTAAAACTAGGATGAGTCCAAGATACTAAAATGTTTTAACATTTTGCAGGTTTTTATGTCTACAGTGAAAATAAAATATGGATTTTGATTCAGACGACTTTATAGACGTCCCTGCGGTAACAGTGGAACATTGTCCTCCACCTAAACCGAAAAATAAGAAGAACAAACCCCCGAAAGACCTTAATGAGGGCGAAGTGCCAACAGCATACCAAATCAGGTACGCGAAGGACGGGACTAAATGGCACTCAATTGTGGACATACTTAGGCCGCACAGTCCACCTGTAGAGTGGCCTGAATACCCTGATAGACCATTGGAGGATGACTTCTCTACAGGTTTGTATTGCTTTATCATATTACAATTAAATAAGTTATTTTAAATTTCACTTAATTTTATTTTACCTCTCTCTGACAATATATGTTGTTTATTGTTATTTTGTGCATAAGTATATAATTAAAGAATTTTAAAACATTGATCGGTTAGTAAAATTCAATTTATAAACATAAACATTAATATTCTTTATTGTTTTCAGATTTTGATTTTGATCAGATATCAGACTTTGAAGACGATCCAGTCAAAGAATTGAGGAAACTGGGTATAGACGAAAAAATAATCCAGAGTAAGGTGAAGAAGTTCAAAAAGAAATATGGTAAGAAACTAAAAGAATGGGAGGAACAGTTGGCTCAAGAAGATAAAGAGTCTGAGTCCGATTCCCCTAGTGTGAAGAAGGGTGAATCCAAGTTTGTCCCAGAAGTTCCAGAGTTGTTGGATAGAGATGTATCTGATGATCTATCTGACGTGATGGACTCCGTTCGACTCCACCCAACCCCAGGTCTGGGAGAAGGCGTAACTAGCCATCTCACAGACGGTTATAATCCTCCCTCTGGTGCAAAAAGTAAAGATCAGGACGATGGTTTCGGTGATATTAATATGGCATCTAACGGCCTGTTTGGGACGGGAAAGGACAATGTCAGACAATGGAATTTCGTCGAGGACTCTGACGATTCGCGTTCAGGCATCACCAACACTGACCGAGCTCACATGTTTAGAGAGCTGAATGACTTGTAGCTGTAATATATCAAAATTTATGATAAGAAAATTGTATAAATTATTTGAATATAACTAAAAACCATTTTATCAGCTTGATTAAATTTCAATCGCTTAGTGAACGGCAGTATGTCACTATTAATCTTTGTTATTATTACTTTGGTGAAAGTATTAAATAGAGGAGTACTATTTCACAGAGAAAGTAGAGAATTCGATACTGTAGGGATAGTGGAATAAGTTAAACATAACCCTAGGCTTACCACCATCTGGGCTCTAATAATTGGGCCATCTGAGTGTTGGAATAATTTTTAGAAAACAGGAGGAAAGTAGAGGAATAGTAAATAGAAAGATGCATTTTGCACAAAAAATTTAATCCCTTCTGTTTTACATTCAATAATTTTTTTTATTAATAAGTGTTTCATACAACTAATTTATTTTATGTTGAAATTTAATAAAACTTCAAGAATGTTGAAGTTATAATAATATAAAAAGTTACTTGGCTGATGAGAGTCTATAATCAAGTCTAGATCTTTATTTACCATTAACAACAAAAATTAATCGGCAACACAATGATACATAAATACAATAGAAAATGTTAATTGTATACTAATAAAACAGTTTAAAGTTAACAATATACACGTTGAAATAGGCAAGTAATAGTAATTAATTTTATTATTAGTACTTTTTAGTAACTGTAAAATGTGCTAGTTATATTAGGTTTTAAATAGGTTCTAGGTCTCAGTTTCAACGGTTCATTTGCAGTATAAGCACGGTTCCCTTTCATGGCAGAAGAAATCAGGCAGCTCTAAACAAACGAACCATTGTACAGGACTAGCTTATTGTTGGGAAATTCTCTGCCTTCTGTGTGGAATTCGGAACAAGTAACTACGAGATCGGAATCTTAAATAGGAGGGGTTGTAAGAAACGAGGGATGGGAAATGGGACAGTTTCCTTCTCATGACTCATCGATCCAATTGGAAATAATTGCTGATTATATTTTGTCACAGTCGTCATACCGTCATATTTTTAGAAAGTCCCACTTTAAGAATATCGTATCACGGTAATCAGAGAGATTTAGACTCTTGCCATGACAACCATAATCTAACCTAAGCCTAACCTAACTAACCTTAACAAAAAAAACTTATTAATTAATAAAAAATGTCCATAAAATTAGGCAAAAATATCTAGAATCCTTAGTTGTTAAACATTGCTTTAGGTTAGGTTGTGTTAGGTTAGTACGGTAGGTCAGGTTATTGTTTAGACCTGGATGATGAGTATGTATAGGATAGGCTAAAACACTATCTATAATTTGGTTCATATTAGTTCAAAGTACCTTAATTTTTATTATCGACTGGGTATTTCGACTTTTATCTTATTATTGTTATTATTTTCTAAACTTGATTGGGGACACAGGATAAAAAACCATATTTTATTTCTCTCTCTCTCTCTCTCTCTCTCTCTATATATATATATATATATATATATATATATATATATATATATATATATATATATATATATATGAATATATGAATATATATATATATATATATATAAATATATGTGTGTGTCCCTGAACACGATAAATCTTCTTAAAAATGGTCCGATTGACACCAAATTTGGTAGAGATGTGTAATCCTACATTTATTCGGATGAGTTCGTAAACCAGACATAGCGACCTACCGGAAGGGGTAGTTGTGGGGGATTTTGTACCCCAAAAATGGATTTTTTGCATTTTTCATACGTAATTTGTTAGAATTTTGAATTTTTATTTTGACCATTGGATTTAGCTCAAAAAACATACAGTTTAGTATTTTGAAGCTTTGCTCTATCTCCATTGGTTACCGAGATATTGAAGAGTCTAAAGACAGTACATTGTATTTTGGGGCTCTAATGTTAATCTTATGGAGAATAAGGATGTGTTACTATATTTAACTTATTAACCAATACTAGACATCGCCTGTTGATCGAAATTCGATCACAATTTCAGTTGATCTGGCCCCAAGAAGCTTAAAAACATTTTAGAACTAAAACATCTGTTCCTCCTAATTTTTTAGCAGTTGTTTTTACAACAGCTGTCTAATGATTCATTCAATTCTTCTTTCTCCATAAGAGTAACATTGGAACTTTGAATGCCTGTGGGGCATAGCCCTGGAGTCCGATGTGAATTAGAATGTGATTCTGCTCATCTACAGGACTATACCTTTCTAACGGTATGCTCGGATTTATCCTACGATGCACACGAGGAGAAAAAAGGAGGAAACGAAACATGCTTGCCTATTAATATATAGATAGATTTTTAAATGAAACTTGGTATTCAGCTTTATTTGGTTAAGATTCATCCATTTATGGTAAAAAACTTGGTTTTTGTGCTTATCATGGCAGCAAACCTGCATACTCTTTTCCCATGTTAATCATATGGAGAATAGGCAAACTCCTTTAGCAAAGGACAGATATTGATGAAACTTAGTACATGGCTTCATGTGGTCGAAATAAAATTTTTTATGCTAAAAACCTACTTTTAGTGTTCCCCATGGCAGCATACCTGCATACTCTTGCCCTATATTTATCATAAGTAGAATAGACATTTATTTCCCTATTTATGAGCATGTGATGATATTTGGTTTGCAGCGGGTTATGTGGTCAAAATTAATATTACTAATTAGGAAATTCGCTGAATACGCAGGTCTGCTGCTACGGGGGGTATTTTACTTTCTTCAATGAAACGTTTCAGCCTTTCTTTTGCAGAATCAACTAAATATAATTTTGGTATTCTTAAAAACATAGTCTTAATACAAAATGATGTAAAAAAGACCAATCGTGATATAAAATAATTTTTAATGAAAATAACACTACTGTTTAAAAAAACCTACGTTCTTCCTAAAATTACCTTCCAAACCGCAGTTATTAAATTGAAAACTAAAGCAATCTGACTACTACAACAAACAAATTTCCTGTGGGAATGGAAAAGCAACATGTTGCAGTTCAGTTGCAAAATTTAGAAAGTAATTTTGCTGAGAGTACGGGACTGAGTAGAAGGCGGTAAATTTTACTTACTGTAGTGGCAACATTGTATATATCTTCTCTACCGCCGTTAGTTCAACAGGTGGTACTAACATAAAACGAGAAACATCCCTTCCACGTCTTTGATCTATACAACACCCATAAAAATATGTTTTCTTCACGTCGCTCCAAGTGGACCACAATCAAATTTGTATTTAAAATTTATTAAATATTCTCTTAGTATAGTACGTGCCTTCACCGTTCGAATATAAGTATCACAAATAAAGAATAACTATATATTTATATTTTAGTCATTTTAAAAAATTACGTCAAACACACATTAAATTTGTGTATGCCGTGATTTTTTATGTAAGTTTTACTTATTAAATATTAATTTCAAGATAGAGTTTTATTGTGTATCGTAATTTGTTACTATAATAACAAAAATGCAAAGCAATTTTTATAGCATGGTATTATAAAGGTTTATTAAATCCTTGATGGTTTGAAGCCAATTATTTATGTTTAGAAAGCATTACCCGTTATTCTACTCGTAATTTAAACTGATTTTCTGCCTAGTAAGCAACCCACACCTTAAATAACACATAATTTATATTTATGTGAACAGTAAAATTATTAGTCATAACCAACAATCTAAGGAACATAATCAACCCTTTGAGGAAGAGGTTACGTTACGCCACATTTCTAGCAATACGGAAAAAGTTAAACATGATTTGAATGTAGTATGCAAACCATTAATTGAAAGTATAAAATAAACAGTAAAATATATTTTACTAACTTTTTTGAGGCACGTCAGCACTTAGTAGAAATCTTAGGTAAAAATTCATATATATCTGGCTTATTATATACCATTTTAGAGTTTCAACCAGTTGAATATGTTGGAAGTCAATGTTTTAACTTCTTACGCCAGGTGTTGTTGCAGACATATTCAACAGATTCTATACTACTATAGCCGAAGAAACCCTTAAGACTAGTAACTCTCTGAAAACTGTCCAAGATGTCCCTAAACAGCCCTTCAATCCAGAACATGAACTCGCATCATTTTGCCCGGCGGCATCTGATAAAATTCGAAACATCAGGACACTGAAGTCAGCAATCGCATCAACTGGGATTGACGACATATCTCCTAGGCTGTTGAAGTTCTGCGCTGAAAAGCTTTGCCTCCCACTCACCAACATTATAAACAGATCCATGGCCCATACTTTTTCCATTGTTTGCTGACTTACATACCTTCATGGCCACCTACAGTCACACAGTTATGTTTGCCGACCACTCAGTTCTTTTGACCAGTCACAAGGAGTCCTTAAAAATATATAACCTTATCTCAATCAGTAAAGCCATGGATTATTGCGCCAGCAACGATCTAGTCTTTGATGAAAGCAAGACCCAACAGCTGTTCTTTGGAAGATTTCGTTAGAAATTCTCATGCCCACCAAATATTGAGTGGCTGATAACCATCTTGGAGTTATCTTGGACTGCGACTTGCGCTGGGATATTCACATCAATTCGCTCTTTGCTCTAAGGCGCATAAAAAGTGTCATTACACCTATGGCTACACAAGCGGCTTATCACGCCCTTATTGAGTCCCACTTACGATAAGGAATAATCTTTTGGGGAGACTCTTCAAATAAAAACCTTCAGCGCGTGTTTGTGCAGCAGAAACGTGCAGTAAGAGTACTTGGAAGCCTTCAGCAAGGAGAAAGCTGCAGGGATGTTTTCAGAACCTTGAAGATTCCGACTGTGGCTCCTATTTATATATGCGAGGTCATTACTTTTGCAAGTGGCCAGGACCTAATGAAGAATGCAAATATGCACATACATAATACCGGAAATGCACTTACCTTTAACTGTGCACAAGACATCAAAGTTTTCAAAGAAGCCTTCGTATGCTGGGGCTGAATTAAAAGTTAAATTATTGTTCTCCACCAATGAAGAGCCTCAATTCTTTGAGGATATTGCTATTTTTAAGATTTATTTGTCATATTTTTTGCCGTAGTTTTAAGGCCATTAAACATACAAATAGAATATTTGTGATGAATCCTTATATTTAAAGTTTTTTTTATTATTATTTTATATATATTTAAAAATAATTAAATTGTAAACTACTTTTTTTCTATTTTACATAGATTATGTGATGAGTAATGTTATTATTTTGATTTGCATTTTACACATGCACTTAATTTAAGAGTAGATCACATAATTACACAGATTACTTGAAAACAAACAAAAGGCAGATCATTATGATTATAAACATTCATATATTTTATAAACGTCACACAGAACATAACCAATACACGCATTTGATCATTTTTAAACAAATTAAATCTTTTCTTGTCATTTCCAAAGCACTATTTGTGGGATAAAAATTACTTTCACGGCACTAAATCCAAACCAATCTCAATACCAATAATCTGATATTTTACAAGTTCAATATTAGATGAATTCGGGCACTTTACTGCAAATCAGCTTAGATCAAAAGCTCTGTAACTTACCATGGCATCTTTCATAAAAAATGTGGTATATTTCTATAATATTCTCTCTAGATATTTTTCTTCTAACGTCATATAAAAGTTAACTTAATATAGTGGCTTTGACCTTTCAGGTGTCAATGGTCAATGTACTGTGCAGCAAAGTCTTCAGAAATTCATCACTTGTCAATCACAATCAGGACACTCCTGCCCATGTCGCCTCACTTTCACCCCTCAGTTGCTTGTGTTTTCTTTGCATT
The DNA here is from genome assembly GCA_030545055.2 of Neoaliturus tenellus. NCBI lineage: Eukaryota > Metazoa > Arthropoda > Insecta > Hemiptera > Cicadellidae > Neoaliturus > Neoaliturus tenellus. The sequence continues at coordinate 108,840,940 of CM061534.1, read as the reverse complement.
CGATTCATTACCTTTACCGTTAAATTCAAAGTAATCTTTGTGATATTGTATAGCTCCTATGCGTTGTAAAAAAGGCCGGCCGTAGTATATAGAAAGTACACATGTTGCAACTGAAAATAGGGACGCAAATATGTATACTAGAAGTCTTTGAGCTTCATCCATACTTCGATTAAAATAAACAAGTTAAATTATTGCCCCATCAGCCGTTCTACGAGATTAGGCCTTCCGTTCAACTGATAAAACACGCAATAAATAACAATCCTTTCCTATGCAGCTAAAATATTGATAGTAAACGTCTCTTAGCAATAACAAATGTTCAGCATTTGAATCAAATATAGGTCTATGAATAAAAAAGCACTAATGAAAAGTTACAAATTTAATTGAATTTTTTTACGTCTCATTTACTGTTATTTGAAACTCCTTCTGTTCCTGTAAAAAGAGAGTATTTTATTTCACCTTATTCTTTTTCCAGTGATAACAATTATGATAAAATCAGTCTTTTGATAAAAAAAATAAATAAAAAAACAGAACTTTGACAAACATTTGAGGTGGTTTTTTGTTTACTTTTGTAAAACGTTTAGAAAAACAGAAAATGTTAAAAAAAAAAAACTGTTTAGTATTTAGAAAATCAATAATTCCATTCGGTTGTGTTGAAACTGAGGGAAATACAGATACTTTCAGCATCGAAGAAATAGCTTTAAATTACTTCCTATCACAAAGGTTACACGTTCTTTGAGTTTTCTGTATCATTTCAATAATTTCTATAAATTACTGACTCCGAAATAGTTATGAAAAATAGTTATATTTACAAGTAATTTTGAACTAAGAAGATTCGTTTTAAAATTCAACACTTATATTTCCTAAATTTCACTACAATGTTTCTTGAATATAACTATTAGGCCTATACAATTATCAAAGTGGAATTTATTTATTTACTCAAAGTTCATGATAACAAACATTTATATAGTTCAAGTGTTCAAAATTTCAATATGTTTGTTTCCTCAAATATTATTGCATAAATTAGTTTATTATATTCTGTATTATAATATTGTGTGGATATAATATTTACTAAGCTAATAAAAATGAATATCTCTAACAACATTAAAAAGAAACAAGAAACTTTAAATGTTAAATCTACATAAAGTCTCACTCTACCGCTTACCTGAAAACTTTAGTTTAGATAAATAGAAAAACTATGGTGATCTAAATTTAGGATACTCAAACTTAGCAATGGGCTCAGTCTTATAGACAAGGATCGCGCTTATGATGAAGAGGACACACGATACTGCACCTATAGTAATCCATAGGGTCTCCTTGGCTCCCATTTTATCCTGCCTCTTTAAAGAAACAGTCCAATTCCGCAGCAAACTAAACTTTTCCTCGCTGCAATAATCTTTTCATGACTCTTAGTTCCATTAGTTATTTATAATGTGTGATGATCACTATAATCAAAGTTATAAGCAGGTTGTTCCGTTACATAAATCACGATGTGATCCATAAAATATTAATGGACAGTAAGAGCGTTAATAGCTTAACTATTTTTAATTTTTATGCCTTAATGATAGTTACAAGAATCGCCTCTTTTGCTATATTATTACTATAAAGTGTAACTTTCATATATTTATGTAATATTCTGCTAACTAATCATATTTGTTGGTAACATTATCATGATCAATATAAAGAAAAACAATGTAGTGTGTATCATTAATCATGATGTTGATGATATGATTTCTTTAAAGTTATTTTAATTTTGAGAGAATGCGTCATAAATTGTTCAAGCTTTTGGTTTGAGCAAAAAGGAAACTGCTTAATCGTTTCATAGCAAGTTCTATGACTTCAAGTGTTAAAAGTAGTATTTTTCTTATGTTACAAGATTGCAATATTTATTTAAGAATCACGCCGTTTTTTAATACATAGATATCATGGGTGAAAACTACATCTAATAGAATGCTATTGGGTGCAAGGTAAAAATTATACAGATTTGTTTTACTCACTTTTATAGTGTTGATATATTTACACAATATTATAGTAGCACCATAGTTATTTCAATATTATCGTACTTTAACCTTTAGGGGCTTTCTTTTCACATTTTTGCCAACATTATCTGAATAAACTACGATTTTTAGGCTTTTCCTTTCTAAATCCAAGCGAAGATATACCAAACATGAAAACAGCAAACATTGCCACTGTGAACCATATCATCCCACGGGGCATCTCATGAAATGGAAGCTTCATCTTTAACTTGCATTAACTTCGACGACTGCTAGCTATCAATCAATCTATCTGCTTCTATCTAGAAATAGTCATACGGATTTTAATATAACAAAAATTAAAATACTATTATAATTTGAAATACAAAAATAATACTCATATAACGAATTACTTTATACTACTAAAACTAGTTTGTTATGTATCCTATTGTTGTAACTTTCTTAATGTTTGCAATAAGTGAACTTATCTTAAATTTCCTTCTTCATACGATCGTTGATTTCTTTCCTATTTTTATATATAAGTTACGTAGTTCAGCAATGTTTTTGTAAACGTCTCCTTCGTAATTTTGTTAATAAAGGTCTTATAATTGTAATTAATTAATTTTACAATAGCGATAGATAGGTTGTCGATTAAGAACACGTTAGTATTGTATTATAGATTGCTGTTGTGTTACTACTGAGTATTGGATATCGTTTGTTAACTTTTTTTATTAACTATTTTTATTATTAACTAAAATTTTTAATTATAAACCATACTCAGACATAGACATTCTGAAAGTTTTAATAATCGTTCACTAATGCAAGTTTAACCCGCAGTGTGAGCGATCCATTGTTAATCCTTTTTATATAGGAATACGAGTAGATGGACCATTTCACGAAAAATGCAGAAAGGATCCGTTTGGGGCGGAAATTTTTCCAAAACTGGATTTTATCGTCGTGGTTACCGTTTTTTTTTTTTTTTTTTTTTTTTTTTTAGTACAAATTTAACGTTCAATATATCACTAGATACACGTGAATATTTTTCAAAACTCTTTCTGTTAAAAAGGCCAAAAGTGTTACAAAAATAAATGTAGTTTTAGCCAACCGTGATAAATAATGTCAATCACTCTCCCCAACAATATTAAAAATAACAATAAATGAATCGGTCATTTGAGAAACCCCACATGTCCATTTTTTTCCAAAATTGAGTTAAGATCATGATATTATTCTTTGAGGGAAGCTCTACCAGTCTGTATAGAAGTCACACATGTCCACTGCTGGGACACAGCAACAATAGCCAGTGCAGTTTTGTGGTCATTTGAGAAACCCCACATGTCCCGGGACATGTGGGGTTTCTCAAATGACCACAAAACTGCACTGGCTATTGTTGCTGTATCCAAGCAGTGGACATGTAGGTTTTTACACATATTAGCATAGAAACTAGAATGTTTGTTAGTTTTATTGTTGTGTTCTGTAGCTTGGCAACACTGTAAGCCTATAAGAGGCACTACTACTTCCCTATAAGAGGACATAGCTATTTACCATGCGACCGGGACTTTAGCGCTGTGAAAAGAAAAATCAAAAAAACCGACAGAATTTATACTGTCAAGGAGTACATTGAGCTTATTACAACGTCCACTAAAAATGTAGACAAGTTCAATGTAACAATGGTAATGCCAAGCGATGTCAAGGATTTTAAGAAATGGTGGCCTGATGTGTACAAACGAGATGTCGTATCAACGGAAACACAGTCTAGAAACATCCCAAGAGATAAAAAACAACGTTTTTTAGTGTCACAGTACATGGAATTTGTATATTCCAAGGAACATGTTGGAGAAGTCAAGGCAAAACAATTTATTGGCGGACTTCAAACTCAAACCTTTGACCTAAAGAGAAATAATGCTGTTCCACAGCTGACAAACAACAGAGCATACAGTGTCAATAAACAAACTTAAAATAGAAGACATTAAGAAATTCAGAAACTACATCCCTGAAGAGTTTTTGAGTTTTTACGAGGAAATTTTTACATGGCCGACAAAAGAAAATGAAGAACCTGATATTCTTGACTAGATAAAATGGTTGAAATACTTAATGACTGTATTAGAATGACTGTACTAGTTGTATGATTGTATTATATTAATACAACTTGAGTTTTTAAATTTTTTCACAGAGATTTTTTTATTTTTTAACCCCTTTTACCTTGGACATTTCAGAAACCCCACATCTCCAGTGTCAAAAATTATTTTTTTTTGTAATGATAAATTTATTTTTCATCATTAAGCTTAGGTAAACCTGTTGTCTAAACTTGTTCCAAACATAATAACTTTTTTTTAAGTGAAAAAATGTATAAACATAAATGTTACACTGTTTTTTTTAATTTTCCGAAAACCTGCCTTGAGGGAGATGTGGGGTTTCTCAAATGACCGATTCAAATATCTTACCGAAACTGGGGAGAAGGTTCGTCAACTTTATTGAATGTTACTAACATTGCTATAAAAAATACAACTACAGACAAAACTCCAAATGATACGAAAATTGTTTTTGTAGTCATTGGGAAAAGCATCTTTTACTAAAAATGTATTATAACTTGAAAAATATTTTATTATAATCTACTTGTTGAGAGTCAAACTTGTTATGCAATCTCTGACTAACTGCTAGCACTGAGAAAAACATTCAAAGTAGGAAAATAACTTATTCATAATTACCTTATCGCAAAAGAGCACTTAACATCAGTGACCATTCATTACTCAAGAGTCAGATTACAGAACTGATTGATATTTTTATAAATATAATTTTTTTCATGTATTTACAAAATGTCAGTCGCATTTCATAAGTTTAAAATAGAATATGGCTTTTTAATAATTACAATAAGAAACAGTTAAGAATTGAATTGTACTTTCTTATATATTAAATGGAATTTTATGCATGGATTTTAAGAATTCAAATGAATAATGGTTATATATTAAATACCGACACTTATTTTCTGTATACCGAATAAATACTCCATCCTTAGTGCGATATACTTCAATGGAATGTAAAAAAAATATTTTAACTACTCACTTTGTGCATTTGCAACACACCAGATGATAACGTATTTTATTGAGGAAAAAATTATTGACCAAAAACCAAATCGTAGAGAATCTGGAACTCTCTGGAACCCTTTTGTATATTTGTTCCTTGAATCGAGACAAGTTAAAAACATCACACAAATAGGGGTCTAAAATCCATTGTTAAGCCCCTAGCCACCATTTTTTTTTTTTTATTTTACATAATCTATATAAATAATTTTGTTAGTTAAAATTTCTTGAGCAAAATTGTAAGCGTTGTACAAATTGCAGAAAGATCGGTGGGGTCTCAAATTAATGGTCTCGGACCCATACACGAGGGATTTATCGGCATGTCCATAATGTTAAAAAGAAATAAGAAATCACCTGAAACGTCTTGCATAAGAATAGCATGGGGATTCGAAAACGTCTGCTTTGTGTACATTAAACCATGTGTTATGGTTTAATTTTAAAACGAGAGACAGATGATAATATTGAGTGAAGAACTATTAATAACCAAATGACAAAATAATATCCCCGTCGCAGCAGACCTGCGTACTCAGCGAATTTCCAATGGAATTTCAGATTATTTATTTTCCCCATAAAAAACACCATACGATCGAGTATTTAGGTTTGCTGCCATTGGGTGTTGTTAGTCTTAGTTGATCATTAATTGGTAAATTGTACAAAATTGTATCAAGCTCTGGCAATTTTTATTTTTCCCATAAACCCCGTGGGGGTGAGTATGTAGGTTTGCCGCAATATGGGTTTTGTAAGCAAGTATAAGTTAAACCCTATCTAGATAATATACATACCAAATTTCATTAAGTTATGTCAATAAATAAGCAAGATATAGGATTTTCTTGATTTCCCATAAGAATAACATGGAAAACATATTTTTGGATTTTCCCCGTAACCAGTTATGCTAAGATAAAAATTCAAAATACCAAATTGTTTGTTTTTTAAGCTCTTTTAAATAATTTCTGTTAAAATTTATGAATTTTAAAAACTAAGGTAGAAAAATGTCAAAAACCAATTTTTGACCCCTTTGAAACCCCATAAAACCCCGTTCCCATAGCCCAAAAATGCTGGTTTGCGAACTCATGAAAATAGACCTTGTTTTACACTTTCATACCAAATTTCACCAAAATCGGAGGCTCCTTTCAAAAGTTATCAGTACCACGGACACACACACACACACACACACACACACACATATATATATATATATATATATATATATATATATATATATATATATAAGTAGATAGTACTATGGGGTTCCTAGGACACTTTTGGAGACAATCAAAAATCAAACAAATTTCACAGTTTTTTAATACAATTATGCAATATTTTTGCCATTTTTTGGCTAATTTGTAGTCTAACATTATTATAATTTTTATGAAAAATATGCAAATTTCATGAAATTTTTTACAAATATGCCTAAATTTACATAAAATTGTCTTCAGAATAAAAATTTTTCTAAAACAAGTAAAATTTTGTCGAATACTGAATAATTATTCAAATTAAACTAGAATAGTTTCTTTATCATCAAATGTTTTAATGTTTGTAATAATTAAATGTAAATCTTTCTTATTCTATTCTTTAACTGTTTTAATGAATGAATATTTTAAGTTCTATTAAAAAAAATTTTCAAATTTTATATATTTTTTTTGAAATCTGAAATTATCATGGTCCCAGGTCAAAATATATACTAATTATTGTGCAAATTTAATAAAATAAACCTATTTAGTTCATAAACTACGATTTCAGTTGTTAAATAATGAGTCTTGTAGAATATATTGGTTGAGAACATTCTCTTATCACTCTTATCTCTCTTATCTGACCGTTAAAATAATACTTCCTGTCACAAACTCCAATACTTTAAACTATTATAACTTTATTAATAATTAAGTTATCTTTAATCTGAAAATTGTATTGAATTTAATATTTTTTTCTCTTTGATATAATACCTCACAACTTAGGTTTTAAATGAGATATAAGTTTTTTTTTTGTTTCTTAAATTCATTAATATGTTAATTGATTTATTTGTAAAAGTATTTGAAACAAATGTTTAATTGGTTGATTTATGATGGGCTATAATGTATTAATAGGATTAAAAATGATATTTATTTAGTATAGGCAATTGTTGCACTATCTAGTGGAATAGTCATGAACTACTAGCGCTTCAACTGATAAACCCATGCAGTCTTATCACTCAACGGAAGTCTGGTTAGCTCATTGCTAACGTTCAAGTCTCATATGCCTGAGGTTCCGAGTTCAAATCTCGAAACTTCGGGCATAATTTATTGAGGACATAGTTGAAGTCCAGTGGTTGGTGGAAGGTCTTTATCCGAGTGGCCATAGGATAATGACTGTGAAACAAGCCGTGTGACAAGATACTATGGTGGGTGCACCCTTTGCCTCATCCATTTCATCCTTCATAATCACCAATCCATTTCCATTAACCACCAATCTATTTCCATTAATCATTTCAATCAATCGCCTATCGTCCATCCCATTAATACAACATTACACTTACAACACCGCACACTAAAAAATTTAAATAATACACTCTCCTCCACCTAGCACAAAAAAATCTAAAAATCAAATAATTCAATAGAACCTGAAATGATGCCCCTGGGGACATAAAAACCTGGAATGTGGCAGTGATAGGTTCAAATTCAAAAATACAAAATATCATAAAAGCTAGGTGGTAGTGACGAGTAACTAAGGCGCCTATTCTGAAAACACGCACACTTACAACACTACACAAAATACACCATCATATCCATTCATTTTGTTTTATTTTTGTAAATTTAAAGCTTTTTTAAAACAAGTAAATTTTAATATCTGATTTTTAAGAATATAGATTAATTTATTTCAATTATATCATTTTTGATTATATTATATTCAAGTAATTTTTCAGATACAATAATAATATAACAATTTGTTTTACTAGTAGCTACTATATCATAATCAAAATCTGCATTAATAATAATATCATTTTTTGAACTTGAAATATTTGTTGGATTTTTTGTAGTATCAATTACATAAATTGGTCTATTTTCTAGAAATTCTGTTGGATTATAATACATTTTACTACTATTATAATAAACTTTTTTATAATCTTGATACATTTCATACATAATTCTAAATTTTTCATTGAATATGTCAAAGTTTTCCAATTCATCAGGGTAATAATGACCATTTAGTTTTACTCTTATATTTTTTATATACATACTATCAAATTTAGAAGTATCATATAACTGATCATTTGTTCTTGATTTTTGAAATCCAATTATAATAAATTTTGGATTATAAATATTTCTATAGATATTTGTTATATCCAAACTTAAATTCTTTCCTGTAATATTTTTTTGTTCAATGCATTGCCAATGATTAAAATGAAAATTTACTTTTTCAAATTTGCTTAGTTCATTAATTAATTGAATTTTACTTGTTGTTTTGTATTCAATTATAGGAACTCTAATAAAAAATTCATCAACTGTTATTTTACCTTCAGCTGGTAATGTTGCATTATCATAAGTTCCATCAGCCTTTTTAGTTTTCCATCTAAAAATTGCATCATTATCTTGTGATCTAATAAATGTTATATTAAAACCTCCTTTGTATATTGGAATATTTACATTTTCAAAAAATCCTAATCCAAAATGAGATAAATTACCAATTGCTTCAAATGCTTTACTAAAATTTGATTCAAAACCATTATTAATTTGATTTATTTCTGATTTTGAATAAGTTATAGTACCTTTAATTGTACTTAATAGACCAGGATATTCAATTTCATCAATCAATTTATTATGTTTTCTAACTTCAATTTTTGAAAATAAAAATGGAACAAAATTATCAATTAATTTTATATTAGCACCATTATCATATGCAGTTCCATCAGATTTAGTCAATTTACCAGATATATAAAATTGAAATTTAGAAGTACAAAATCCATCTCCAAAATCTATATTAAATTCAGTTTTTTTATTAGGTTCATTTAAATGTAATTTAGATAATGGATAGAAATTTTTGTATTCAGCTCTTTCAATATCATTTATATATTTTTTGTAATCAGCCATTTATTAAGGATAATTTTTTAAATCAAAAGCTTTTTTAAAACAAGTAAAATTTTCATAATTTAATTTTTATGATTTTATAATGTCAAATTTTATTTATGTATCAATTTCATTTTTACTTTTAAAATACTCAATTTCTGTAGCATGATCAAGTATAAATTTTGCTGATATTTTTTGATGTTCTAAAATTAATTCCCAATTTAATGTAAAAGCATAATCATGAATGAAATATTCAGTTAAATCTTGATATTTACAAATCAAATCAATATAATCTTTTAGTTGATAATTTATGAATTCAGTAATAAAATCTATAGTTAAATTTTGATGTTGAGCAATTTTTTGCCAATTTAATTTATTTTGAAACAATCTCATCATATTAATACTCAATTCATATTTTTCAGAAATATCATCCCAATCATCTTTGTTTAATTGATTTTGGTTTCTGATAATGAATAAATCAAATGCACTGTATAGAGCCATTTATTAGGGAGAAAATTTTGTAAAACAACTTTTCTTTGAATTACAAATACAACATTTTGATTTAATTATATTTATATTTTTTAATTTTATTATCTGAATATCTTTAGAATTAGTTTTTTGTTTACATTTAAGACAATAAATCAACTCCATTTATATAAAATAAATTATTGTAATTTATCTATATATCCTTTAATTAGTATTATTTCTGCATTTAATTCTTTTATTGATTTATTGACTCCATCAAATAGAAATTTTAGTTCTTTTTCTAATTTTTCTTCTAAATTTTCAACATGTTTTCCAATATTAATTAAAAATTCTAAAATTTTATTTAAATCTTTTTTAGTTTCTGAATAATTACTACCAATTTCAATAATTGAATCTAAAACTTCATCTAATTCTGACTTAACTATAACATCATATTTATTTATACTTGGTTTTACATTAACAATTCTTTTACCATTAATATTTATATAATTTTTTGATAAACCAATAGCATTTACTAAATTTTCAGTCTTTTTTACATGACTTTTAAAACTTTTACTAAAATTATTAAAAAATGTATTTAATTTGGAATTTATATAATCTTCTTTAATATTAATTGGATGTTTTTTCTGTCTTCCAAACAGATCAAATATATTTTGTGAATCCATATTTATTAAGGATTAATTTATTTATTATGTTATCAAATTTTTTATTTTTATTTAATTCATTTAATATAAAAATACATAAATGACCACAAATTGGTGGATCATTATAATTTTGAAATTGATTATCATTATAAAATATATTATCTTTTCCTAAATATTTAACTAATTCTATTGGTGGTTTATTAACTATATTTCCATATGAATCAAAATAATATTTAATTTTATCTTTTTTATAATAACAAACCCAATGAGTTCCATTTCCATCAAATGAATCTAAATTTATAATTCCACATTCAAATTTATTAACTTTATTAGGTAATATATCTCTCATAAATACACCTCTAAAATATTTTACATTTTTACACAATTTTTCTAATTCACCTAATGTTAGTGGTTCAAAATTTTTTTATAATTTTGTTTCATATATTTTAATGTTTTTTTATCTAAACCAGATCCTTCTACATTTTTTAATTCATGATCTAACCAATCAACAAAATTTCTAAATTTAGGAATTATAGATTCTTTTACTACTTTTGCTCCCTTTCTAACATTTGGTGTATAATTTTTAACTATAGGTATATTATCAGCAAAATCTAAAATTTCTTTTAGTAATCCACCATTTTTATTTCTTTTAATTGATTATATGAAAATTCAAATCTTAATCCTTTATTTAATTTTTTATGTTTATTTAGTTTATTAATTTGTCTTTTAGATAATAATATAATATCTTTTCCATTTTCATTAAATTGATCAATATTAAATTGAATTATAACTGATCTTTTCTTTTTAAATGCTAATTTTATTTTTGATTTTTGATTATCTGTCAAGTTTATATTTGTTTTTTCCATTTATTAAGAAAAAAAATTATAGTTTTTTTATAATATAGATTAACTTAATTAATGAAAAATTTTATTAAAATTTTAATCCTACTTCTAAACCCATACCAAATTTTCTTTTCATCCACATAGCACCTGATGTTGGTAATGCAACTAATCTTTCACCAATTCCATAATCATTTGATGTTACTATATCCCATGCTTTATCTTGTAAAATTTTATCAGCTATTTCATTTCTAGATTTTGTATCTTTATGATCTCTATAAAATAAATCATGTTCTTTAGCAGCTTTATCTAAATCATTTATTCCAGGATCACCTCTTTTTACTCTTTTATTTAATTTAGTTCCAGGCCCTAGATATTGATAACCAGGTACATGTAATTCAAAAGGTAAATTATTTATAACATCATTTAAAATACCTGATCCATCTTTTAATAATGGTGATGAAATATTTGCCAAAATTCTTTTTAAATACTTAATTCCTTCAGGTTTTTCAATTAATTCATCTAATTTATTTGATATAAAGTCTTTAATTGCTTTCTTTTCATTTAAAAAATTATTATTACCAGCTTTTTCTTGTGCATATATATAATTAATAATATTATCTAATTTATTTAAATCATCTATAAATCTATATTCAATTTTATTTTCTGTATATTGTCTGATTCCTGAACCTTCAATTTCCCCTTTTAATTCCCAAATATGTTTAATTAAATTAATATATTTATCACCTTTACTAGATTTTGGTTTTTTACTATTTGGATCATTATTTTTATAAATTGAATTAGTTTCCCATAAAATCTTTGAATAATTATTTAAATCATCTTGTGTATATAAATTATTATCTGGTTTCTTTTCATAAGTTAACAATCTCCATAATCCATGTGTTCCATTATATTTTTTATCATCAATTATTAAATCATCATTATCAATTACAGTTATTTTATCACCAATCATAAATGATTTTTTATGTTTATTCCAATATAAACCAAATTTATCATCTTTTGTTCTTGGTAAATATTTTTGTGCTAATGGACCAATAATTTTATCTAATGTTTGAGGTGAAATTAAGTTTGGGTCAATAAATGTCGATTCTTCTTGAATTATTGGCTGTCTGATTGGTCTAAATGGAGTACTTGAAGGTAAATTTAATTCTTCAGTTTCTGGTATTGATATATTAGCAAAATTATTAACAACAGGTACCAATTCCATTAGGTTTTTATTTTCATTTAAGACTTCACCAATTTTATTTTCAACTTTACCAATCGCTGATGTTATAGGTTCATATGCTTTTTGTTTAATTTTTTCATAATTATCTTCAATTTTAATTTGATTTTTAAATTCTTTTATTAATTTTTTCTCAATATCATCTAATTTTTTAGCTTCATTAACAGATATCTTATCCATTTATTACAAAGAAAAATTTAGGTTCAACACAAATCATGTTAACATAAACACAAATCATGTTAACACAAAAACAAATCATGTTAACACAAACACAAATCATATTAACACAAAACATAAATCATTATAACACAAACACAAATCATGTTAACATAAACATAAATCATGTTAACACAAATACAAATCATGTTAAACACAATTTATTTTACTTTATTTCTGTAATTTTCATTAAATATATAAATACTAATGAAATAAATAATACTAATAAAATAAATATTCTATCAATTATTGACTCAAATATACAACAAGCCATTATCATTATTTAATATCAGAAAAATTTTTCATATATTTTCCATCATTTGATTTTTTCAATAAATTAATAGTTATAAATCCATAGTCTTCTTTCCAACAATCATTACAAATAGTTTTAAATTTATCAAATTTCATATCTGATCCAACAAAATTATTATATATTTTTTTCATATAATATTCATTTTGTTTAAAAATGCATAACATATTTAAATTATTTCTAATTAATTGCATATCAACTTTTGAATAACATTGTGATAAATAAATACATGATATATTTTTATGTCTACCCATTATAAAATATTCTTTAATTTTATCTTGTTTTTCTAAAATACAATCATCAAAAACTACTAATGAATTTGGTTTACATTCATTTAGTGGAATCACATCATCACATGAAAAATGAGAAATTTGTTTATTAATATTTGATTGTATATTTTTAAATCTTTTTTGTAATAATTTATAAGATGGTTGTTCTAATGATTTACTAAAAATATATAAATTTGAATATGGAATTAATCTTTTGTAAATAAAATTTAATAATAATGTAGTTTTACCAGATCCACTTGTTCCTATAATTAATAATCTAATAGGTTGATCATTTTTATTATTTTTATCATATGATTCTAATTTTATATTATCTTTTTTTTTCTAAAAATTTCTCCATTTAAATAAGATGAAATTATTTAAAATAATTGGTCATTCATCCAAACTAGAATTAAGATTAGAACATCCAATACATTTAGATGGAAAATATAGTATTGGTTTAAGTGGATTTTATTCAGATAATTTTATATCAAATATACCAAATGATTATAAAAACTGTTATGGATATTCTATTAAAGATGAAGATGATAAAATTATAGATCAATATTTTGATATAAATAAAGGAAATTATACAATTGAAGAAATAAAAAATATTTTTATTAATAGTTTAATAGAATTTAAAAAGAAAATTAATAAATTTGATGAAAATGATTTTATACTGAAAAATGATGGACCATATATTATAATAAAATCTCCTGTTAAAATTATAGTTACAACAATTATAATTGATTTATTAGGGTTAAATAATAAAATAATTGAACCAAATGTATTAACAAAAGGAATAAAACCACCAAAAATTAGACCTTTTGATGTTATTGAAATACATTGTAATTTAGTTGATCCTAGTTTTGAAAATCATAAAGATCATTCACATTTACATAAAGAATCAGAAATTATATATTCATTTTATCCAAATGTTGAATATGGATCAAAAATTAGTGAAAAACCAAATGAAATTGATTATATTCCTTTAAAAAATATAAATAAAATTCAAAATATTGTAATATCTATTCAAGATAGTGATGGAAATCTAATAAATAATGAAAATATTAAAAGTATTGTATATTTAAGATTAAAACAAAATTTGTAATATAAAATTTGTCTACATAAATAATAAAACAATTGATTTAATTACAATAATTTTATATTTAATAATAAATTAATTGTATTTAGTAAACAAAATAATCCTTGGTTTAAAGTAAAAGATATTTGTAATATTTTAAAATATAAAAATTCTAGAAAAGTTTTAATTGATAATGTAAAAGAAAAATATATAAAACTTAAAAAATATCAAGTGTAACCAACAGTTACACTTACATAATGATGATAAATTAATTTACATAAAAATTATAGGTGTCACAAATTAAGACACCCTAGAAATTGATGTACAAACATGTTTTCAGATGCCCTAAAACAGGGCGTCAATAAAATAGATAATAAAACAATATTTATTAATGAATCTGGTTTATATTCATTAATTTTAAAATCAAAAAAGGTAGATAAACAATAAGGATAAATATAGATGGTGATAAATTAAAATTCATAGATTTTTTAGAGGGGACAATTTGTCCCCCCTATCATATAATGAAAAACGTACAAAACTTATTAAAATTAAGTAGGACCCAAAATGGGTCCCACATAAATTATAATATTTATTTTAAAAAATTTTAAAGGAGGTAACCTTATTATACAATAAAAACTTAAGGGTAACAAAACGTTACCCTCCTTAAACATTCAAAAGATATTTATAAAGATAATAAATTATATACAAATTTGAGACCCGTCTTAAAGACGGGTCTTACTTATAATGATAATAAAGTAAAATTTATAGATATTTTTAGGGGAGGCGATCTGTCCCCCCTATCATATAATGAAAAACATACTATTTTTATTAAAAAAATTTTGTTTATATTTATTAATTTTAAAATTAAAAAAGAATCAAAAAATTTAAAAATAGATTAATAAATATTTTAAATGAAAGAATCAAAACAAATAATTAAACATAAAAATTTAATAATAAATTATTTAATATATTTAAATTTATTAAAGAAAATATTTAAAAATATACATAAATTATAGTATAAATTCAATATCATAAGGTTATAAATTATTAATATAATTTTGATCATTTTCTTTAAAACTTTCTTTAACATAATTTTTTATTATATTTATAAATGGTTCTATTATAAAATTAAACTTATAATGATATACAAAATAATTTTTATATTTAAAAAGATATATTAAAAATTTATTTGATATTTTAGTTTTAAATAAATATAATTTTATATCAAAATCATTATTTATTAATTCTTTTGGAACAATTAAAATTTCCATTTATTTATAATTTTTTTTATACCCCCAAGGTAATGTATCAATTTTATTTTCACAAATAAATCTTTTGTCATCTCTATTACTTAAAGCTAATTTATTTATTGTAATTGTATATAGTTCATGTTTAAAACTTCTAATACAAGTCATTTCTCTATATTGTTCTTGATCATCAAATAAACATTTCTTAAAATCATCCATATGTAATGTTTTATCAACAACACTTTTCTTAATTCCTTTACATTTTACAGGATTTTTATTATTAAATTCATAACTATATAATTTTGATCTTAAACCACAATATTCTTCTAATATTTCACCATTTAACTCATCTTTAAATTTACCAATTATTTTTTTATTCTTTTCACTATAGCATTCATGTTCTTTCTTATAATCACTTGTATCAAATTCATTAATATTTTCTTTAATAATTTTATATGGATACTTTTTAAACTCTATAAAATAACTGTCTGTGTCCATATATAATAACCTTATATTTGGATCAAACTTCTTTAATTTTTCATAATAAAATTGATACATATGTAATTTTGATAAATCAAGTACTGAAAATCCTATATAGATTGGTTTATCAAACTTAACCTTTTCTTTTATCATATGTGAAGCAATACAGTCTTTATCAAATATACTAAATGTTTTAAAATTAGGTTTTTTTGCTTGTTTTAATGAAAACTTTTCGTCACCTAATTTAATATCACATCTATTTCTAACATTTTCCATAGTTTTTCCAAAAACACTATTATTCATCAATTTAAAAAAGTCTTTTTCAAAATCTGATGTTGATTTGGATCTAAATTTGGTATTTAATTCAATATATTTTTTCATATAATCATCTTGATCAAATGCTATAACTCTATTAACTTTCTTTAATTTTAATCCTTTTTGTAGATAATATTTTAAGTTTCTTGAATGAATAACATAATCTTTTTTATCAAATAATGTTGTGCAAAGTTTATTATTATAATGTTCAGGTGCTAATGGTAAATCTTTATGATCATCATGTAATTCAATAGGATATTCTAAATCAACATCTAATATATATCCATATTCAGCATTTTCATCTAATTCTAATATTGTTTCTTCCCATTCATTTAATGTATATGTATTAGGATTCATCCATGTTATATCTTTATAAGGTAATTTTTGACTTAAAGCCCATCCATATAGATTATTTGCATCTATATATAACATATAATTTTCAGGTTTTGTTTTATCATAATTTTTTGTATATTTATTGTTTGCTTTACAATATCTAGTTATACATTGTGAAATACCACCTCTAATACCTTTTTCAATCATTAAATACATATTATAATCACTTATTAATTCTAGTTTAATTTTTGTTAATTTTAACATAGAATCCCAAGCTAATGATGGTGATGTTAGATAATGTGCTGGATCTAATTGATAATTTTTCAAACAAACAGATCTAAAATTTTCAAATATATCAGCTAATAATAATACATCCTGAATATTATACAAATCTGAATAATTACCTAATGTTTTTATTTTTAATTTATTCCAAACTTTTATATAATGTTTATAATCATCATCACTTATATTTTCATTAGTTAAACAACTATAAAATTGATCTTTTTCTAATATTTTATCATAGTTTAATTTTTCGACATTATCAATAAATTCATATGGAAATACACCTTTAGAAGTTAATATTTTTAAAGTTTCATTATCATATTCAATTTTATCATTTTCCTTTATAAATTTATTTATATGCTTAAATTCTTTAAGATTTTTAGCTAATTTTTCAATTGATGTAGCCATAAATCTAAATGTATCTACAAATGAGAATTTTATAAATTTTCTAGGTTTATCACCTTCAAATTCATAACCATAACCAGAATTTACTGAATAGTTTATATATTTTTCATCTGTATTAGCTAACAAATCAATTTTACCATATTTTTTAGCTAATTCTTTTATAAACAAATGTGTATCATAATTTGAACTATTATGACAGAATATAGGAATACTTTGAGGGAATTTTAGATTTAAATTACAATTTAAATGTGCAGCACCCCTAAATTTTCCTGTTAAATGGCAATGATCTCTTACTTTTATTCTTTTATCATCATCAAAACCACTATTTTCACAAATATGACAAATATTAGTTTTTTTATAATTAATTTCTTCTTCATTAGTTAAATTCATAGGCTTTTTATTTTTTGAATTATATTGTTTGGCTATATATTTTGAAATTTCATCTAAATATTCAAATAATTTATTTGGTACATTTATTAATTCTTCTTCATTTTTTGCTCTATAACAAATAGGTTTATACATTTTATTAGTTACTCTAGATACTAAATAGATTGTAAATCCATATGGTATATGTTTTTGAATTTTATTTGTATATGAGCAATTTGGATTATTTTTACAATTATCAATCTTTTCTAATATACTTTCAAAATCCATATAAATTACATATGGATGTTCAAACTTTTTGTAATAGTTTTTAAAACTTACTTTTTGACCAGGAAATGGCATTATAGGTCTACAAGGTTCTAATGATTTACATATTTCTAAATGATTATTCAAGTCTTTATTTTTGTAGAAATGAGTCAAACATCTTCTACAAATATATTTTTTTGTTTTATGTTTTGATAATTGAGAATATACCAATTTATTTAAATCTGTTATTAATATATAATGACAATTATTACCAATTTTATAATATAATAAATCAATTTCTAATTTTACATTATAATATTCAGATATTTGTAATGGCACTATTTTTTTATCTTCATCAATTCTATAAATATTTATTGACATTGATGGATAGTTATATTTAGAGTCAAACGATCTTTTTTCAAATAATTTAATATCTTTTAATGTTATTGGATAATCAAAACCTTTAAAAATATCATCATTTATATATTTTTGATATTGTTTAACTCTTTCAGCATGTTCATTTGGTTTATCAATAGCACATCTAATTGCATAAATAAAACAATATTCATCTTTATTTTTAAAATTTACACAACATTTTTTATTCTTAATTTCATTTGGTAATTCTATATATGATCCAGCATTTAATGAATTATTTTTAGATAATTTTAGATTTAATTCAACACATCTTTTTAATGACCAACCAGAGCCTTTTGATGGTTGATTTAGTTGTTCTCTAACTATTAATTTCTTAAATTGATCATCAATAAAATCATCTATATTTAAAATATCTGAACTTTTTATGCAAAAATACATATTACTATTTTGAATTTCACCATTTATTAATTTTCTTTCATATTCACATTCTAAAGCCATTTGTCCTTTAATATTTTTAAATTTTTGTTTTTCTATCAATTTTTTTATTTCATTTCTTTGAGTTTCTAAATAATCATTAATATCTAAATCATCATTTGAATTTGTTAAAATATAATCTTGAAAATATCCTTTTAATGATGAAGCTTCTTGAATATTTATTATATTTTCTTTTGGAATTGGTCTATTTTTAAAATAATCATTTAATAATCCAATTAATTCTCTTCTAGTTTTATTAACAATTTTAATACTATTTTTAATTGCTAAATTTTGAATATATTTTAATGATCTATATTCTAAATTATTTGGATTTTCTTTAATTTTGTTTAATCTTTTAATTAGTTCATCTCTAGATAAATTTTCATAATTTCTGACAGATAATTTTTTTGCAATTTCATTTAATTTTTCTATATTAAATAATGAATAATTTGTAAGATCAAATGTTTCTTTAATATTTGCTAATTCATCTAAAGTTTTATTTTTATAATTATATATATTATTATTTTTACACCAATGTTTTAATTCAAATATTTTATTATCATATTTTTGTTTATTTAATAAATGTTTAGTTGAATTATAATGTCTATCATAATTTTTATATAATATATTTTTATTACAGTAAGGACAATTAATATTTTTATTTGTTCGTTCCATTTATTAGAAATAATTTTTACTTAGAAATAAAACTCTTAAAAATATGAGAAGTTTTTCCACTTTTTTCTAGGTAATTTATAGTTTAAATTGTATTTTTTCAATCAATAGTCAACTTTTCACAAGTTAATTTAAGTTTTCTAGAGTATTTTTTCAATAAAATCAATAGTCAACTTTTCACAAGTTAATTTAAATTTTCTAGAGTATTTTTTCAATAAAATTAATAGTTGTATTTTCATAAGTCAATTTAAGTTTTCTATAGTATTTTTTCAATAAAATTTAAACTTTTTTAAAACAAGTAAAATTATTATTTTTATCATATTTTTAAATTTTCTAGTTTTGTTATATTTTTGTCATGAATTTTAGTTTCTAAATGTCTTAAATAATTATTAGTCCATTTAATATTTCTTCCACATTCACAAAATTGTGGTTTTAAAAACATTTCTCTAATACATTGTATACAAATTGCATTTTTTCTATCTTTACTATAATGATAATTATTAAAATTTGAAATATCTTTAATTTCTTTACATTTATGACATTGTTTTTCATTTAATTCAATAACTTTAATATTATCATATAATTTTTTATAATACAAATCCTTACATTCTTTACAATAATAATATAACCCATCTTTAGTATTTTTATCTTTATAAAATTTTGATATATCTTTATATAATTTACACCTTAAACATTTCTTTTCCATTTATATAAAATAAAATTTACAAATTGGTTTTTTTCAATTCATATTCATAAAAATTTCCAATAATATCTTCATTATTTTGATCTTTTATACTATATGTAACTGGATTTGTATTATTATTTTAGAAATTATAAATATTTCTCTAGACCAATTATTTTTATATTTATTAGAAAATGTTGATTTTTTATTTCCAATTCTAACTCTATCATTTATTTTAAATTTTGATTTGGTTATTATTTTTGGTGGTTTATATTTAAAAACAGTATCTAATAAATCCTTTTCATTATTTTTATTTACTTCAATTGGTTTCATTTTAATTGTTGAATGATATGAGTTATTATATTCTTTAACAATTTTTGGTAAAATATTTATCCATCTATAATTTTTATTAATTTCAAATTGTATTTTCATTTTGTGTTCTATTATACCTTTCTATTATACTTGATTTTTCTTCATTTTCTGTATGATACAATTTAATATCATATTTATTTAATATTTCTTTGAATTCTTTATTGATAAATTCTAATCCTTTATCTGTATGTAAAAGATTAGGTGATTTATGATTAATTTTAATTGCATCATTAATTATTTCTTCAAATGCTTTAGAAACTGTTTTTCCATCTTTTTTCTTTAATGGTTTTGACCAAACATATTTTGAGAAAGTATCTATCACATTTAACATATATTTATAACCATCATTTTCTTTTTCATAATTTTTCATTATAATTAAATCTGCTGCCCATAAATCATCAATACCTAATGTAATTATTTTTCTTTTTAGAAATTTCTTTCTGATTGGAGCATGAATTTCATTTGCTTCAATTATTTGTTCATTTTTAGTTAATTCTTTTTTAATTATAGGTTTAACTTCTTTTTTTAAAATTTTACTTTTATTTGTTTTACAAATTAAACATTTAGTAGCTATTCTATATAATCCATTTTTCATTTCAACAATTTGTGGATTAATATTTTTAGTTTTTTTCTTACACTTGTGACAATGAATTGGTTCATTCATTTATATATAAAAAATATTTTATACATAAATGAATTGATTCAATTCATTTATGTATAAAATATTTTTTTAATAAATGGATATGTGTTATAGATGTCATAATAAAACTAATTTTACTATTATTGGAAATTGTGTAGGATGTAATATATGTAAAAGAATTATTTATGAAAAAAAGATTAAGAGAAAAAGTAATAAGAATAAACATCTTAAACATATTTTAAGAGAATTTAACCATTTTCAACCATATAAAACACACCAATTAATTAATGAATTATATATTTTATGTATTTCCAATCATTTTGAAATAACACCTAAGAATATAAAATTATTTTTAAAACAAAGGAATTATACAAATTGGATATTTTACTATCAATTTTTAAACAAAATATACAATATTAATTTTGAATTGAATCATGAAGATAAAGAAAAAATTACACTAGTTTTTAATAAATATTTATGTTTTAAGAAAAGTAATATATCATATAAAAAATTATTACCAATGATTTTTAAATATTTAAATATGGATTTTTGTATAAAACCTAATTATGATGATAACTTTTTAACATATCTATCACAAATGAATTTGTAATATTTTTTCCCTATATAAATGGATCTGTTAGAAGAAATTAATAATATTGGAGAATTAAGATTTAAAGAATATAAACCATTAAAAAGTTTAAATTTAAATGAAAAATATAAAATTGAAAAATTTGAAAGAATTAAAGATAAATATGGATATACAATTATTGTTGAATTAGAAAAATGTAAAATACATTTACCAAAAAGATTTACTAATATAATTGATGATAAAACTATTAAAGAATTAAATAAAAAAGATTTAAATTTAATTGTCACGGCTTTTAAGACTTTTGATGATAAAGAAACTGCTTTAGTTAAATTTGAATAATTATTTTAATATAATTGTATTGATAGTAAATTTTAAATCATCTTGTAAAAAATTATAATTTTACTGGTTTTAAAAAACTTTTTATTCTGTAAACAATTTCATATAAATTTATGCATATTTATTAAAAAATGCATTAAATTTGCATATTTTTTATGACAATTTGACAAAAGCTGAAAATTAGCCAAAAAATGGCAAAAATATTGCATAATTGTATTAAAAAACTGTGAAATTTGTTTGATTTTTGATTGTCTCCAAAAGTGTCCTAGGAACCCCATATATATAATATATATATATATATATATATATATATATATATATATATATATATATATATATATATATATATATATATGGAAATGAACGAATGGTGTTTTTGGCTTCTGGGGACCTCAAAATGAAAAGTAACATGGTCCCGGGCTTAGGTCTTACCATGGCTACTACCGTATTATTCCCTATAGGGAAATTCGCTAAAATATATCTAGAGTGGTAATATCATAATAAGACGTTTTGTGGCTTTGAGCGACTAAAAATTCTACTCGGAGCGTTACTAACCTTACAAACTAATACAAATAGACTGCTGATTTTTACTGATGTTATAATAATTTAAATTGTAAAAAACCTGAGTGTGTATGCAAATTATGAAATACATTCTGATCTTGATAAGGACGCAATGGGCGATGAATTGTGGTTTGAGAAACGCCTACATTACGTCAACAAAGATGTTGGTATTTCAGCTGTATTTTCCCAGAAACCTTTTGGTCATTTCATAGATTGCAGGATTATAGGAAAGACCTTTGTCCTATATACTAGGGGGAAATATAGCAGGTCAAAAGATTAGAACAAAATAAGAAATTTATAAGAAGGACTTTTTTCTGGAAGATTCTCTATGTATATTTATTTTTTTTAAGTGTGCTTTGTTTACACAAAATCAAGATTTTTTTATTAGGAGGGACGAATATTGACAGTAAGTGAAGATGATCTATTTTAAAGAGCTGTGTTTAAATTTGGCGACTAAAAAATAATTAAAAAAAACTTGACAGGTGCTAAAACGGTACATTCAGGTCCATTCAATTTTAGGACAAACAAGACCATAAAGGGGTATGATACAAAGTATTGAACGTTTATTGGCTCTGAACATCCGTCATGTTTTTTTCTTATTGCCGCTTTTCTATGTTATATTAAAAAGTGGTTATAACTCAAAGGAATTATGATTTCTTTCAAAACTTATTTTTTCATAGATGAATATAAGTTCAACAACAGACAAAATGAAGCATATACAAAACGGGTGGCCTAATAGTAAAGGATTGTAAAGAGTGCTTGAGGTGCGAATGGTATGTTCAAACGTTATTGTTAAAATATTATTTAAATTAATATAAAATTTTCTGGAAACTTTCGTGGTGACGAAGTGGCAATCCGCTATGGTGCATGCCATTTTAAGTTAATTAGGGGCTTTAGTCCCTATGAACCACTAGTAATTTTTATTTTCAAAACGAATGTTTTTATTCAGTTTATTTTTGGTAATAATCCTTATCATACCAATGTACATTTTCGAGAACAAAAAATTTTTTTCCGCTGTATATTTTGAAAATGGTGGCCATTTTATATTTTCACACTTAAATATCTAAAAATTGGTAGATTTTCAAAAAATTTTACAAGAAACAAATAAGTTGTCAAATTAAATTATCTAACCTATGGTTCCAAGTTTGTAAATATCTGATATCAAGCAACGGAGTAATTGCGATTTTTCTCCATAAAACGTTGATTTTACATCATAATTAATGCAAATTAACGTCCTTTTAACAGAAAAATCCTAATAACTCCCTTATTTGTAGTCAAATCTTTACAAACTTGGAACCATTAGTTAGATAATTTAATTTGGCAACTTTTTTGTAATTTGTAAAATTGTTATAAAATTTACCAATTTTTTAGATATTTGAGTTCGTAAATTTAAAATGACCACCATTTTAAAAATATACAGTTGAAAATATTAATTTTTCCCTGGAAATGTACATTGGTAAGATAAATATTCATACAAAAAATTAACTTAATACAGCTATCCGTTACGAGAATAAAAATTATTATCTGCAAGCATTTTAGATCCCTGTGTGCCAGATGTTTTTTTCTTGTCTTGATGCAAGGAACAAATATATCACAGGGTTCCAGAGAGTTCGGGACACCCTGTATAACTGCTTCGAATTCAATTTTGGACATACTTCTTCCAAATTTAAATTCTTTGTGTTGTGTTACATAATGAGAGCTCGTCTGGTAAGGTGTTAATAGGTGTTGAAGTTGTTAAAAAGATATTTCTCTGTATTCGATATCCGGAAAAGATTAATAATAAGATTAATTAATAATATAGATAAGGGTTGGTAATTTATTTCAATAGGATATTTCTAAAAGCTATTCTTGTTACCACCAAACCTGTCAACCTCTAATCGACATCACCATTAATTAATAGCCTGATGACAAATGCCAATTAGATGCACAATTTAATTACTTTGGGTATCGAACCTCAGGGATGTAAGGTGAGCTTGGCTAACCAATAATTTACCAGATGTTTTTTATTTAAATGCGGCGGTGATCTTTTGCTGATGTTCTGGGCCAGATCAGATCACAGAAAAAACCTGAAGAGACCGAAACCATTATCAAGTCCATACGGTTAAACCCAGAAAGGAGATGTACTCCTCGAACTGTTAAAGTCGAAGGACAAGATTGGTTTTGCCGCTTCCTCAAGACTGTGCTTGGGGACAAAGGCTCGATCAATGCCCTAGAACCGAAGTGCTCTGTCGATATTCGGGACTATGATGCCCTATCCACTAAAGCGGAGGTGACCCGTGCGATTCAGGTGGCACTCCCGGAGATACCGGCTGATGGACTGAGGGCGTGGCTGACAAAGCCTAACCGAAGTCAACACCGGATGGCGGTTGCTGAGATGGGTGAAAGGCATGCCAATAAAATGCTTAGCCTTCAGCACCTCAGAGTTGGTTGGGTCACTTGCAGGCTTAAAATGAGGGTGGTAGTTTTGAGATGCTTTTGTTGTCTCGGTTTCGGCTATTCCTCCCGAAACTATAAAGGACCCGACAGGAGTGCCAACTGCTTCCAGTGCAGAAGCCAAGGCCACAAACGCGAGGACTGTTCCTCGAGCCACTCCTGCTTCCTCTGCAAAGATTCAGGTTTCAGTGCCCTCGGTCACTTACCTGGGTCTGGTCAGTGCGGTGCTTTCAGAGCCGCACTTGAACAGGCAAAAGGCAGGGGCCGGTAATTCACATCCTCCAGACCTGAATGATCAGGCAAATCGTAGAGTTTCCGACTCTCGGGAATGGCCACGCCGGTGGAACACCAACAAACTGGATGAGGTCAAGTTCACTGAAGTTATCTCTCGGGGAGCACAAGGGAATCCTGTCGAGGCTGTTGCCGAGGCACTAGTTAATCCACGATGGAACTGATCGTCTCGGCCTGCAACCAGCCTATGCCACGAAGGAAACCTCGACGAGACAAACAGCCTGTTTGCTGGTGGAGTGTAGAGATTGCGGAACTCAGAAGAACATGGCTAGGATCTAGACGAGCCACTATAAGAGTGATAATTATCGCAGACTGAGTTCGTATGTCGGGGGCCTATAAAGATGCGAGAAAATCTCTCCGCCAGGTCATCAACAGGAGCAAGGCGAAAAACTTGAGGACACTTCGTTACGACATTGACTGCGACACATGGGGCCTGGTTATAAACTTGTAACACAGAAACTCGGCGCCTGATCTCCACCTTCCATCATGGAGGGCGCCACTACACCATATGGAGGTTCGTCGCTGCGTTGTTTCCTGAACATCCACAGTTGCCACCGGTTGACTTCAGATGGGCTGAGGACGTTCCACCCTTCACCATCGAGGAGCTGGAAACCTCCGTTCTCTCCCTAAAGAGCAAAAGGGCTCCTGGTCCGGATTGGATTCCCAGCGAGGCATTAAAGAAAAGTCTTTACAATTAACCCTGACTTTTTGTTGAAAATGTACAACGCCTGTTTGGTACAAGGGGTGTTTCCGGCTCCCTGGAAAAACACCAGGATTGTACTGATCAGCAAGGGCAAAGGTAATCCCGAGGTGCCATCGTCCCACGTCCCAAAGGCATCTTTGCATGTTGGACACGGCTGGGAAGCTGTTCGAGAAGCTGATCCATTCCCGAGTGACTTCCGCCGTTGAAGCTGCCGTGGACTTAGTCCCCCTTCAGTATAGCTTCAGAAAGGGATGGCCAACGATCAACGCTATCACCGAAGTCCAGAGAGCTGTGGAGAGAGCCGAGAGCCACAACCATTTCTCCCACCGAGTAGTGCTTCTTGTTACGCTCGATGTCAAGAATGCCTTTAACTCGGTGAGGTGTGTCGATATGTTGGATGCGCTTCGCAACACCTTTCGCGTTGCTGCATATCTGTTGCGGCTCATCGAGGATTATCTCTACTCTCGAAGCCTGATTTACGACTCAAGAGACAGAACGCGGACGATGGAAGTCACTTCTGGTGCCGCGCAAGGTTCAAAACTCGGTTCGGATTTTTGGAATGTTGCCTATGACAGCCTCCTGAGGTCCGAGATGCCTGAGGAAACCACTTTGGTTGGGTACGCCGATGACGTTGCAGCTCTCATTGCTGCACGCAACGTTGAGCTAGCCCAACTAAAGTTGAACCAAGTCATACGTGTTCAACACCTGGATCTCCGATCATAGTCTCACGCTTGCTCTCAGTAAAACAGAGATCGTGATCCTCACGAAGAAGAGGATCCGTTCCAAGTGGGAAGGGAGATGGTCCAATCAACCCTTACTGCCAAGTACCTCGGGGTTATGGTGGATACCAAGTTATGCTGGAGGGATCAGATCTTCCGTACGGCGGACAAGCCCGCTTAGGTAGTCAGTTACCTTAGTAGGCTGATAGCAATTTCGGGGGTTTCTGATCCAGTAGAAGACGTCTATTGATGTCCGCGGTCCATTTCAAGCTTCTTTATGGAACAGAGGTGTGGTTAGAAAATCTAGATAGAGTTATACAGGTTGCGACTCGCCCTGGTTCAAAGTCAAAAAGCACTCCGGGTGTGTTCCGCCTACCGTACAGTGTCCGAGCCTGACGTCCTGGTGGTATCCGGAGTTATCCCAAGCTCTTGGCAGGAAATAGGAAGGTGATTTATCAGAGACGAGACGAGATCGGCAAGGACACGGCAAGAACAGAAGAGCACTCCCGAACCTTCCAGCAGTGCCAACACAGCTGGGAGCACGACACCCGAGAACGATAGACTGTGCGACTTATCAAGCAGGTCCATCCATGGGTGGAACGGCGGCATGGGGGGTGACTGCTACCTGGCTCAATTCTTCATATGTCACAGCTATTATTGGTAGTACCTGTACGCGATGGGCAAGACATGTTCACCGGACTGCATTTATTCGTTCAGTTTATTGCGTTTTTGACGATGCGGAACACACCTTCCTCCGCTGCCCCCGTTGGGCTGGGCCCCGCCTGGTGGCTAAAAACATTTATAGTGCATTTTCAGTGGACTCGGTCTGCCAAAAGACCGCTGGGATTGTTTGTCACGGTGCGTCCGGGGCATCATCCTTATAAAAAAGATTGATCTGGACCGCTAAGTGTCTCAGACCCCCTGACCATCCGGCTGGTCAAGGAGAGAGCACAATTTGCTTAGGCTAATTTAGGGCTAGCCTAATGTAATGTGACAAACAATTCAAGGTGGAAGAGGAGGAGGAGGTTTTAGCGAATTTTCCTATAGGGAATACGCTATTACGGTAGTAGTCACGGTAAGACCTAAGCCCGGGACCATGATACTTTTTCGTTTTTAGGTCCCTAGAAGCCAAAAACACCGTTCGTTTAAATTGATATATATGTATATATATATATATATATATATATATATATATATATATATATATATTTAAATATTTATATATATATATGTCCGTGAACACGATAACTTTTGAATGGAACCTCCGATTTTGATGAAATTTGGTACAGGGATGTAAGCCAGCGTCTACTAGGTTGAGTTCGCGAACCAGAATGATCGGACCATGGGAACGGCGTTTTATGGGGTTTCAAAAGGGTTAAAAATATTTTTTGGCTTTTTTACTTTTATTTAGAAAAATCAACAATTTTAACTTAAACCATTTAAAAGAGCTTTAAAAAACAAACAATCTAGTATTTTGATTTTTTACCTAGCTTTAATGGTTATGGAGAAAATCCAAAAAGTATGTTTTCCATTCTTATGGAAAATCAACAAAACCTTCTATCTTGCTATTTATTGACATATCTTGATAAAGTTTGGTATGTACATTCATTAAGAAGCGTTTAACTTATATTTGCTTAGAAAACCCATATGACGGCAAACCTACGTACTCACCCATATAGGGTTTATGGGGAAAATAAAAAGAACACCATAGCCTTATAAAACTTGGTTTGTACAATCACTAGATATGGTTTAACTTATATTTACCAACAAAACTCATGTGGCGGCAAACCTACATACTCTCATCCCCATGGATTTTATGGGGAAATAGAAAATATACCAAAATTCTAAAACTCCATTGGAAATTCGTTGAGTACGCAAGTCTGCTGCGACTTGGGCATTTAGTGGGTATACCCGTTTTTAGGGGAGCCCCACACTATACTCTGGCCCCCTGTGTGCGTAATGCATTTTTCCTGCCACTCCCTCAAAGAAATTATATAAAAAATACATTTAAATGTGAAAAAAATAGGTTGATCAAAATAAACTTCTTTCAAGCATTTATAAAGTGATAAGTTTTATTTAAACGTTAAGGGTATGACCAAGTAGGGAAGGGAATCCGATCATATCTTTTGTGTAACTTGCATTCAACTGTTCCAGTATAGTTTGTATGACAGGTAGCTAAAAATATGTGGACAAGTTTGTGTTACATAAACCAATCCTTACAGAACAACGTTAACCAAGCGGACAATAAGTATAATAGGGATTATATTACACTATATGTAATCTAGTATGCATTGAACATTTTATATTAAAAGGCTTTGCAATATTATTGGTCAACTGAATAATTCTAAACAATGATTATCACAAATAGAGATATTATTACACCCTTCGGCGTTGCCATACTAGAATAGTAATTATTTAGTTTATAATGGTAATTGGGTGTTGGAATTTTATACTAATTAGTTTTATTTTGCTGAAAATGATAGATGAAAATGATGCTAAAAAATACTTTATAATAAATACTTAGAATACTTAAATCATTTTAAACGCCAAGAAATGTTTAGAACGCATATAATAGAATATAAGTTAAATAACAAGTGAATCAATGTATTCTCTGTTTAACAAATAAATGTTTGACTCTGAATGTGTACAATCATGTAATGATAAAACATTTCTATAGTAAGCTGTTAATGCATTATGTTAGATTTTGTATGTTGCTCTCAATTTCGATACACAGGGTAATATGTGTTCCACCTGTTTTACTTGAAAACCGTAAGTGACATTGAAAAAATTAAAAGGAAACCTCATGGGACTTTTGTTTCCACATTTAATGGTGATTTAAATATTTTCAAAAAGTCCGCCATTTTTCAATTTGGTGTTTGCTCAAACATTTTAAATACAAACCCTCAATTTTAAGTCACATTTTGATTGTACAAACATTATTAAGACTTGTTTATTCTATTAACTTATTTCTAATATTTCTTATTTCTAATACAATTTTACATTATTACGTAATTCATTTATCCCTAAATGTTAATTTGTATGTGTAAAATTTTCATAGAAAATAATTTTAGTATAAATATTTCAGGATATTAAGTTTTCCTCATGTTATTCTTACGGGACCAAACCTTCAATTACCTGTAACTCCTTGACCGTTGAGTTTAGAGAAAATATTTTACTTATAAAAGATACCTAAACTTGTGTGACAGTGATTCGTATTTACGGGTATTCGTATTTAAAATGTTTAGTTGGCTGCTACATAATTTTTTGAGTATTTAAATTGCCATTAAATGCAAAAATAAAAAAGTCCATAGAGGTTTCCTTGGAATTTTTTCATTATCACTTGCGGTTTTTTAGTAAAACAGCTGGCACACTTGTATCAATCCTACTGTATATCAGTGGAATTACATTTTTTTTGTATGAAATCAAAACTTTTGTAAAAGCCTGTGTATTTTTTCTACAAACTTAGTTTGGTTCTCTCCTATGGCAAATATACTTTTAAAATATAATGGATTTTGTATGTAAAATATTTCCTTCAATATTACTGTAATTGTTGTAAAACTTTTTTTATTTGCAGTGTATAAATTACCCTAAAACTTATATTAAAATAAATACATTTGTATAGGGTCTACTTAAATTTGCAGTTGGTATAGTAAAACACGGTCAAGATATGACCCTGTGTATACACTAAAGATAACATACCGGCAGTGAACTTCCAGGGTTATTAGCTATTGAATTATAGAAAGGGTTTGGAGTAGGTTTCTGCTCAGATAGGGAGCTCGTGGCATTTCTTTATTTACATTTCCACCACAAAGAATTTTGGCCTGTAGACCATGGTAGAGTAGATTTATTACAGGTATTTCTTTACAGAAAATAGTTAAATTTTCAATTGATTTCCTGAACTAATACTATCATTAGCAATTGTTTACTTTAACAGTACATTAAAAAGCATTGTTTATGTTATCATATGCGGCTAGCTATCTATATTTATAAAAGAGGATTTTAATATATATTTTTATTTATATATATTTGTAATCGATGGACTCGAACACCACTGAAATTTGCCATGAAACTCGGTATATAAATGGGAAATTTCATGGAGAAGATTTGTGAGCTATTAGTTTATGTATAGCCCTCAGGGCTTAGTCCCAGGACCGCCTTAAACGCACCCATGTCAGGTTTGTTTTGGAGTTTTTTTATCTGAGTTGTTTATGATCACATCATACGGCAAAACAATTTTCTTTGTACTTAATTCTATAAACATCTCATTTAAAGTATTGAGGGAAAGTTAGCAATAATAGAAGTAGAGGATATTATAGAATTGCAGTGAGTGAGCATAGCAAACGAGCTGAACCTGACGGTGAGTGAGCGTAGCGAACGAGTTCACCTGAAGGGAGAAAAATTCCTTTGGTTGGCATTGCAAAGCATGTAGGGTATCAGCTAGTTTGTTATAAAAGTTGCTTCTTCTTGTTAATATTGATATATTATGTATCTATATATTAATACGCAAGCATGTTTCATTTCCTCCTTTTTTTCTCAGCTCGTGTACATCGTAGAAGAAATCAAGCATACCGTTAGAAAGGTATATTCCTGTAGATGAGCAGAATCACATTCTAATTCACACCGGACTCCAGGGCTACGCAACAGGCTTTCAAAGTTCCAATGTTAATCTTATGGAGAAAAGAGAAATGAATGAATCATTAGACAGCTGCTGTAAAAACAACTGCTAGAAAATTAGGAAGAACAGATGTTTTAGTTCTAAAATGTTTTTAAGCTTCTTGGGTCCAGATCAACTGAAATTTTGATCGAATTTCGATCAGGAGGCGATCTCTAATATTGATAAATATGCATAACGTAATAATTTTACTGTCAATCTATTGTTTCATGTGTAGACTCCCTCTTAACCGGCCACCTCGGGACCAGGCCGTGGCCGGATAGTGAATTAGCCTGTTAAACCGATGTACATTTAAAAACTCCAGCCTACAACTTTACCTACAAAATATATTACTATACTGTATATAATGTATAGCTAACATCCAACACTCATTAAATGCACGTCTGAACTAAACTAATAATTATTTATTTCATTATTGTGGTTTACTGGATTGCAGGTCCTAACGCATTCACTTCTGGCGGAATTCACTTTCGTCCAAGGCAGTAAGGTACATTTTAATTGGTTTGATAAAATTGTTTTTGTGTCGGGGTAGGTCTGTTGAAAGCGAAGACCCGTTAAAAGGTGCCGGTTCAAATGGAGACTACTTAATATTGTGTTAAAATGTTTCTAATTTAAAATATCTTACTATTTACTGATGCTTATAACCGATGCAAAACACTTTATGATACCTTAAAATAACCAATTTACTATAAATCATAAGTATTCTACAACAAGTCACCATAATTGAAATTTTTAGAACAAAATTTCAAGTTATATGTGCGTAAAATATATAAACAATTACCGAATATTATAGAATTTTTTAGAAATGGAAATTTTTACCGAAATTTGAAAGAATATCTTATTGCAAAATCACTTTATTCTATAAAAGAGTAGGCCTGTATTGGAAAAGAGTATTAAAATATGCATGTAGAATAAAATGCAAGAAAATTAAATTAATGTAATAAGGTAAGGGTTTTTATGCTATTTTATATCTATTTTTTTTTATTCTGTGTCTATTTGGCAAATAAATACCATGGAATTGCATAATTTAACTATGATTTCTTTCCATTTTCTTATTGATTTGTTTCAACCCACTATATCTGGAATGGTTTTAAAATGCTACTTTTTAACTAAATATAAAGCTTGTTTGCCGAATCAAAATCCCATTTACCAATATCGTACAGCATTTGATTATTATTCTGCTATAATTAAAAAACAATAAATTAAAAAAACTACTCCCAATTTGAAACGTGAATTTACGATACGTTAACGACAAGATGCGATAAGATGTGACCAAGTGAAGAATTGATATTTCTTAAAAACGTGGAAATGAAAAAGTGTGATAAAAAGGCATGAATCATTTTAATAATTGATAGTTTACAAGTTTATCCACATATAGACTACAAAAAAGTGTTGTGAAAAAATTCCATTCAGTAATTTTCGACTTGGACATCTTGCAAATGTTGGGTTGTGGCATTGCTTTATTCTGATGAATTTACCTTAAATGTTAATGTATAAAATTACTTATAAATGTTTAGGATGAAAGCTCGTCTGTTAAGGTGTTGATCACATCCCTCTGTGTTCCAAGAACCGTATATTGAGATCGTCAATTGAACCAACATACTCTTAGTTTAATAATTTCTTCGTACTCCCATGGGCGTTCTCATCGAGAAGTAAAAAGCCTATAGGCCTACTCAAATGTAAAAGTAAATTTCATGGTACATAATCATGTAAGAAGTTTCATAGCTTATACTAGATTGGTTAAATTACCAAACCTTTCCGGGACTTTAAACAACAATTTAATTTAATTTGAGTAGGGGTTTTTCTGTAAGGAAAACTGATCGATTGAGTTGACTGAGGGAGGTTTTTTCCTTTGAATGAAAAAAATTAACAGGTTGTTTATAAATTAATTATTATAGTAATGGAAGGAGCAGATTAAAGAAAATAACGTTGAGTTCATTATAAACACGTCTTAATTTTCAATTATCGTGTATCGGAGAGTCATATTGCTATCTGGTAGTAAAAGATTATACCTTATCATACATGCCATAACGAGCTTCACTATAGATAAAAAAGTTTATTCTCAATATTACTCAAGCTAATGGTGTGAGCAATATTGTATAATACAGACGGATGGGACTGGTTCTTCCGTTTCCCGGCCAAGATTACCACGAGAAATTAAAAGAAGAAAATTTACGTTTACAAAGAAAATTTGATCTACTATGTGGTAGGTAGTATGAAAATGCTTTGCTCATTATTTATTATTGCAATTTAATGTAGTATTTTTTTAACAGGCCTGGGCAAAATTCCAGACTCCCTGGAATTAATCGAATTTAGTAAAAAACTTGACAACCATTTAGATATTTAACCATTTAAATAGATTGTAGATGTTTTAAATACATAAATACTTCTCTATATAACATGGCCTATTTAATCACGTACATGTACTGTAAAACACTGACTTTTCACATGTTCTTGAGACTATCCAATTCCTTTTTCGTCAATTTTATTTGTAAAATACAAGGATGAAACGCTACTGTTTCACTCAATATCACTGAACATATATATCTTCATAATTCATATTCCAAATTGAAGGGTATGATGCGTATATTTGCGTAGTTTCTTTCAAATTCCGTATTTTGTTAGGGTTACGCCCTTTAGCCCTTCAAAGATTTCGGACAGTGCAATTCTGATGCAATACTAAAATTCAATTAAAATTTATTTTTCACCTTTTTGAAAATTAGCTGTGTGAAGAAGTTTGTTATTGTTCTTCTAACATCAGTTTTTGCATGACGTAGGGGAGAGCGGGGCAAAACGGGGTATTACATTTTTTTGCCCCTGCAGATGTCGCAGTCTAGCGACAAATAGTTGACCTAATAGGCTGTCGCCATGTGAGTGTCTGACAGTGCTACCAGCTGTTTTGAGCAGACCGTCCCGAGAGTATGGATCTTAATGTGTTTTTATGCAATGACGATGTAATTTTCTGTCCGTTTTGAACGTAAAAAGGCAAGACACCTGTTTACTTCTGTTATTAGTGATTACTATTAACGAGTATTTTTTTATGAATACGTCGATGTATCTTATAACCTTTTGGCATAAAATCAATCTAACTTAAAAATTGTCCTTAGGGGAAAGACGGGGTGCTTAGAAGGAGGGCAAGATGGGGTGTACGTTTAAGGTTTAAAGTCTCTTTTAATTATTTTAGTTTGATTTAAATGTTGTTGACTTTGGTATTTGGTATGAAAATTATTCATTTAACAATTACCAAAACTATATACAGTTTTGTATATAGTTTTTTTTTTTAGTAAGCCCAGTGTTAATCTCTGATTATGAACAGTTATGTTTAATTCATTTTTTAGGATAAATTTAACACTATTTAGTGTTAAGACAGTGCCCATTTACAGGCATATACAATAAATGATTTTTAATTTTCATTTAGTTATTATTCCCTTTTCCTTATCATTGTATTGATATACCCTATCTTGCCCTACCAGCCTACCCCATTTTGCACTCACTGTAGGGCAAAATGGGGTACTTGGTAAACTTTTTTATTTAGAATTATTATTAGAATTACTTAGAATTTTATTAGTAGTTTTATTTAGGACTGTCCTGCGTTTCCAAAGAACTGTTTTCTTCACATTTATGGTGCTCAATGTCACTCAATCAATAATTTTATCGATGCTTTATTTGGCTTAAAATTAAAAAATTGCATTCGCTATGCATTATATACCGGTACCTTTCTATAATATACAGAAATAATTTAAAATTCCTCATTTCTTCATTTTGATTTGTAAAATACCTCCATTGAATAAATACAATAGTCAATGACATAACTTCTTAATTTCTTCTTAAACATCATTGAATCTGAATTATATTTTCAATTTCAATGGGAAGGTTGATGTAAATTTGTGTACAGTTATATTTCATTTGATTGAAAAATTATGTTCTTTGTAGAAAACTGGAATTTTATTAATTGTTTATGTTCATTGTGTTGTGACTGGTTTCTATAGTATGAATTTTGTTACTTTTAATCATAAAAACTAATGTTTCGTATATATAGGTTGATTGGTTATGCCTGAAGACCTATCTATTTCACTGGCCTCTTTTTTTATTTTAAAATACTTATGATTTTTGTTTTTTCGCAATAAAAATATGTGTATTCTAATATATTTCACGGCCGTCGACTGGTGAGTGCTCATCTGTGCGTTTACAGAACCAGTGAATGGAGTGGAATACAAAGAACTCGTGCAGAGATTCAACGAGGAGTTTAACGACATCAACTTGGGAAAGTATGTGATCTTTTTGCACAAACACCCCAAAATAGAGCACAACCCCGACTGGAGCCGGCTAAACCATGGCAAGATCTACAAGGAGGGCTACTGCGGCGAGATGATGTTCCGGGCGGGCGACTGGAAGGACTACCGGTTTGGCAACAACAGAGAGAAACTCACACCAGACGACAACCATCGGAACGAGATGAACCGGCACTACGGGGGAATCGTCAAGTACTACTTCGTCAAGTATGTTATACACTTTTTAGAACAAAAAAAATTAAATTACCAATTTGTGTCAAATATAATTTTTTGTACTTTCGTAAAAATTAAATATTATTGATTGTTTTAAGATAAAAATGTATACGATATAAGTTATCAGAGATACAGCATAATGTACTTAATGATGAAAAAAGTTAATTTCCTTAATTTTTTTGTTATTTCCTTGAACGTTTAAAGTCATTATGTACATGTAGTGCTCTTGGATGTTTTAAAACATAATTTGATTTCAATGATGGACATTTAGTGAAGCTCACACTTTTTCAGAACCATAAAATTCAGTTATATTTTAACAAGCATTTAAGACCTAAAACCTAATTAAAGTTTGGACAAAGGAAACAAGTTGAACCATCTATGTATCTTTGTATGCAGGTTTTAAAAAATAAAGACCTCAGAACTTTATTTAATAATTTATTACTAACTAGAGATCACCCTCTGTCAAAATACAACCAAAATTTCTGTTGATCCGGGCCATCGAAAAAATGTTATAACTGAAATATCTGTTTTTCCTTTTTTGTTAGCATTTGTTTTTACAATAGGTGTACAAGGTTTTTACAACAGACTAACTTTCTACAATAGGTTCTATCAATCACCCTTCTTCCATAAAATCTTCATTGAAACTTTATAAGCCTGTATCCTGTATAAGATATAGCCCTGCGACAGCACTGAAGAAACTATTTGTAATGTTTGTTTCTTTTTTCCCCGCGGTCCTGACCCTACGGGCCCGTTTAAATACAGAGTGTCTTTAAAGTCGTCACCAAACTTCATAATATGGCTAATTGGATCAAAATAAGCAACAACATTCATATGAAGGTATGTCCCAATATGCATATTCATCCACATATCCACCATTTTGTTTTTTACACCTAATAATTTTTATTTCAGTGACGGATTGATGTATAGGAACTTCATATTTAGCATGGACCTTTATAATAAAAATGTCCTTTTTGACAATATTTTTTTTTTCCTATGCATGTTTTCAAAATGACGGTCATTTAAATTTTTTTAACTCAAATATCTCAAAACCGGTAAATTTTATTAAATTTTTACACAACACAAATTAGTGGGAAAATGTTATTATCTAATCATAAGTCATAAGTTGATACAAAGTTTATAAGGATCCGACCACAAATAATGGAGTTATTATTATTTTTCAGCAGAGAAACGTTGATTTTACTATATAAAATGAAAATTAAGGTTATTTTAATAGAAAAATCACAATAACTCCATTACTTGTTGTCAGATTCTTATGAATTTCGTATCATTAATTAGATAGTCGAATTTTTCAACTTGTTTGTGTCTTGTTAAAATTTTAAGAATTTTTCCAGTTTTAAGATATTTAATTTAAAAATGTTTTTGCCATTTTGAAAACATCTAAAAAAAATTTATTGTGGAAATGGACATTTTTT
Source organism: Neoaliturus tenellus (assembly GCA_030545055.2). Classification (NCBI taxonomy): domain Eukaryota; kingdom Metazoa; phylum Arthropoda; class Insecta; order Hemiptera; family Cicadellidae; genus Neoaliturus; species Neoaliturus tenellus. The sequence continues at coordinate 108,803,619 of CM061534.1, read as the reverse complement.
TTTTTTTGTAAACGTCTATGACAAATATGAAGTTCCTACATCAATCCATCACTGAAATAAAAATTATTAGGTGTAAAAAACAGAATGGTGGATATCTGGGTAAATATGCATAACAGGACACACCTTCACATTCACTTTATTTCGACTTAATTAGCCATATTATGAAGTTTAATTACGGACTTTAAAGACACCGTCTATATATCATTTTTCTACTCTTCTACAGGACTAACTTTCTGACTTTATGCGCGAATTTATCCTACGATTCACATAAGAAGAGAAGACAGGAGGAAAAGAATTACGCTTGCCTATTAATATATAAATAAATAGTCCGGCTTCCCGTTTTCAGTCCTATACATAGTAATTTTCATTATATGCACACTATGTAGGTTGTACAAAAAATATAAAGTTTTGATATTTTTATTAATTTAAAAAAATTAGGGTTTTTAAAATGCAATATACGTATTAAAATGTACTATGGGACGAGGTGGTCTTAGTCTTATGTTACTTCCATCGAAGTATTTTAATAAGCTTTATGATTTTACACATGTGTGTTTAATTTGGAGATAAATCCAACAAAATTTCAACAGGTTGCAGCATTCGTCTATTAATAGTACAGTCAGTATCTGATTACAATGGTACGGTGTAGGAAGGCGAGTGCGCCTAGCAAACTATACATTATCTTGGAGCCGGCGGATTTCAATATTTAGTTTTATTTATAAGAACGTGCTTATAAAACAAAAATAGTTGTTTAGGGTATAAATTATTATACAAATTTCATTTCCTTTATGTTTACTCAATGCCTAGTCAAACTTCACAAAAATATTTTGTACTAAAACTCATCCAACTTTGTTGCTTTAGAGCGCAGAAATTACCTCACGAGGAGGAAGACCTACACATGCGGTATTATCGTCGTTTCAATAAACTGACGAGGGGCAGCAACGATATGCTTGCTCGGGGGAGCCAGGGAGGGGGCAAGAGGAAGGGGAAGAACCCGATGGCGCCGGAGTCCGTCGACTTGAGCCCCAGGGTGGAGGCGGCCATGGGGAATATGTTCGAGGACATGGCAAGGACGAGGGACTTCAGCGTCTACAAACAAGAGGAGCAAGTTTAGGTTTGTGTCTATAGTATGTAACAACAGTTCACTAATAGGCCTCGCCAAGACAAAAGTGTTAGGCCTATCTAATTAACCAGGATACATATTTTTCTTTTTTTGCATTTTTTGTTGCAACCAAACAAAACATATCAAAATTATATTTAGTTATATTTACTTAGAATCCAAATAATAAAAAATTTGAAATATTCAACATTATTTTTTAATATGTTTCTTTTAAAGTTTCAAAAATTTTAGATAGCCTAGTAATATTGCGTTTGTAAATTTAACAGTATAATTATTTATATCGCTGTCCACATTGCTTAGGGACTAAGAAAACATATTTTAAAAGGATTCCATAAAATAAAGATTAATATATATATACTGGGGTTTCAGAGAATTCTGTAGTAAAAACAAATCAGTTCTTATCAGTCAGTCGATGCGAGCAGACGTCCGGCTGGTTTCCTCGTCGTGAGATAAGCGTGTCGGCCTGTATATAACCTGTCTAACATATCGTAATTTTTAGTGCATCGTCTAAAATAAAAAGTGATCTCTTTTAGTTATATTAAATTAACTATTGAAACGTGTTTTTATTTACTCGGACAAATATAATCACGTCTATAGGACCCATTGTTCATCAAGATGAGCTGCACTAAGTGTTTTCGTGATATCACGAACGCTAAGGACGTAATAAAGTGTGTGGACTGCAATTCAATCTATCATGCAGCGTGTTGCCGGGTACGTACTCTTGCCAAATTGACCGCGATGTCGTCTCGTAGTGTGTCTACGTGGAAGTGCGATGACTGTGTGCAAGAAACGACATCGAACGTCAGCAACAAGTCCGACCCAGAGGAACCCAAGGTTACAGATCTGCTCCTATCAATGAAACGTTATATGGAGAAACATTTCGGAACTGTGGAAAAACAGCTTGAGACCCTACAGTCATCACACGAGGAGCTGAAAGGCAGAATTGTCATGGTGGAAACTGAAAGCGAGGCTCTCAAAGCGGAGTGCGTGGCCCTAAAAAATACTAATACCCAATTGGAAAGCAGATTGCACGTTGTTGAGAGAGAGCTAGCAGATCTCCAACAATATACCCGCAACCAAAATGTTGAAATCAGAGGAATACCCCCTACACCAAATGAGGACATTTACGTTGTTCTACAGTCAGTCGCGGGTTCTCTAGGCATTGATTACAGTCGTGAGTCAATCTCTGTAGCACATCGACTTCCGAAACCTGCAGGGAAGCACTTCCATCCTAGTATTGTGGTACAATTCACCTCTAGATCTACAAGAGCTGTCTGGATCAACGCAGCAAAACAGAAGAGGCTCAGCACGACTGATCTCGTTCCCACACTTCCCCCTGGACCAATATACATCGCAGAACATCTGACGGCAAATAACAAAGCGCTTCTGGGCCGTGCTAAATCACACGTGAGGCAGGGAAACCTCGCGTATGCGTGGTGCCGCGACGGCAAGATCTTTGTAAAGAAGTCGACAGACTCCAAAACACGGCGGGTGTTATCCTTGGACGAGGTGGAGGAAGTCTCAGGACAGCGTAGAGTCGGCGGCGGCGACGAGAGTGTCAACAGCGGCGGCGCGAGGAGCAGCGGCGCCGGCGGCGGTGGCGAAGACGGTAAAAACGCCTCGCAGGCGTCAGTGACGGATTAGTTATAGGATTTTAACTCGAACTGGGTACTATGTTTCAAGTAAGAATTTATTTTAAAGTAATTTTATAAACCGTTAATTTCTAAGTATTTCTTACGTTTCCTAAATACAGTACAATCAATTTATTACAGCATATTATAAAAATTGTTAACAATAATTATTTTTTCTTATGAAGTAAATGGGAAGGTCATGTTTTCAGTAATCCAGACTGCTGACATTCTTACTACTGATATAAATCAAATAGAGAGTTTTGTGAGTAGTGTGTTTTGGTTACTTCTGGCCCGGAAGTGACGTCACCGGAAGCCACATGCCACGGCACGTGGCTTCCGGTGGGCCAGAAGTGGGGACAATAGATGTTGGGGTGGAGATGGTGAGAGCGTCGGCGGTCGGTTGAGCGAAGAGTGCGCATAAAATAGAAGTTAGTTCAAAATTGAAATTCGACGGTGTTAATAAAAACTCTAATAGTTGAACGAAACTAGAAGTTAGTGTAAAACTGAAATTCAACAATCGGAGTGTTGAACTAAATTTGCGCATAAATTAAAAGTTGGTTCAAAACTGAAATTCAACGATCGGGAGTTGAACTAAATTTGCGCATAAATTAACCGGGGTTGAAGTAAAACTTCGCATAAATTAAAAATTAGTTCAAAATTGTAATTTGACGGTGTTAATAAAAACTCTAACAGTTGAACGAAAATAAAAGTCAGTTCAAACATAGCGCAGTCATAACAAGAGAGAGAGAGAGAAGGTAAATAGAAGTGTTAAGTTCCGCGGATAGAACGAGAATGAAGAATGAAACATGACGCGTCGAAATATATGCGTGACTGTAGATGTCAGATGGTGAATTAATCAATGGGGGGAGTGGAGATGGCGCTCGGTTGAACTAAAATTGCGCATAAATTAAAAGTTGGTTCAAAACTGAAATTCAACAATTGGGAGTTGAACTAAAATTGCGCATAAATTAACCGGGGTTGAAGTAAAACTTCGCATAAATTAAAAGTTAGTTCATGTTAGCTGAAGAGTGTACAAAACAATGAAACAGGAATTGTCGTGAGCGCGCTTATATAAGGAAGGGTGGGGGTAAAATATGAAAACCTGCTGAACACAGTCGATAGGTGTAACAAGTTCGAAGTTGTGGAAACGTAACATTGAACGCAAAATGTTGTGAATAACACTATCGTCAACGCTAACTTGCGAAGTTCTAGCAGAGTATAACGGGTTAAAACTTAATTTCTTCCTTACTTTTGTTAAATTAGTTTTAATCTTTGAAACAGAAGGTTTGGAATTACTTCGTAATATATGTTGTGTCCGCAAAAGTTTCAATTTTAAACATTGCGTATCCATCACAAGAAGTATATCAGACGTGTAGAAGTCAGAACAAGACAGATGAATGAGATATAACGTCGAGCACGCGAAGGTGATTCAAACAGGACGACACGTGCTAATGTAAATGAAACTCCAGGTTAGTAGCAATTAGACTTGTATAACGAAGTTGGCGAAACGTATATGTAATGAGTAGGAAGGATGCGAACAACACAAATGCGAGTTAATTAATGGTCGCGGCGTGATGAACAATCTCCTTTTATAACGGTTATCGCGTGAGAAGATCTCGGTTGAACTAAATTTGCACATAAATTAAAAGTAAGTATAAAACTGAAATTCAACTTGATAATTGGGTTACGGAAAGTATGTCAAGGTCATCCCGAGTAAGTTTTAAAAAAGCCTATCCCGCTAGCACAGGAAATAGTTCTGAGAGTTGAACTACCCGGTGATAGCGGGATAGGTAGATTTAAGTTTTGAACTTTATTCGTAAAAACAAATACAATCAATGTGCAATACCAGGAACTATACAGGTTGAATTTTTGTGATGAACTATGGAGTTGTAGAAACAAACGCCAACGACGAGAAAAAGGTAAACGCAGAGTCCCCAGATGATGTATTTGAAAAGTGTGAAGAGACGTAATATTCCGAGTTGGTTTTCCTGCTCCATTTCCAATCGTTTAATTTCCAATTTCAATTTATCCTCTTCCATTCTAGTTACAAAGGGAACTTCATCCATCATATCCATCATGATTGTATTAGTGTTTGAAATTTTAAAAGAAGTTATGTTGATAGTTTAAAAGTCGAAGACGGAATGAGGAGTGAAAGCGAGAAATGTTAATTAAATAAAAAAGTGGTGGGGGGAAAGATGAATTACAAAGAAGTGGCGGGGGATAGATTTTGCTCTTCATTATTACCGTCAGTAGTGTCAGATGGTGCAGGAGTTAGATTTAGTAAACTGTCTTCGTCTGAACTTTCAACCTTATCGCAAATAGGACAATCGTATGTTATTTCCAAATTCATTTTGATAGTTGTATAATTATCTACAAGTTCTTGTAAAATATTAAAAATAGCTTGTAACTCTTCTTTAGAGTTTATTTCAAAACTAGAATTCATCCGTGCCAATGGAGAGTTGTTCATCGTTGGAGAGTTGGCGAGTAAATGAGGAACGCCGCCAAGGGAGGGGGCTTATTTAACGGCGAGCTTATGATTAAATAAAAAGCTAAGTTCTTCTTCTTCGTCTTTAAATTCAAATATCTTAGCTGTAGTAGTTGCCTCGTCCTCCTCACTCTGTGATGATGAAGATAATTCACCAGGACGTAAATATTGAACATCAATTCTGATCCATCTCATATAATATCTATCCATTATAGCGAGCAAGTTTTGAAACAATTCTTCCATTTCTTCCCTCTCAGTTATTATATGTTGAAACCTGACGAAAGGTGTTCCCATGTTGTTAGTTAGAATGTTGGAAGTGAAATAATTCAAAGGTGGATTCAATAAGATACAAAACTTAAACTAATGGTGGGGAGAAATCTAAAAGACTTATGGTGGGGGGAATCTAAAAAAAACCAATGGTGGGGGGAAATCTCAAGGTCATCCAATTGAAGTTTTAAAAAAGAGTGTAAAACTGAAATTACACATTCGATGGTTCAACAGGATCTGAATACCAATCTGATCTGTATTTACATCTTTTTATCATATGTGTACAAAAATCATCTTGATGAGACTTGGTGCGTTGACAATAAGCTAGATCGAGAGGATGAAATTTGAAACATCTTTGAGGACAGCATGTATGAAAATATCTTGATTTGTAAAATTTGAAAGTTCGCAATTCCGGTGGCGGTAGTTGTTTTGTTTTGCACTTGCAGTAACAAGATCCGAAAAATTCACACTTAGTGCAAGCTAACCCGTCCACCATCATTGGTCCTAAATCTGTACACTGTTGTTCACAACAGTAACGAGGTTCGTACTTGTAATTTTGTTTTTCCATGTTGACGCTGCTGAGTCCAGTGAAAGAATAAGAGTGTACAGTGTTGAATAGTCAGTTTTATGTACTACAAAAAGTGGTGGGGATAATTTCAAGGTCATCCAAACGAAGTTTTAAAAAATTATACCTTACTAATGTAAGGAAAATTGATACTTAAGAAGTTTGTTTCTGTTTGTTTTCTTCAGACTTTTTCTCTCCCTCCTGTTTGTTTTCTTCAGACTTTTTCTCTCTCTCCGCTTTAGCCATAGCGATAAGTTCTTCAGTCGATAGTGGATGTACTTCAGGAAATTTTAAAATTAATTTAGCCTGATATCCTTCTCGGGTTAATATTTCTAAATCTTCTGTCATTTGTTCAACGGTGTTGTAATCTTTTCCATAGATCTTTCCATCAAGTTCAATCATCATTCTGTATAACATCTTTAAAAATAGGTGTTGACGCAGCGAGAGTTGGGAAGCGAATGATTAGTTATCCAAGTATCACACCCTTTTTATCAACTTGACATTGATCACGTGATTTCTTAGTTTTATTTGATAAAAGCTATTTAACATTGGTAGTACTTGTGGAACTTGATGTTATGTTGACCAGTTGGCGATGAAGATGTTGTAGGTTGTGTAGAAAGAAATACTTCATCATCGCAGTATTTTGTTTTAGTAAACATCCTTACATTAGTAGCACTAACATCAACAGTTAAGTGATAACCACCGGTAAGTAAAACTCGCATTTCGTTGGTTAAATCTTCAAGTTGTTCAAAACTCGTAATGGTGTTGGTATCGTAAGATGCACACTTGACCTTTAAGGACATGTTGAAGTTTTGTATTTAGTTATAGAGAGCGAGATGTGTACGGTACGAAAGGTAGTCGTAGACTGATGAATTTCACAAGTTGATTTTCACTTTTATTATCACACAAAATTGGGTCAAGGTCATCCCGTGGAATTTTTAAAAAAAAGCAACATATTGCTATGTACAAAGACATAACAATATGTTGCTTCTTTTATTTTTCTTTTTTGTTTTATATCATCTTTATTGAGAAACCATTACAAACACATATATTTACAATGTTATGTACAAACTAGTTAGTAGTAGGTGTTACATGAATAGTTAGTTCAGTTGAGTTGTTTCCACTCGGTCCGTGTGAAACTAAATAGAGTGCGCCAGGTTGAATAACTCGAAGATCTTCATTTTGTAGAAGTTGTACAAATCGTTTCGGTAGGAAGATTTGAAACTTCGGTTCGTCACCAACTGTATACGGCGCCTCGCTCAATGTGCAATTAATAGCATCACCAATTGAAGTGTCCATCTTTTTGATTGTATGTATGATGTAATGTTTTTCTTCTTTTAGTTCAGAACATTTCTTCGTCGGTAAGATTGTTGATTTAGAATGAGCGTTGAATTGATCAACCAAATTTTGAAGAAAGTTCTGTGATGCCATCTTGATGTTATTGTTAATCTTCTTGTTAATAATAATGTCCGTCGGAGATGTTGTCTCTTCGGAGGTTCGAGTAATACTCATGCTGCGTCATGGTAGCGCTCTCACTTTTATTACCGACATTACCCCCACCATTCTGTTGAAGGAAATTATTTAAGCGGTAAGCATTCTTCAAAGCGCACTGTGACCTTCGATGTTTAAAACTCTTTGATGAAATACAAAGTTCATTGAAGTAGCATTGGAAATCTCTATCTATTATTGCATTTATCACTTCGTTGCTTGTAAATGATTGTATCCAATTAGCTTTTTCCAATCCTCTTGTGTAGATAGTTTTGAACTCTTTGCAGTAATGATTCATAATGTGCGGCATCATGTTATAATTAATAAAACCTTCATCCCATCTTAAGTTGTGAAAATGTTTGTACAACCATTTGTTTGTAACTTTCGCTTTAGTTGTTAGTCTATTGAATGGTAATGGAGGTTTGAATAAGTAATGATAAACTACAGATGTGTTCATATCCAAAATTACTAATTCTTTTATAATAAAATTTCCATCATTTCCTCGAAAAGCTTGAAATTCAATTATACCTTTTTTAACTTCCATTATATGTGGCGCATTAGAAAACGAAACCCGTTTGTTCATGATGAAGTCTCGTCAGCAACTGACTTGTATTACAAACACGATTGTTCTTCTTTAACTTCTTGCGCTTCTTCGTCGATATTAAAGTTGGTGTGATAGTTGTTCAATTGTCTCCACATATCCACTTCTTGAGGTATTCGATTAAAAATTGAAGTATCCACGGGACCGTATAAAATTGGAACGAAAGGTTGTCTGTCCAATGTATCGATTAGATAGTCTTTGATTATTGCACTTGAAAATATTAGTTGTTTCAAATATCTGGTGACGGGACCGGTAGTACAACTTAAAGTGTAAAATTCTTCTTTAGCCAAATGTAATTTTACATCATGTCTAGTTAAATCTCTGAAGCGAACCATTTGTCCTCCACGATGTTTCACTATATCAACTTCAATATTTGATTCCAATAAACTTAATCTTGTTCTTCTTCCAAATGTGTTGTTACTCAAATAGCATTCCAAAAGATGTAAATGTTTCATAAATGATTCCCAAGAAGTTTCAGTGAATGTAACCATTTTATTTCCATGATTTAAAATAACAATCGGTGAATAATCCAATGATTTTAAAATTCCAACTGAAATACTTTTCGTCATGCATGAAGAAATGGGGTAGAAAATCCGAAGAAATACTTCTGTTAAAATATTAGTTGTAATGTTAACTTCAACCTTTTTTCTTTTTACTTCTTTTTCAGCTTCTCCTTCTTCTTTTTCTTCTTCTCTCTTCTTATGTTTGTTAAACTTGAGGAACTCGTCCATTTCTCGTTCAACTTGTTTTTCTATATCTGAACTATTCTCATCCATTAGAGGTGTATTTTCTTCTCCGTTAGTAGAACTCATCTTGCGAACGATGTTTCCCATACGACGGTCGAAGATATAATGAATTTTCCACTCATGATTTTCTCGCTTTTATGTTTTTCGTCGAATCCTTGAAATTTATACACTCACATAAATGTTTGTTTTTAACTTGTCTTTCACAAACGAAATTCTAACCTCAAAAATTGAGACAGATAATTCTAACCTCAAAAATCTGCAGTCGTTGTACTAATTCTGTTTAAAGTACATTCTTCACGATTCCGGTCAGCGGTGTGTAAGTAACTATTTTATCATGTAGAATAAGACAGTATGCTGAAGTTCCATCCGCTACTGGTTCTTCAAATTCCATTTCAATTTTTATATCCACACTTGATGATTTTACCGATTCATTTTGTTTTGAACAATCTATTACAATTATCGGAGCCTTGGAATAATATTGGTCAGGTGATAATAGTGGAGTATTAGTCTTTCCATAATATGACGATTGAAATCTTGCATACATATCGTATAAAATGGAAAAACGTTTTTTGCTGAACATGACATTCAAATTGTCATACGGAAAGAATTGAGAGTTTAGGAAAACTTTACAATTCTTTATTTTACAGTTATCAAATTGACCGGCATTTGCAGTGATAACATCTTTTCGCTTAGTTTGAAAACCGAGTATTATGTACCTTGCTCGTTCCAAGTAAGTTGATGTCTTGACGGTCCATGTTTGTCGTTCGGTCTGAGGTAGTGTAGGATATTCATGGAATTCCCAACTTCGGAATGGCATCACAATATCACGGTCAGACTTTAACTTTCTCAATAATACGATTCTATGTTCATCGGCCAATCTTACATGAGGTACTCTCCAAACAACTTTATCCAATTGTAGTTGCCATTCCAGTTTATCTTCCGTAGTTGCAGGGTCTGCAAGTATCAAGTCCTTGTTAGTTGAAGATCTGAGTAATACCAATTCTTGTTTGACATTTATTATTATTCGTTTGTAATCTTCAGCGAATCCCAAAAGCAATCGTAAGGGTACATGAAAATCAAAGTGACCGTTGGAATCCGGTGTTATAGTGTCTTTATCAGGGGCAACCCATCCGGCGGTGACTACTGAATTCTTCTCATGCGGTGTTAATGATGTTAATCCTTTCAATGTCGTTGTTATACCAACCTTTTTTGTCGAATCAACTGTCACCCCTGATATCTCATATCTTATTTCATCAAAAAGATATGCCATCGGGTTATTTATAAAAGGAACTGTTGAAGCAGTTTTTCCATCCAATTTTAATACCCGTCCTTCAATGTACAAATAACTTTCACACGGTAATGTGTAAATATCTTGTTGTTGAATGGGAATCCTTATTTCATCGTTATTGTTTAATTTTGATGAAGTGTAAGGGTTGTGCGTGTGATATTCCTTCTCCCATAGTGTTTCGTCGAATGTCGGTCCTTGAGATATATCCAGGATATCCATCGTTGTTAAGTTTCAATCCAATCTTCTGTAGAAAACGAATGTTGTCCGATGTTAACTCTTCCAATGTCGAGGAGCTACTGAGCTCCCGACTCTTCCGTTGCGGTTTAAATGATAATCCCATGTTGACCTTTATGTTGCCGCTCTGATGTGTATCCGTATAGTTATCGTTTCTCCTCTAAAGTCAACACTAACACCGTCTTGATCCAATATGTTCAGTACGATGTCTGAAATGAAACTGGTGTTTAACGGTAGGTATATCAAGTTTTGTGGCTTCTCAACAATTTTAAAACCAGGAGCCACTGTTGGATAAAATGTATGTAAAATATGCTGATTCACTCCTTCTCTATACGATCCGTGTATAATATTACACGTTACATCGATGCTATTGACTTTCAATATTGTAACAGTTGTATCACCTGAATGAGTAGTTCCAGGAGTTAATATATTCTTTTTTGTATCTGTAAATCCAAGTAAACTGCCAATGGAGTTTTTGAAACTGACATCGATATAATATTTTGAAGTTATTTCTGCTTTTAAAGTATTATTGTTTCCTTTAACGGTGATCTTTTCTTCTCCGAGTTGTTTTTGTAGTAATTGGTTTATATCATCGATTTCATAAGCTCCAGTAGGAAATGTAATTATTTTCAATTCTGAGTATTTTCCTGAAGCATCCTTAGTTTCATAATAATGTAGTAAATTGTTCTTTCCTTCCGTAACATTGGGAATTGAGTTGTAGGTAGTTAAATCAAGTAATGCCGCTTCCCATAATCTTTCCTTGGATAGACGCAATGCTGGGAACAGCGTACTTTTCAATGTGGATGAATTTCCACTCAGTGACACTGTATACGATGACATCTTAAAGCTGACTGACACTCTTCGCTAGAAACTCCAAACATAAATGCCCACATATTTCAGTATTGTTAGGTTGTTCTCTTTTGTAATTGTAAAAAATGTTTTTGGAGTTTCGAAAATAATGTTGCAGTTCTTTCGGCGGTGGTAGATTGCCAAAACTGTCAAAGTAGTAAACGGTTTGTCCGAGCTTTTTATAGCATACCCAATGAGTGCCTGGACCATAGGTGGAATCCAAATTTACTATTCCAGTTTCATTTTCCCATATTTTAGTTGGTAATGCATCTTTCATAAAAACTCCTCGAAAAAATGGTATTTTCAAACATTTTACATAATCATTTAACTGATGATTTGTTAAGGCTTTATTTGGAATTAGCAATTGATTCTTTTTATTTAGTACACACGGTATGGTCTTAGATATAAACCTGCTCCGTTTTTTACCATTTGCCAAACAGAAGTCTTCTTTACATTCGCCTTACGAGTTCTACGATGTCCTTTTTTAATGTTTCCACCTCTTTTGGGAGCGCTTCTTTTTGCAGGTCTTCCTCTGCGACGTCTTCCAGCACCTAACTTTGCTTTCGTCTTCATGGCTGTAGTTACTGCCCAAGCCGCTGCTTTTTCTGCAATATTTGCGTCACTTGATTTTACTCTTTGCCAAGCTTTTTCCGCTAGAATTTTATCCGCTATTGATCTATTTGTTGAATCTTTATACTTTGAATATGCTATATCGTGTTCTTTGCAAGCTTGATCTAATTTATTAATTCCAGGATCTCCTCTTGCTAAACGTTTTGCCAACTTAGTTCCAGGTCCACAATATTGATAACCTCCGGGCAGATGTAATTCGTATGGTAAAGCGTCTATCGTTCGATTCACAACAGCACCAATTGGAATCCGTCTGAGCAGGGATAATGCAGCTGATGTTAAACCACGTCCTCTCTTGCCGCTGTCTTGACGACGACTGAGCGATACGGTCTTCATTATGTTGTTTTATGTAACCAACGTCTTCACTCTATGAAATACTTTATGATAATGAATCCTTTTTTGTGTATTCCATACTTAAATATTCATAAGTTTTACTAGTATTTATCAATGATTTCATCTTTAATCCATTGGTTTCTCTGAGAATCTTCGATTTTATTGTGTTTCATCGATGTATTAATCAAATGATTATGCATATCAATAACTACATTACCTACAAGATTCGTTACATACTCGATATTAGTAGCATCTTTGTCATATGTAGGATTATCAAGATTTGTGATACGTTTACCATTACATGTATACACCGATGGATCCTTTTTAGAGGTCGCTATAACTTGATTAATAGTAGCAACATCATTCGGAGCTATTCCTGCTGATATGTTAGATATTCTTCTATTTTTTCCATCATATACGTTATTTATTTTATCTAAAATTATAGTTTGTTTTACAACAGCACAATCCTGATCATCTTTACCAGATTTAACTTGGGTTAATCGTTTACCTTTACATATAAAATTAACACCAGTAGCTGATAGTTGTGGTACTTGTGTTAAAATAACAGCATCATGTTCTTCCGTGCCTAAACTTATATTTGACAATCTTTTATTTTTTCCATCCCACTTGTCATTTTGTAGTTGTAGTAAGGTAAACTTTTCACTTCCTTGCATAAACTCATCACCTTTCTTTGACACCACCTGATTTTGTTTAACAAAAGCGGATGTTCCTTTCTTCAAGCTTTCATTCATTTGTCTCACGGTAGCAGCATCCGATGGAGTTGAACCATCTTTCAGATTGGACAACACTTTTCCATGACAATCAATAACAGCACCATTATATAAAATACAATTATCTTTAATGTATTTTATATTAACACCATCACTTTCTTCTTTAGGATATCCAATATCGTTTATAGTATATTTATAGAAGGAAAATCCATCTTTTTTCTTTTCTGGTATTACAGAGTGCAAATAACGCTTATTGATTGTATCTGTATCCTCGGTTGGATCTGCCACATTAGTTATTTTATAGTTTAAAGCATTGTACCTTTTTCCACTTTTAGTCTTTTCCAACAGTAAAGCGTATTCCATCGCAGATAGAAAATAACCTTTATTAACAACATCTCCATTGTTGACTGGTTTTGCAACATTAATAACCCTGTGAGATTTTGCATCATACAGTTGGTTGTTGTCGAGTTTTAAACTTGTAGATGTTTCCTCCTTTACTGTTTTTAAATTTGTTGCATCTCCATCTTCTTCTGGATCCTTAACAAACTTTAAACGTTTATTATTTATGTTATAGTCACCTTCGGGTGTTTGCGGTAATCCACTTCTTTTTCTGTTTTCTCCAACTTGCACTCCTAACGCGGAGTATCGTCCGAACTTGTCGACGCTCATGTTAGAACTGACACATTATACGCCTGCAACTCTTATATATCCGCGGACAATTATACGATTATGCCGCGATTCCTGAGTTCGTCAATCAGAGCTACCCATTCATTATTTAAACCTGTATGACCGGCTTCCATGGCTTCATGCAATAGTCTCATTCTATCAACCAATTTATTGATGTCGTTGTAGTAAATCACATTCGTATTGTATAGATTTTTCATCAATCCTTTGCCAGATGTTGAAGTATCTCCTTTACTCTTTTTACCATGTTGTTCAAGAAGTGATAAATCCATAAGTGATAAAGATTTTCTTTTCAGTGGTTGTCTCACCGCTGGTGCAGTACGTAATGTTGGCAATTTTCGTGGAGGAAACAACTTTTTTATAACAATGTTATATTTTGTTGCACGTGAACGATTAATCATTGCATCCTTTAAGTAGTTTCTTTTATGAGCGTTAGTATTTTGTAGAATTTCCTTAAAAACACTTAAATCTTTGGATGAATATCTTAGTGGTATGTTTTTAAAAATTAATTCATAAAGTCCTTTTGTTCCTTTATATTTATGCTCACCAATAATGATGTAATCGTCTTGTGTTATTTCAAGCTTTGAATCGCCGATCTTTAATTCATTCCCATCAATTCTTGCTCCGTATACGTGTGATCTACTCAAATTCGGGTTTGATTTCATGTCATGTAGCATTTTCATTATATATTTTCTTCCAAGAGGTCCATGTTGTAATATATCGCTACTCAATTGAGTTAAATTTGGAATAGATTGTTCAGCTTCAGGTATTGGCTGTTCTTCTTCCTTTTCAACAATTGGTTCTTCTTCTTCTTTTGTTTCTTCTTGCTCACTAGCACTTGTATATGAATCATCATCTTCTTCTTTTTTTAATGCTTGTACTTCTTGTTTAGAAACTGGTAGTAAAACATCTCCTTCATAACGAGGTTTACCAATAGTTTCTGATATCTGTTTTAAAGGTTCCGTAATAGGTTTAAATGTAGTCTCTAGAAATTCTTCTCTTTCACTTAAACCCATCCTCAATGCACGATTCTTCATCCTAATAGAATCACTGAGTGATTTTATTTCTTTTAATAGTTTTTCTTGATTCACCATGTTTACACTGTGAAGTTCAACGTGTAACTAGATGTAGCATCGGTAGTTCAACGCATAAATACAAATTTATCCAACCCTATACGATATCTACCATTTTTAATATCTTCTTCCTTCATAATAACGAGAAAGCCATATTTCTCATTCCATGCTTTGCCACACATTTCTTTAAATTTCTCAAATGGCATATCCGCACTTACATGATCATTGTATATATGCTTTAAATTTGTTTCATCTTGCTTGAAGATGATCAACATATTTGCATTGTCTCTTATGAGTTGTTTTGGAATCTTACTGTATGTTTGACCAATATAAATGCTATCGATATTATGATGTCTTCCCATAGCGAAGTAATTCCTTATAGTGTCGTGATTTTCACAAGACACATCGTCAAAAATAAAAATAGAAAATGGTTTTGCTTCATTTGGTTGCATAATTGTTTCACTGGCATTAAACTTGTAGAAATGCACTTCAGGTACACTTGCAAGTACTTTATCCAATAATTGATATTTTGGTTGTTGCAATGATTTTGAAAAAATGTATATATTGTTAAAGCGCAATCCTTTAGGATTAGTTATAAGGTTAAAAACAACATTTGTTTTTCCACAATTTGAAGGACCAGTTATTAAACATCTTATTGTATTTGGTAGTAATTCACCATGTTTACCATGATTTAACTTATCATTGTCAACCGTCAATTCATCAATATTATTGATATTAAATCGATCTTTTTGTTGTACAATCTCCATCTTGTGTCAAGGTTAAACACACAATGAGCTATTAAGTTACTATACCAGGTCTTTTGAAGGAATCCAAGAGTCTTCACTTTTATCGAATCCTAACCACCGGACTTTAACCATATCCTTTTTCCTTTGTAAAACCTTCTCAACAAGATATACATCACCGACTGTTGATTTCAACAATTCATGTCCGTAGAATCCACCTTGAAGTAATTCACCCTTGTTATCCTTTAATAAGTAGGTTTCAGGTATAGTTGGTTGCACTTTATAAACTGTAAATACTTCATTAGTCCAATTTGGTAGATATCTTTTACTAAATACACCTTTGTATTTGCTTATACGAACTTTATCGTTGACTTTAAACTTTTTTGGTTGTAACTTTTCCAATTTAGGTGTTGTATTATTTCTGATGCGTTGTAATACAACCTTAGCATTAGCGCTGTTTACCTGGATAGGTTTCATTCCGATGGTACGATGATATTTGTTGTTATACTCTTTTATAAGTTGTGGTAATATGTCATACCACACGTATGATCCTCGTTTTGAAAATTGTTTGTACATCGCTCCTTTTAATGTTCTATTGAATCTTTCAATTATTGAAGCTTTAACTTCAGAATTTGTAGAATAATGATTTATTTGATATTTCTTCATTAAAGCTCCAAAGTCTTTATTAAAATATTCTTTTCCATCATCGGTCTGTAGATGTTTGATTTTGAATTTATTTCTTTGTATCGTTGTTTCCATAGCTTTTGTAACACTTTTACCAGTCTTATCCTTTAATGGTAAAGCGTCAGCTATTTTAGTAAAACAGTCTATAATTGTTAAAATATATTTGAAACCTTTGTTTAATTTACTGTGCGGTATCATTTCAATGAGATCAGCTTGATACAGATCATTCATTCCCTTAATAATCGTACTTCTTCTTGGAAATCTTCTTCTTGCTGGTTTATGTAGTTCATTTACAATCTTGTCCTTCACACTTTCCATCTTCAGGTGTTGCTTGCACATCGCTTGTAAAAATACTGATCCGTACAACAGTTCTTTCTCTTTTATATAGTTTGAATATAGGTCAAGGCCATTTCATATTAGTGTAAAAAAGAGGGAACATGGCATTGGGCTTGCCATGTCCCCTCTTCTTTACGGAAAGGAAAAAAGGAAGAAGGTAGAGGACGAAGAATAGGTTTACTGGTCGATAGGGTTTAGAGAGTAATGTCCAAATGGCAGAGTTCTTATGTTGTCTTCAAGGATGTATCTCTTGTCATCCTTATAGCTCAATGCCGATTTGGTTTGCTTCACACTGAAAAGACGATGGTTGAAGCTTCTTATGGTGTTAAATGTTGCAGTTGTTTCAACATTTTCAAACAAACATCTTTTATAATGTTCAAACTGTACGTTCTTCTTCAGGAAAGAGGTTTTTATTCCTTTGGCTTTCTTTGTGACTTGATGTTTGTTCCTTTCGTTTATGTACAGTTGAAACGAATACAGTTTGGACATCAATGCTACAATTTCCATCATTGGCACACCATTTGTTTCATCTTTAAATTTTCCCAATACTTTCTTGTTTCTGTCGTAGTCGTAATTTGGATGGTCCTTAGGATAATCAGAAAAGTCGAAATCATCTTTATATATAAAGGTGCGTAGATCTTCGTACATGTCATTTGTTTTAATCCAGTAAATGAGTGCATCTGTATCCATATATGCAATACCAATGTTATCTCTTCCATAATAGTTAACCATCTTCTTATAATGAAACTCGTACATGTGTGTTTTAGAAATATCCAAGATTGACATTCCAAGATACAAAGGACGATCCATTGTAACTGACTTCTTGTTCATGGAAATAAGAACTAGATTTTCATTAATAATTACAGATGTACCAAAGTTTGGTTGTTGCACTAATTTCTGTAATTTTACTGGATCAGTTACCAATTTTATATCCTTATGTTTCCTTTTGTTTTCCAAAGTCTTGCCAAATATTGCGTTGTTCATTAGTTTGAAAAAGTCTTTTTGAAAACTTGATGTAGCAGCAGCTCTTCTTCTTGTGTTGTTGTCAATGTACGGTTTTAACCAACAAGATTGAGAGAATTGTAATACTCGATTAATTTTTGTAATTCTCAATCCCAAGTCTAAGGCCTGTTGTATCATCCAGTAGTGTCCAACATACCGAGACTTGTCGGTTAAAGTCATCATTAATTTCGGCCATCTTCCAGTTGGAGAAATTTCGGTCTTCGGAAGCAGTGGTAAATCATAATGTTGATCGTGAAGATGTTCGGGATATTCAAAGTCGACGTCAAAAATATAACCTGTTTCACCATGCTTCGGTATATCCATTATGTTTCCTATTGATTCAGGATCTATCCATTTGAAATTATCATATGGAAGGGGATTCGACATTGCCCATCCGTATAAGTTATTTGCATCGAAATAACCCAGGAATGTTGTTGGTTTTGATGCATCATAATCGGGCAAATACTTGTTGTTTGCCCTGACATGTCGTGTTACACTTTGCGTCAATCCTCCGCGAACTCCTGACTCTAACATCAAAACCATATCTATATCTGTAAGAAGTTGTATTTTACAATTTGTCTCTTTCAACATGGCTTGCCACGCTAGTCCAGGCGAAGTGTACGAATGAAGAGGGTCCAATTCATATGCTGCAAAACACGTATTTCTAAATTCTTCCATCACATCACATAATAAAGTCACATCTAGTTTAACATAAAAATCTGAATATTCTCCCAATGTTCTAAATCCTAATTCGTTCCATACTTTGCATGCGTGATTATAATCATCTTGAGATATATCCATGTCGAAAAGTTTACTTTTAAATTCTTCTTTTGGAGGTAATGATGTTTCATTAAATCTTTCTAAACTGTCTATGTAATCATATGGAAAAACACCTTTTCGAAGTACCAGATCCAGTTTGTCGTTGTTTACAATCTTCTTCGTTTCGATTAAATCTTGTTTCCTTAGGTTTTCAGAAAGTTTGGACAAACTTGACGGCATAAATCGGTAGGAGTCCAAGAATCTTAATTTGAGGTTTCCAACTTCTTTGGAAAAACTTATGAACTTTTCTGAAGTTTCAGCTAACACATCGATTTTACCGTCGTCTCTTCCTAATTCGGGTATTATAAAATGAGCGTCGTACCCACTGAGGTTATGCAGAACCACAGGAATAAATAGTGGTAAACGATAGCTCAAGTTGCATTTATTACAAGCAGCACCCCTGTAATAACCTGTGAGGTGGTCGTGATCTTTAATTTTATAATTCTCAATAGTAAAATCATTTTTGCACAAAAAACATCGAGTTGCATTTTCATGTTGAATTTCTTCTTCTTCGTCCATCGGTTTCATTGGTACAATATTTGTATATAATCTTTGTGTATTTCCAGCTATTGAATATAGGTGATCAAGAAATATTTTTTCCGCATTTTCACCACGATATACTAGAGGTTCTGAAGTTAATCCATATCTGTTTAAATGTTCTTCTGATAATGTTGATTTGACCATTAAACAAAAACTGTTTGGTTTGTGCATTTGATACTTTACACTTTTTCTTGCTTCGCAATTTTCTTCTTCAACTGGAACAAGTGTTGATTCAAAATCCGCATACACAACTAAAGGGATACGGTATTGATGATGAACTTTTTCAAATGAAACGAATGCTCTGTTTTCTGCAGGTAAATTAATCTTTGCTTCATAATTATTGTTACATAATCTTTTGTGCTCTTGTAACCATTCTCTTCCTTGTCTTCCTTCTCGTTGAAAATTAAAACATCTCTTGCAAATCAACTTTTTGTTTCTATTTTTTGAAAGTTGCTTGTTAACAAGACGATCGAATTGCTTTATGTACACATAGTGAGACACATCTCCTCGTGTTAATAGTAGTAAATCCGTATGATCTGGTAGTTCTTCTTTTGCAATACGTAAAGGATACACTTTGTTTGAACTATCTAATGCAAAAACATTGATAGAAGTACCGGGATTTTTCTTCTCAAATTTTGATATATCTTCTAGTGATACAGGATAAGTTATTCCTTGAAAATTGTACTTATTTCTTTGATTTTCATATTCCCGGTCAGGTCTATACGCATTATTTGGTACAAATTTAGCTGTCATTGCATAACGAAAACATTCATTGTCTGCATTTCTAACATTAATACAAGATTTTGTATCTTCAATACTTTTAGGCAAAGGAATGTAACTAGATCCCCTTAGTCCATATCCGTGTTTTTGAACTCTTATATCTAATCCTTCAATACTTGAAAGACTCCATCCGGATCCTCTTCCTTCATGTTCCTGAATTTTGGTTAATATTTCTTCTATACAGTTCTCTACTATTGAATCAATGTTTGAACTTTCCATGATGGTTCGGTTTTTTGTTATGAATCCTCTTGGTGATAATTCTTCTTGTACATTTATAAACATAGCTTCTAGTAGTAAACTAAATTTAAGAAAGTTCAATCTTTTCAATTCTTCTTTTAAAGTTTTACTTACGATTGGTTTTGCTTCTCTAATAAATTCTTCTAAGTTCAAGTTTTCATTTTGAATCTTATGATGCATTACTACCTTACCGGGTAAAGCAAATACTTGTAGATTCGGTAAAGTAGTTGAAGATGTTGCTGTTATTTCTTCTTGTTCTTCTTGTTCTTCTTGTTCTTCTTGTTCTTCTTGTTCTTCTTGTTTTTCTTGTTTTTCTTCTGCGTTGTTGTGAATTAGTTCTTTATGACAGTCTAATAGAATTTCATCGTGAAACGATTCCGAACATTTATCGCAATGATACATGTTGAGATGTTTACTCTTCGAAGTTTCGCAGAGAAATGAAATGGGCTCTCACATTCCTCCTTTTATAACGGTCCCCCTACCACTATTTCATCTTCTTCTTCTTCACTATCCAAGAAAATCAAACGTTTTCAACAAAATATTAACCTTCTACAAAATTGATTGTCCGTTCATATTTTTTTAATACTAGTTTGAATTTTCAATATTTTCCTTGTTTAACTATTATTTCTTTATATAACATTATTCACACTTTCTACTTCGAGCGTTTTGCTACTATCATCTCTTTATTCCATTTTAACAATCTGCATAAATACAAGTTCATTTGTCGCGCCGACTCACTATAAATCCAGCTTTCGTACAGTACACATCTCTACGACTAAATTACAACATGTATTTCAATATGAATTTTCCTTATACAAATACTATTTCAATAACTTTACAGCAAAACAAAATTCTAACTTCATAAACTTGATAGGAAGATATGCGAACTTTTAATTCAACCCCGGTTAATTTATGCGCAAATTTAGTTCGACCAACAATTGTTGAATTTCAGTTTTGAACTAACTTTTAATTTATGCGCAAATCTACTTCAAACCCTCACCCCACAAATTTGGTAGGGAGAATTACATTAATTTGATACTTATTTCTACCGTTACACTAGCTCCATTCTCAAAAAGATATAAATAAAATGGTCCTGGATACTGTTCTTTTTCACGTCCTGCATGTTCCTTAATGAATTCGTAAGCCAATCTTTTTGAATATTCATTATGATACACTTCTCTTACATAAACAAGATTTTTTTCTTCCAGAAATTTCGCTTGAACTAATGGTATTTTGCTTACATCATCCTTGTCCATCAGAGGTAGCTTGTAGGTGAAAGTATTTGGAGGTAGTTTTTGCGGTTTATCAAGTAGAGAACAAAATTTTCTATAGAATTTATGCTCAGTGCCTGTAATACTACTAAAAGACAAAGTGGTAAGCATCTTGACGGCACAAGGTGCAAGTACAGACTAGAAACCTGGAGGTTCATAGCCCGCCTTTTATGAGTTTTAAGAAATGGGGAGGGGGAAGGAATAAGGATTGGGAAGGGATAAGGTGCAGGGTGGGGGAAGGGTAATTTGGTTATTAAACCACTTGCGCTTCAAAATAGCCGCCAACATCCACACCTTGTTCGTAGCACTCCTTCATTGTTTGCGCCCACTGCTGCATGCGGTCTCTATCATTTGGTGTCACAAGGAAAGTATCACTATTATCATACAATATAAAGGAGCAAATTTGTACACAACATCCTCTGTTCAACCATTTATGAGCTTCAATGATAAACTTTTTTATTGTATGAAATGGATAATCTGGATTAATTTCTATAACTTCACATTCTTCATTAAGATTAACGGGATATTCATGATCATCATCAACATCATCAACATCATCAACATCATCAACATCATCATCTTCACTCTCACTATCATTATTTAAAATGTCTTCAGGTTGTAGAAAAACATCGGAAATTTCGGAAGAATTAAGATGGTCATTTACATGAGGAGGCATTTTGAAGCAGGTAAAATTGTAAACAGCAGAGACGAAACAACAAGAGCGGCATGTAGAAGCAAAATGAAGGAGTGACCAACGCTCGCTCCGCTTTTATAACAGTATGCAAATGAGGGGTGGGTGGGGGAAGGGTAATTTGGTTATTAAACCGCTTGCGCTGTAAAATAGCCGCCAACATCCACACCTTGTTCGTAGCACTCCTTCATTTTTTGAGCCCACTGCCGCATGCGGTCTCTATCATTTGGTGTTATAAGAAAAGAATTACAATCATCATACAATATAAAAGAGCCGATTCGTACGTAAGATCCTGAATCCAACCATTTATGAGCTTCAGACATGAATTTTTCTATAGTATCGAATGGGAATTGTGGATCAATTGCTATAACTTTCAGTTCTTCACTAATTTTAACGCTATAATAATCATCTTCATCATCATCTTCACTGTCACTGTCGTTATTTAAAGTGTCTTCAGGTTGTTCGAAAACATCAGAAATTTCGGAAGAACTGAAATTTTCACTAAGACGAGGAGGCATTTTTAAAACCAGTAATATTGTAAAGGGCAGAGACGAAACAACAAGAGTGGCGTGTAGAAGCGGAATGAGGAGTGAACAACGCTTGCTCCACTTTTATAACGGTATGCTAATGAGAGGGGTAACAGCTGACCGTGACCAATTATTGATCCTGGAGGTGGGGGGAAAGGAAGAAGAGGGGGTATTTATTTTAAATAATTCGCATAACTTTTAACTCGAATAAGATAACCAAATTCTTCTTTTACTAAAATGTTCGTCTTACATAGACCTTTTCAATGATGTATCGCTTATCATAATCCGTCAATCCATTATCGAGTTATAGACATTTAAATTTTCGGGGGGATTTAATCTCCGCTTGAGTGGACACAACGACCTCAGAAAAGTAGGTCACGAGACTTAGAGTGTTAAAAAATAATGAGGGAGAAACACAACGCTCTAACGCATTGTGTTTCTCCCCCATTATTTTTTTAAGCAAAATTTGGAAAAACTATGTGAATTTACTGTTTACGTCCCCACCTTGTAATACCATCCATTTTATGCCTGAGGAGATAGTCTTTAGAGTCTAACTCATAAACGGATTTTTCTTTACGCAAGGATTCAATAACTTTAATATTATATTTTTTGCCGTTACAATTTGCCAAAATGTGTTCGTTGTCAATAACACTTTCAAAAAAATAAAGACAACTTCTCTTAATCCTATTTCCTTTCACAGCAATAATTTCGGATTGGTATTCAACAGTGGGGGTTTCTGTCAGTTGTGGTTCGGAAAGATGTTTCACGACATGTACACGGCAGAAACGTTCGTTCTTAACACATTTCCTCCCACAAGCTGATCCTTTCTTAATTCCCCTAGTCAGCACTTCAGGGCAAGTAGTGGGAAGGCTAAATGCCCTACGGCGCTTTTCTTTTAATAATTGAAAGCGCTCTGAAGGAGCAGGTTTAGGAGCAGGCTTAGAGGATTTATTTTTTGAATAGGTGTGGTCTTTATGAAGAACTGTTTGAGGTGGCGGCATGTTGTTTGATGGCGGCGGTGATTGTTGTTGAGATGGTGTGGAGTCGTTTGAAGGTAGAGGCGGTGAAAATATGCTGCCAAATATAGTAGTCATAGTGAGCGGAAGAAGAGCTCCAGAAGTTGAAGGTTTCGAGTCTAGTTGCTTCTTATACCAGTCGGAAGCATTTTTCAAGCGAAGAGTTTTCTTGACTGGAGTCGAAGCCGTAGTAGAAGTAGAAGTTAAACTTGTAATAGAAGAACATTCTGTAGTGGAAGTTGTAGTAGGCAGGGATGACATCGTGGTAGTTCTGTTCGCAGCTTGCAGCGTAACGTCTGGAATCAGAATGAAAATCTAGCCGTGGTTGCTGCGTCTTTTATAACGGTATGCTAATGAGAGGGGTTAACAGCCGTTAAGTGGGGGAAGGTGGGAGGGAAGGAAAGAGAGGGGGTGTTTATTTCAAATAATTCGTATAACTTTTGACTGAAATAAAGTAACTAAATTCTTCTTTTACTAAAATGTTCGTCTTACATAGACCTTTTCAATGATGTATCGCTTGTCCTAATCCGTCAATCCATTATCGAGTTATAGGCATTTTAATTTTCCAGGGGGGGGGGGGGGGGGGGGGGGGGGGGGGGGTTCCGCTTCATTAGTCCGGGGGGGGGGGGGGGGGGGGGGTTCCGCTTCATTAGTCGGGGGGGGGGGGGGGGGGGGGGGGTTCCGCTTCATTAGTCCGGGGGGGGGGGGGGGGGGGGGGGGGGGGGGTTCCGCTTCATTAGTCACGGGGGGTTCCACTTGGGTGCTCATGCGGAACTGATATTCTCACGAGATAGTCGTTGTGTGATAATGAAGACAAATGTTCATCACGCCGCGACCACTAATTAACTCGCATTTGCGGTGTTCACATCTTTCCTACTCATTACATATACGTTTCCTACTTCATTATTTCAAGACTAATTAACTTGCAAAACAACAGTCTCTGTCTTTGAATGCTGATGAGATTTCATTAGGAACCATTCTTTGCACGCTATATGAAGCTACACCGGCAAACAATGCAAGTCAGAGAGGCCATATAACTGTACAACGACCTCAGAAAAGTAGGTCACGAGACTTTGAGTCTCATTGACCCTTCCGAAAGTGGTTCAAGGTCATTCAAGACTTATAAAGAACCAAGGTGATGGGAACAGTAGTAACTGTTCCCACCACCCTGTTTGCCTAACGGTTCCCACTCCCAACCCACTAGTTACGTTCTGCGAGGGACATCGACGCAATTTTGTTTGGCCCGTCCGGGTCCATCCGTAACGGGCCGGTCCGGGTCCATCCGTAACCGTGAATTCGAAGGGAAACTGGAACACCTAATGCAGAAACGCAACTCTAACACCCACCCAACTAATCCCACCCATCATATTCCTAAACAAAATGCAAAAACCTAGTCCGCAATTTGCGGATGTCCCACCCCTTCTAAATGAAGTTCAACGGAACTTCTGAATTTACAGTTAATCTACCCCCTATCATCTAGCTGAAAGGCAAAACAACAACATTAATTATAAATACCAACACTTAAAACTAACAACACATCATTATTAAATATCAAATAATTCAACACAACCAAATACCATAATTATTCTTAAAATTAATACACCTTAATGCTAAACACCTCTTAAAATTAATACACCTTAACGCTAAACACAACTTATAACTAACATCGCAATGCGCAAATTAATTCTAAAATTAAGTGCAACTTACAACTAATATTTACACACACACACACACACATACCACATTGCATTAAAGAACGCAACGTAGTATAAGAAGTTCAAATATATATAGGCCTACTATATATTTGAACCTCTTACCGAGTCGTCAACGACTTTTCGCTATGAAAATTCGTTGACGACTGACGCGAAAATTGGGCTCGTATCGCTCCTCGGATTTTCGAGTGGTGGGAGTAATTAATGCAGTGGTGGGGGACTCATTTCACTCCAGTACGGTCTTCAATCCACTCCAGTTCGCAGCAGTGTAAAAATGAAACGAAGGAGTGGGGGTGGCGCATGCGCAGCGACGTAAAATCCAAGGTTTGAGGTTAGAACTTTCCGTGCACAGTAGAGCTAAATCGAGTAATACAGGACTCGGCGCATGCGCAATAGCGAGGAGTGATTCCGATCCGGAGAACTCGTTGCATTCGCAGGAGCGCTAAAGTGAGTAATACAGACTAGGCGCATTCGCAGTAGCGCTAAAGTGAGTAATACAGGACTAGGCGCCGTAGCGTGAAGTTGGCTCACTCCAGTACAAGTTATAGCAGCATAAAAATGAAACGAAGGAGTGGGAGCGGCGCATGCGCCGTGACGTAAAACCAAGGTTTGAGGTTAGAATTTTCCATGGTGGCTGCCATGTTTAATTCTGTTTCATTCAAACAATAGTAGTTCACGGCTGGCATGGGATGTGAAGTGTGGTAATTAGATGGGGTTAGCAACCGGTCGTGACCGGCCATTGACCGGTCATCGACCCGGCGGGGTTCCGCTTGAGTGACCACCGGGGGGGGGGGGGGGGGGGGGGGGGGGGGGGGGGAATTAATCTCCATTTTTTATGGGGGGGGGGGGGGGGGGGGGGGGTTCCGCATGATTAGTCACCGGGGGGGGGGGGGGGGGGGGGGGGGGGAATTAATCTCCATTTTTTATGGGGGGGGGGGGGGGGGGGGGGGGTTCCGCATGATTAGTCACCGGGGGGGGGGGGGGGGGGGGGGGGGGGGGTTCCGCATGATTAGTCACCGGGGGGGGGGGGGGGGGGGATGCGGAACTGATCTTCTCACGCGATAACCGTTATAAAAGAAGATTGTTCATCGCGCCGCGACCATTAATTAACTCGCATTTGTGTTGTTCGCATCCTTCCTACTCATTACATATACGTTTCGCCAACTTCATTATACAAGTCTAATTGCTACTAACCTGAAATTTCATTTACATTAGCACGTGTCGTCCTGTTTGAATCACCTTCGCGTGCTTGACGTTATATCTCATTCATCTGTCTTGTTCTCACTTCTACAAGTCTGACATACTTCTTGTGATGGATACGCAATGTTTGAAATTGAAACTTTTGCAGACACAACATATATTACTTTTACTAACATATATTAGTTTTACTTCAACCCTGGTTAATTTATGCGCAATTTTAGTTCAACTCCCAATTGTTGAATTTCAGTTTTGAACCAACTTTTAATTTATGCGCAATTTTAGTTCAACCGAGCGCCATCTCCACTCCCCCCATTGATTAATTCACCATCTGACATCTACAGTCACGCATATATTTCGACGCGTCATGTTTCATTCTTCATTCTCGTTCTATCCGCGGAACTTAACACTTCTATTTACCTTCTCTCTCTCTCTCTTGTTATGACTGCGCTATGTTTGAACTGACTTTTATTTTCGTTCAACTGTTAGAGTTTTTATTAACACCGTCGAATTACAATTTTGAACTAATTTTTAATTTATGCGAAGTTTTACTTCAACCCCGGTTAATTTATGCGCAAATTTAGTTCAACTCCCGATCGTTGAATTTCAGTTTTGAACCAACTTTTAATTTATGCGCAAATTTGGTTCAACACTCCGATTGTTGAATTTCAGTTTTACACTAACTTCTAGTTTCGTTCAACTATTAGAGTTTTTATTAACACCGTCGAATTTCAATTTTGAACTAACTTCTATTTTATGCGCACTCTTCGCTCAACCGACCGCCGACGCTCTCCCATCTCCACCCCGACATCTATTGTCCCCACTTCTGGCCCACCGGAAGCCACGTGCCGTGGCATGTGGCTTCCGGTGACGTCACTTCCGGGCCAGAAGTAACCAAAACACACTACTATCGGTGTTATGAAATCTACAGATTATTCCCCTACTGTAATTTTAACTCATGGACCCAAAATGATTTTGTTTACGGACACTGCTTGGGAATCGTTTATGAAACACTTGCATCTGCTAGAATGCTATTTAAGTAGTAACATGTTTGGAAGAAAGACAAGAGTAGGCCTTTTGGATTCAAATGTGGAAATCGATATTGTTAAACATCGTGGTGATCATCAGTTGCGGTTTAGAGACACAACAAGACATGATAACAAGATTCAACTTAATCGAGAAGAGTTTTTTATTCTAACTTGTGCAACTGAACCAATAACGAGATACTTGAGACAACTGGTGTTTTCAAGTTCAATTATTAAAGATTATCTGGAAGACACTTTGGACAAACAACCGGACGCACCTATATTGTACGGACCTGTAGATACTTCTATATTCAATAGGGTTCCTCATGAAGTACAAATGTGGAGACAATTGGAAAAGTACGCTCAACTACATAAGAAATCAGTAAAACATGAAAAAGAGGAAGAAGAAGGAGGAGAAGAATCAAGTGTTAGTGATGAAAATGAAAACAAGGAAAATGTAAAGATGGAAACCTAAATGACAATTAACTACACAGCAATGGTTAATTTTTAAAACAATATCAAACACTTTGTGGGGTTAGGCCTACCGGGGACGGTGCCCACGTTAAATATACACCAACGCGCCAACAACTGTACGGCCGGGTATAAAAGTCGTACCTACCGTGGTGTGGAAATCAGTTGACCTTTGGACTTCGTCATGAGCAGACGAGTGATCTTCGCAATGGACAAGGAAGAAGAACAAGTAAAGTCCAAACCTGGTATAATTGAGTTCCAAGCGTTTCGGGGTAATGATGATAGATTTATCATAAAAGAACTTGTGTTTTTCGACATCAATACAAGTGTTCCTTATTCGTTTTTATTTAAACCACCATGTTCTTATTCATCTTTAACCAGTAAAGCCGCTACTACCAACAGATGGATTTCAAAACACTTCCATCATATCGATTGGTATGATGGTTTTACAAGTTACACGGACTTGTATCACATTATGCATCACTTTTCAGACAAGTTTACCAATATTTACACAAAGGGGCTGGAAAAGAAAAGATTGGTCGAAGGATTTACTCATGTTCCGGTTAATGATGTGGAATTGGATAAAAATTACAAGTATACGATGGAAAATGTTTGTATTTGTACTAAAAGTCCAGAACATGAAAAAGATAGACATTGCGCTTTAAAAAACGCCTATAAACTCGCATCTTACCTTCAAAGTGGGGAAATGGGGAGTGGTGGGGGTAACGGGGGTTATATAAGTGAGGAGCAGACCGGGACCTGGCATGAGTATTACTCGAGATTCCGAGACGACAACATCTCCCAGCAAGAATACGAAGAAGACGATCTATATCTCGACCATGGCATCTCACCAGTTCCTGCAAACTTTGGTTGAGCAGTTCAATGCTCACTCCAAATCTACCATACTACCCGTCAAGAAGTGTTCCGAACTTAAAGACGAGAAGCACTACATTATCCACGCCATGAAGAAGATGGAGACTACAATTGGAGAGGCCATCTGCTGCAGTCTTAGCGAGGCACCGTTCACTCCGGGGGATGAGCCCAAGTTCCAAGTCTACCTGCCGAAACGGTTCGTAGATCTCCTCCAGAACGAGGATCTGCGCTCCATCCAACCCGGCTGTCTCTACCTGGTTTCCCACGGTTGCACGGGTAGCAATTCCACCGAGTTGACCATCCACATCGCCGACAAGCAGCAGTGTTAGATTTAAGTTTTACTGTTGTAAATATGTTATTGTAACGTTTTATAAATAAATAAACCATAAAAAACAAAAAAAAATACAAAAGACAAAAAAATGCAACATATCAATATGTGAAGTTTGTCACATATTGATATGTTGCATTTTTTTTTTAAACTTCGCGGGTGACCTTGACCTTTGACCTTTGCATTTCACAGTTACCCCCACCACGCTACAAGTCAAACCTGTTTGAATGCAAACACCCCCACCACTTTTTCATATACCTCCAAGCGCTGTGCCTTGGCTTCATTTCTACTCCAGCAGCCAACCTAGCAACATCAGGATGTCTCTCAACGTAAGCTGTGCCAGCTATGAGGAGGTGACTATCAAGACACAACAGGAGCTGAACGATTTGTACAAGGAGTTGCAGCTAATGGTGGCAAGAGGCTACCGTATAAATGTGCAAGTCTACGCTTGCAATATACGGAACACCCGGCAGCCAAAGGAAGAGCCTGGACACTCATCGACAGCTTCCTCACCGACGTCCATGAAGACCGAGCCGGACAACTTGGATTACTTCAGCTGACTAGCAGTTGTATTTCTTGTTCTAACCATTGTAGAATATGTTTATTTTTTCATTATATTAAAGAAGTAAAAGAGCAAAAACACCTATCTTGTTACTGACATATTAGCTCAGTAACAAGATAGGTTTTTTTAAAACACAATTTGAATGACCTTGAAACTTCCCCCTCCACTGCTTTGCTACCCCCACCACTTCACTATTGGTGTACATGGCACATCACGATTGGAAACCTCATTCCATCTTCAACAGCCAAACCGACAACATCAACAATGGCAAACCTACCAACAGATGAAAGATGTCCTCACGCATGCTGCGACTTCATCCACGAGTTAGAGAAGAGGATGCAAGAGAGGGAGATAAGAAGAAAGCAGATCCACTCAGAAAATATCATGATAGTCAACGGCTATCTTTTATTGTTCGGCCTTATTATGGTTGTACTTTTCATACTATATGGTATAGTCACATGTGTCGGCAAGGTTGCAGAAGAAAACGCCCGCCACCATCAGTTGGAAAGTTTCAATGTTACTTTGTAGGTTTTCCTTTTTTTTAAAACTCCGTTTGGATGACCTTGAAACTTCCCCCACCACTTCACCATGTTCCTGCATGAGTATCACATCACCCGTCATTCCTTGTTCGACAAGCAACCATGGCGGACAACACCATCAGCCAAGCTGACTCCACTACTGATGTTGGAACGACCTTGAACTTTCCCCTCCACTCCTTCCTTTTTTAAAACCCAATTTTAAATGACCTTGGAATTTCCCCCTCTACTTTTCGATAATGTTACAACTGACTGCAGCTCACCTCATTCCTTGCTTAGCTGCCATGGCGGAAGGAACTCTTTCTCAAGTTGACTCCACTACGGACGAAGCATTTCCCTTGCGGTGGACTGTTCATTTACAGGATGCGACAGAAGTGGAAGTCTTGTATCAAAAATTACTCAATGTATTCAAC
This sequence comes from Neoaliturus tenellus, assembly GCA_030545055.2. NCBI lineage: Eukaryota > Metazoa > Arthropoda > Insecta > Hemiptera > Cicadellidae > Neoaliturus > Neoaliturus tenellus. The sequence continues at coordinate 108,773,137 of CM061534.1, read as the reverse complement.
GGGAACCCTGGACCTCTTGAATGTAGAATGGATTTGAATTTTGATGCAACCAGGGTCGGCACAGAACCTTCAACTTCAAGCCAGCCTCAGCAACGAGATTTTACACATTTATACACTCCAATATCACCGGAAGATGTAACTGTCTGCGAGGCTGACTCAACTACACGTTATGTTCAGCCAAAGCCTTGGGTGTTGATTATTAACAATGTGTACAAAGTGGAATTGGTATGTAATAGATTGAAGGAGTTGATGGTACAAGATCCCGGCCTGCGCTTTCAAATAGATATACATTTCATCTGGAGAGCACCTGCACGGGGCTCTTCGTCTGACAGCTCTCCAAGTACGACGGACGAGGAGGACGACTAGTCATCTTTTTTAAAACTCTGTTTGAATGACCTTGACCTTTCCCCCTCCACTGAGTTTATTTAAGGTGCACTCTCACTGACTACAGCATCATTTCATTGCGCACCTTCACCGCAGCAACATGGAAAGTCAACTCAACTACTGTTGCGAACAGAAATGTTTTTTCATGGCCAAATGACATTGATGTGGTGGATGGCCTGGCTTGTAGAACATGTGAAGCTTTTGGTCAGTGCATGTGTAAGTGCAAGTCTTGGAAGAAGCCGAAACCGAAGTTGAAGACATTCCATGTGTACCAAATGAGAGGGCATAAGTACATTTGTTGCCCTGAACGTTGCATTGAATTTAAACTAAAACAGCTAACTGGCTGCAAATTGTGCAACAATCATCTTGCAGGTTTTTGCAAACATTATTTAGGAGCGTGTCAATACAGATCAACTTGGCATACCGAAGCACTCACTATCAATGAAATCGCTATAGACTCACAAGAGTAGTCTTTCTACTCTTTGACTTTTTTAAAACTCCGTTTGAATGACCTTGAAATTTCCCCCACCACTTCCCCATATATCTAGAGTACGCAGGGCCTGGAGGTCAGTCGCTCGGCAGCTGTCGTAGGGTGCACATCCGTGTTGTGCAGTCTGCTGTACAGTTTTAATTTTAACCAGTTCAAGGTCACCACACTTGAACTCTGGCGAAAACGTCAAGCTGTTAAACACAATCCTAAGCCCCAGGTTCACAGTCGACCTCAAGGTCATCACACTTTAACATGTAAATTTAAGGTAGCACCGAAACGGTGCTACCTGGCTTGACATTTTCGAGTTTCCCGAGGTCTTCGCAGTTCCCCCCACCACTTCCCATATACCTAGAGTGCGCGGGGCCGGACAGTCAGTCGCTCGGTGTCTGTCGTAGGGTGCACATCGCGGTTGCAGTAATGGTTAAAGTAAGGCTTTTGGGCCAGTTCATGGTCACCCGAGCGGTGTCACATGACGGTTTAGGCAGAGTCACGTTGCAAACTTCAAGTTTCCTCAGCACTTTTGCTGTTTCTCATCGCAAATTCGCTCCAAGTTGTCAAGGTCATGGTAACTGTGACTGAAACTCGGAGCGTAGTGCGAGAAACAGCAAAAGTGCCAAAAAATTTTAGGTTTCAGCGTGACCTTGACCTTTGTGACATCAATGACGTCATCTTGGTGACGTAAGGGGTGATGACGTCATCAGCACGTCATTTCTGTGACGTCATGGGTGTGACGTCAAGGAAGTGACGTCATTGGTGATGACGTCATCGATGATGCAATCGATGACGTCATCGATGGGGTCATTGACCTCGATGACGTCATCGATGACGTCATCGCTCGGGTGACCTTGAACTGTTTTAAAAGCCTTACTTTTACACTACTCAGGTCGAAGGTAACTGAAAGCTTGACGTCATTTTCAGAACACTTTTCTTAGAAGTTATCTTATTTTCTTAGGTGGAAAAAATACTGTTATTTACGAACTTTAAAACTAAATCAAAACAGTATCCAATATATAACCAAACTGTAAACTAACATAAAATAATTTTAAAAATTCAAAAAATATTAAGGTTAATTTTTGTCAACTAATGAGATAAAATGTTTTCTATATTATTAATTTAATTGTTTTATTTTACAATTCTTAATAGAAATAATTTGAATTTAATAAACATAAAATTTAAGAGAGTCACAATAGACAAAATTGTACGAATGGATCTTCTGACTTAGTTTGCCAGTCAAGCAGACAAATTTAAAACAAGTTAAAATTCGAACACAATTAAACAATTAAACAAAAATTCGAAAACAGTATTTTCTAAATTTATACTATTCATATACAACGCGGAGTTAAAAGTATGATACCTAAAATTGGATGATTTACATAGAGGTTGATATTTTTTTATTAATATTCCACAAAATTCAAACTTTTAACTCCACAGTTCTTAACAACAAAATAGAAGTGTGTGCAGAGGGGGAATTGAAAAAGGTACAATGTTTAATTTTCAAGTTTGATATTAGATACTATTTTTGCAGTAAATGACAAATTTTGTTTTTATCATTCAACTTCTCAATATGGACAACTTAAAATGATAAATAAGATGTCCCAATTACTATTTATTACTTTCTCCCCCTATACCATAGTATATGGAGAAAGTATTGTTTTCGTCAAAATTTTCGAATTTGAGTTGTTTGTGGATTTATCCATTTTGGTGCCCCCTGAGTCCAAAAAAGTGGTTTTCAGAGTGATGTCTGTGTGTGTGTGTGTGTGTGTCTGTGTGTCTGTGTGTCTGTGTGTCCGTGTGTCCGTGTGTCTGGATGTAAACAGAGCTAGAGAATGCCCCCATGGTCCGATTTTGGTGAAATTTGGTATGTAGGTCCAAACTCACGATAATTCCAGGCGTTTTTTTCATTTTTTTTGAATTTTTGATTTTTAAGGGTAGTTTACCCCCAAAAACCCTCAAAAATCGTCAAAAATCAAAATTTCTCAAAAACGGCTCTAACGATTTTGATTAAAATTTTGTGGTTTATTAAGCTTAAAATGGTGAATAAAATGACACCACCCGCACCTCCGAGAAAATGCGCGTTCAAAAGTTATGGAGTAAAAAGTGTTTCAAAAATCAATTTTTTTGAATTTTCAAAATAGCTGTTGTCTCGAAATAAATTTTACTTATCACCATTAAATCAAGCTAAAAAAACTAAATTATCCAGTATTTTAAATTATTGCTCTACGTCAAGTGGTTGCGGAGAAAATTCAATTTTTCGTTTAGCGGTACATTGTTAAAAGTCACAGACGCGCGTAGGGTCAAACGAGCGCTGCTCAGCTGGTAGCTATCCAACTGAGTCATCAAGACATTAATGTTTGGAGCTTTTAACACCTTTTTTATATTGTTGGGAGAAAGTATGTGTCAGTTAACTGATACCGTTTATTTTTATTTGTGTACATAAGTTTAACACCGTTTTATATCATGATTCCTCTAACAAAATGGTGGGAGAGGGTAGGACTAACATGTGCAAACTTTTATTTAATATATCTCCAAACTATTCATTAAACAATCAGTACCGGTACTCAGGAATAAAAATTTCATAAAATTATCATATTAAAAATTATTTTTATTTTTCATCTATATTAAATAATAAGATTATTGACGATTAAATGAACATTTTTCAGGAGTAAAATGTAAAAACAAAGGTACGTTTGAGATGTTTACAGGTGACCGACCTCTTTCTCGATGCTGAACCTCTTGACCAGCCCCAGTTCCAGGAACATGCTGACGGCAGCCAGCAGCATCTCCTCGTCGTTCAGCGAGAAGTCGTCGAACGACAGCGAGTACAGGTTCTGCTCGTCCGCCGCCGGCACCGCCTTGTCCTGGGCCACACACTAACGTTGAGGTTTTGAAAAATATATTTTGCTTTTTAAGCACAAATTAATTGATTTGAAAGTCAACTTTATGTTGTTTTTTTCCGAAAACAAGTAAACAGAAAAGTCATTTGAAAGAGCAATTCAAAAGATATCTATGATAAGGAGATCCCTGCAGTTCCATAAGCATGACTGCCTATGAGAGGCATTTTTGCAAGACTACAGAAGGATGTAATATTGAAGGTAAGGCATGAGAAGAACAAGAAAAACACAGCAGACGTTCAATTGACCACTTATAGGACCAACGACCGTGTTGCTGAGACAACTGACTTTAAATCTCAGTCTGAAATCTCAGTCCCAAATGAAAATCAGTAGGGCCGCTTTAACTTCCGACTGGGCAAAAAACCGAATCTTCATTTTCCCTCAGCTAGGGGACATAAAACCATGAATGGAGAATGGATGAAACTGTTTAGACCATGGATCATGAGAGGAAAAATTGTCATAGATTACTGCCTAATAACTTAACAAGTTTTGGCAAATTCGTTTCCTGTGTATAACGTAAACTTTGCAACTAGTATTCAGTCACCTGTTTTAAAGATGTCATGATACTCATGAACGGTTGAAGGGGTAATATAAACAATATGTTGAATTATATGACTATGGCTACGTAATAATCTGACTTGGTATGTGAGTGGTTATCGTGCTCGCATTTGATCCTAAAGGTTCGATTCTACACGGTTTGTATGTGACATTGTGTCATTACTGATGCTATCTAATAATCAGTCGAATTTAGTTAGAAACAGACCGGTGTTTGGACCTCCCCCAAAAACTGCTTTGGAACTGACGAAAAAATTAAAAACTTCCATTGAAAAATTGCTGGGTACGCAGACCTATTATGATGAGGGATTAATATTAATCTTTCATATTACAAATATTGTTATATGTAGAAAATTTAATCTCAGTCCTAATGTTCAATGGAGGATGACAAAGGAGATAAAACTTGACGGCCTGAAAGCCTTTTACTATTCATCTGAGTTGTCAAATCTAGGTCAACAATTACTGCTGCATTGTTAAAAAGACGAGATCTGACGTTTCTTTTTTTACTGAGAATAGTAGATTACCATGAGGAGTCAATCAATGGTTATTCTTCCAATACCAGAAATTCTTTTAAATGCATTCATCTGCGAAGCTTTTTCTTGAAGAATTGTTTTGCAATCAAAAATAATGATTTAGTTAGAACTACATTACATCACACTGTTGTATTTATATTAAGATTATAAATAATACTATGTGATAAAATTTATTGAATAATATGTATATTTACTCATCATTCCATAGCTCATCGCGTGAACACTGAACACACAACACTGTGTGACGTCACGTAGCTTGTACTACATGCGGCTGAGTCACGTAATGCCCCAGACTACGTGACCTGACGTGCTGAGCAGCCTGGATGTGATCATATGATGTAATACATGGATATAACGCCTTACTGGACTCCACGCCGGGGTTATGTTATGGGAGTGACAAATACACTTGGGTAAACCACAAAGCAAGCTAGGATTCAATAGTTTTCATCAGCAATTGGATTGTTCATTACTAAAAAAAACACTCAATTTCCAATCTTCTATATATTAATAGGCAAGCATGTTTCGTTTCCTCCTTTTTTCTCAGCTCATTTGCATCGTAGAAGAAATCCGCGCATACCAATAGAAAGGTGCTATCCTGTCGAATCACCTATCCATAGGATAGGAATTCCTAGGGAATCTGGAATAGGAGCAGAATCCTATTCTAATTCACATCGGACTCCAGGGCTATGCCCCACAGGCGGTCAAAGTTCCAATGTTACTGTTATGGAAGAAAGAGAATTGATTGAGTCATTAGACAGCTGTTGTAAAAACAACTGCTAGAAAACAGGAAGAACAGATGTTTTAGTTATAAAATGGTTTTAAACTTCGTGGCTCCAGATTAACTGAGATATTGGTTGAATTTCGATCAAGAGGCTATCTCTAGTATTGCATAAACTCATGTAAGGAAATAAATCCAATTAATTCTAAAACAAATTACAGCACTGCTACAATAAAGTATTAAATACAATAGTAGTTTTCATTACTAGGAGCAAAAGTGGGTCTTTTTTGTTCGCACTCGTGTTTTAAAAACGAGGCGCAGCCGAGTTTTTAAAAACGATTAAGCATCAAAAAGACACTTTTGCTCCGAGTGATGAACAACGTTTTTTTATCATAATGCGAAATTAAACTTTTTAATAGTTAAAAATATTAACTATAAAGTTGTATATTCTAGGTTATGTTTACAAAGTAAGTTATTTGCAGTGTTTACAGTTCTGTTATTTACAAACAATGCTCTTTATAACGTTAGAATTTCAAAATTCTGCTCCTCAACATTAATAAATCAATAATAATACACTTAGCAAACAGCTGACTTTTCAGTCCTAGGACCTAAAAAATTCTCCAGATGATTTTTCAGTCCTAGGACAAGAAAGAATCGGTTTTGGTACTATTGAGAGAACAAAAAACAGGCTTATTTCGTGCAGAATGATAAAATAGTAGTTTTCATCACTAGGAGCAAAAGGGGGGTCTTTTTGGTGCGCAATCGTGTTTTAAAAACGAGGCGCAGCCGAGTTTTTAAAAACGATTAAGCATCAAAAAAGACACTTTTGATCCGAGTGATGAACAACTTTTTTTATCATAATGCGAAAATTAGACTTTTGATCGTTAAAAATATTAACTATAAAGTTGTATTTTTGAGGTTATATTTACAAAGTAAGTAACAGTGTTTACATTTCTGTTATTTACAAACAATGCTTTTCATAACGTTTGAATAATTTCAAAATTCTGCTCCTCAACAATAATAAATCAATAGTAATATACTTTGCAAACAGCTGACTTTTCAGTACTAGGACCTAAAAAATTCTCCAGATGATTTTAAGTCCTAGGACAGAAAAGAATCGGTTTTGGTACTATTAAGAGAACAAAAAAAGGCTGATTTCGGGCAGAATGATAAAAATACATTTTCATGTTTGTTTTTGTTTTTCGAGAGAGTTATCTACGCGTTCCGATTGGCAATTAGTTATAAGCACGAATAAACTGATTTATATATCCTAAATGGAAGTTCTAATTTGGATGAAGGTCAGGGACTGGCATTGAAATACAAACCGGGACACATTCAGGCCAAATTACTACGCCACTATGGCGTAACCGTTATGCCGCATTGCGCAGAATTCTTTTGTTAATTTCCTTTTTAAACGGTGGGTAGTCATAATACAACAATTACTACGTTTAATAAAATAAACATTTTTTATTCCATTCAGTTTACAAAAAATTCTTTGAATTCGCTTTTTTTAAACGAAATGATATGGAAAATATAATCAAATAAAGTAAGTGGTTTGGATAAAGAGAAAAGACGCAGCAATCCGTGGGAAATTAGAGAGAAGAATGAATGACGGTGTTTTTGGAGAAGATCCAAAGGGGTCAGACATAACCAAGGTCTGATTGTAATCCAGGGAAGGACATCTTTGAGTTAAACAATTGGTAGGACTGTTCTTTGGTTGGCCTTTGTTTTATACATAACAATTACTATCCAAAGATAATCACAATTTTATCAGAGCAATTGTTAATATCCATTGCTTACAATTTTCACATCAATGGGGATGATCCAAAGGTAAAATAATATTTTATTGAAACATTTAAACAATTGCTAGTGCTATCTGTGTATCTTCCACCTCAGATGCCTAAATAGTTATGATCCGAAGGCAAACATGCAAGTTTATAATTTGTTAAAACAATATTAAAATATTGTTGTTATCTGTTGGCTGCACTCTGTTTGCACATATAGTTTCCATCAATTACGACTAAAGGAAAAAAAATCTTGACATTTTTTTATTTGATTTGAACAAATTTAACTAAGATTCCTCAAAATTAAAAAGAGGAGAAGAGATATAAATAACTAATTTAACGTTCTAAAATCGTTTGTTGCTATTAGATGACATTAACGACGTAAAAAACATGGCGAGGCTATGAAAACCAATACAAACAAATAAAATTAATTTTTAATTAGAAAAAGGAAAAGAAATCGATTGTTTTATTATGACTGTTTTTGTAGTTGTAAATTTCGTAAGATATCAAGTCGATGATTTAACCTCTATTGAAATTGCAGTAATATTTTTAGCTGGTAATATTGAGCAGAAAACAACTAAAACTACCTTAATATATAATGAATTTAAAGTACAATACTATAGTTATAAATTAATTGTTATAATAAAAGTAACTTAAAATACAATGTTACTTACAATAAACGCTTCCAGTTCCTTGTTCGAAGCTGTGGCGTGGTATGACAAAACCTGCATCAAGATAATCTCATTTACCCTCTGTTAAGCACAATTTAGATTACAATATAAAGAACTTCTTTCCTTGAAATTCCTTTTATTTTCCTCAAATAAAACATTTCACAGTATTTTCAGGCAATTAAATCTACTTAACGAAATCTCGAAACTTGGTAATCCCTCGTAATTCTAATGCAGGAAAAAAATAGGATATATACTTATAAATATAGATACTATGGATAAACCGGCAGAGATGTTTGGGATTTCAGTATTTCCAACATGAGAGGCACCAAATGGCATTAGAAAGCAAATTCCAATTTGAAAAAAAAACTTTACTTAAATTAAGTTGGAATTTATTTAAAACAGTGATGCTAAGTTTTTGTTCGTCTAAATTACGAATGGTAATATATTTTTCAATGACCATTTATAAATATTCGGGTCGACAGGAATCGTTTCAGCACTCAGCGGATATTATTTACAACGCAGAATGGTTGAGTGTTGAAAAGATTTGTTCCACTTTTATCATTTCATCGATATAAAATTGTATTCAAGGACAGCCGTTAATTGAATGTCGTACTATTGAATGTAGCCTACATTAATATATGCGTACCTAAGTGTGTGCAGGTTTTCCATACGCAATAAATTGCCAATTAGAAATAGTTTTTTTTACTGCCTGGGGCGTATTCATTTACATTTTGATAAAAAATATAATCAGAACATCAGTCGAACATTATAAGTTTGAATATATAGCCAAATGTTATTCTGTTGGTCAAAGGGTTCCCTCACATATAAACAAAGGGTAACCAAGAGTATAAAGGTAAAGAGGAAGATAGTCCACTTTCTGATCACGAGCAAGTAAGTTCAGCTCAAAGTATTAAAGTGATAAGGTTAATATATTTCCCATAAAATATAAAAGTGACCTTTTAACTTGAAAATAGTTACAGACAACACCTGTAACAGAAGGTTAAATTCTTAATATATCAAGAGGAAGGTAGTGGTTAAAAGATTGACTAGAAAACTGCGAATAAAATCTATTTTGATATATCGTTTATTTTAATTTCCATTGAACTTTTATACGTATATTTCCATGCTCATACCTCTATGGTGACTTTCTGTCTCGCCATTGCCTTCTCGACCTCCGAGTACATCATGGTGTTGTGGATGCCGAGGCCGCAGAATATCGTGAAGGCCTGAGTGTAAACAAAAACGTTAAACATGGGAGTAGTTTGACCAGGTATAAAATAGTAGACTAGGTTTGATGTTAGTTTAGGTACCAGATATTGCAGAATCATAGAATATAAAGACTCTATTAGATTAAAACATTACATATCAAATAAAAATGTGGTGTGTCTGATATTCAAGGTACAACTCGTGCACATCAACAATATATTACAAATGGGTTGCGGTGAAAATAAGGAGAAGCAACAAAGTTATGCTAATTTATTCAAAACCAAATAACCTAGTGCGGTCAGAGATGTAATTATTTCATAAGTCTATACAGGGATATTTTCAAAACATAGATGTGTCAAAACCATGTATATATAAGTTTTAAACTAAAGGTAAATTAACGAATTGTTTTGAATTAATTTGTATTTTCAGCAATTAACAGTGTTTCTACCAGAAACGAAAAAAGTATAACTTAATTTTTAGTTGTTGTCCTTTAGTTTCAAAGTGGCCTTCCATAAGAATTAAAGACTATAAGAATTAAAGACCGCCAAATTAATCAACTATTAATCATATATTTATTTGATAAACATAGGATGAGTGCAAAGATGCATAAGTTACTAGTGTAAGTACAGTATTCACCTTTATTTTCTTTTCACCTTTTTAACTTTGTATTACATGTTGTTGTGTTTTACCCACCTCAAAAAGTTGCTCATCCGCATCGTCAAATGGAGACCCGTTCAGCTTGTTGATGATACTGGCAACACCTAAAAAATGGCTTTACTCAGTGATTTAATTCAAACAAGCAAATGTTCCTATAAAATGGTAACGCAGTGCACTTTTCAAAATAATCTACATCATTAGTTATATCAATTTCATACATATCAAAAAGAAAATGTGAATATTAAAATCCCACCTATTTCATTTGGAACATATGTAACATATGAACGTACATTGTCACCCCCTTTAGTTTTTATTCATAATTTTTCTCCAATCTCAATCTAAAAAAAATCTATATACATAAAGATAGTTTACTGCCGTAATTCTGCTAAAACGCCAAAAAATGTTTTCCTAAAACATTTATTTCTGCTCAAGAATACGTTAACGTTAGTTTTACCGTATCATTCGAATCACGGGAAACCCGTCACATATCCCCCACTACGTTGAGCAAATTTGGTATAACATAGCCACAATTGCCGCTTGCAGATCTTTATGACCGCATTTGGAACATTTTTTGACATTCTAATTTTTGTAACCCAGAAGAAGCAGAGAATGTAAGAGATTTAAAGAAAGGAAATGCACTAATGGAATGTTAATATGTTCAAAGTTAAGATAACAATCTTAGAGTAATGAAACTTTTGCATTCCATGTGGCACCACAGTGGTTGGAATGACAACTGGAATATTCACGGATGACGTCACATTTTCCTCTCCCTTCCCTCACCTCTCACCGCCCAGGTACTCTACACTCACCGATGATCTGGTACTTCCGGCTGCGGATGGGCATGGCCAGCAGACACCGGACGTTGCCCACCGCTCCCTTCTCCACCTCCACACACTCCGCCACGTTGATCACCTTCCTATACTCGGTCACTCGCCCTTCCATCCCCTCTCACCGCCCAGGTACTCTACACTCACCGATGATCTGGTACTTCCGGTTGCAGTTGGGCATGGCCAGCAGACACCGGACGTTGCCCACCGCTCCCTTCTCCACCTCCACACACTCCGCCACGTTGATCACCTTCCTATACTCGGCCACTCGCATTTCCATCCCCTCTCACCGCCCGAGCACTCTACACTCACCGATGATCTGGTACTTCCGGTTGCGGATGGGCATGGCCAGCAGACACCGGACGTTGCCCACCGCTCCCTTCTCACCATCCAAGCATTCTACACTCACCGATGATCTGGTACTTCCGTTGCGGATGGGCATGGCTAGCAGACACCGGACGTTGCCCACCGCTCCCTTCTCCACCTCCACACACCCCGCCACGTTGATCACCTCCCCGGACTGGGCCACTGGCCCTTCCATCCCCTCTCACCGCCCAAGCACCCTACACTCACCGATGATGTGGTACTTCCGGTTGCGGATGGGCATGGCCAGCAGACACCGGACGTTGCCCACCGCTCCCTTCTCCACCTCCACACACTCCGCCACGTTGATCACCTCCCCGGACTGGGCCACTGGCCCTTCCATCCCCTCTCACCGCCCAAGCACCCTACACTCACCGATGATGTGGTACTTCCGGTTGCGGATGGGCATGGCCAGCAGACACCGGACGTTGCCCACCGCTCCCTTCTCCACCTCCACACACCCCGCCACGTTGATCACCTCCCCGGACTGGACCACTGGCCCTTCCATCCCCTCTCACCGCCCGAGCACTCTACATTTACCGATGATCTGGTACTTCGGTTGCGGATGGGCATGGCCAGCAGACACCGGACGTTGCCCACCGCTCCCTTCTCCACCTCCACACACTCCGCCACGTTGATCACCTCCCCGAACTGGGCCACTCGCCCTTCCCTCCCCTCTCACCGCCCGAGCACTCTACACTCACCGATGATCTGGTACTTCCGGTTGCGGATGGGCATGGCCAGCAGACACCGGACGTTGCCCACCGCTCCCTTCTCCACCTCCACACACTCCGCCACGTTGATCACCTTCCTATACTGGGCCACTCGCCCTTCCATCCCCTCTCACCGCCCGAGCACTCTACACTCACCGATGATCTGGTACTTCCGGTTGCGGATGGGCATGGCCAGCAGACACCGGACGTTGCCCACCGCTCCCTTCTCCACCTCCACACACTCCACCACGTGATCACCTCCCCGAACTGGGCCACTCGCCCTTCCATCCCCTCTCACCGCCCGAGCACTCTACACTCACCGATGATCTGGTACTTCCGGTTGCGGATGGGCATGGCCAGCAGACACCGGACGTTGCCCACCGCTCCCTTCTCCACCTCCACACACTCCACCACGTTGATCACCTCCCCGAACTGGGCCACTCGCCCTTCCATCCCCTCTCACCGCCCGAGCACTCTACACTCACCGATGATCTGGTACTTCCGGCTGCGGATGGGCATGGCCAGCAGACACCGGACGTTGCCCACCGCTCCCTTCTCCACCTCCACACACTCCGCCACGTTGATCACCTTCCTATACTGGGCCACTCGCCCTTCCATCCCCTCTCACCGCCCGAGCACTCTACACTCACCGATGATCTGGTACTTCCGGTTGCGGATGGGCATGGCCAGCAGACACCGGACGTTGCCCACCGCTCCCTTCTCCACCTCCACACACTCCGCCACATTGATCACCTCCCCAGACTCGGCCACACGCTCCGCCAGGCCCAGCAGGTAGCGCGACACGCTGCCCTTCTCCACCTGTAGCCGCGGGCTGCCAAACAAAGTAATACATTATAAATATGCAATGCAATTATAAAAAATACAATGTAGTTTATAGTTTCAAAAGCTTTACCATTTATGGTGAGTTAACGAGATTTAACACGTGCACTGCTATCGACGGCAATGGACGTCATGTTTAACTGGCACGAAAGGAGGACGTTCTCGTAGAGTTTCAGTGCAATCTTCAATATTTTCTCTGTTTGAGCTCGTCGATACCTGGAAATTGACACTGTTTGTGAGCGATTTGTCTAGATCCAATGTTAATTCCCGATATTCTGTCAAATGTTTAAGAGCAGTTTGAGGAAATTTACGAAAGTTTGTTGACAGAATCTATTTCTTTTATTGTATTAGATTTTCATCATCTTGATCTACTATACTTGCTACTTATGCTATGATAAACTATACAACTTGCTCACAGGGTCGTTCATTTTTAATTAATCGCCACCGGGGCAGGTTAATAATGATTATTTATATTCTTTGGAATCCATAAACAGACTCATCTCTAGTTAGCATATAAAGTTTAAAATCCAATGACATTAGGATCAACATTTCAACCTATGAGTATGAGAAAGATTGACCAATACTACAGGCATACAACAACCGAACATGATATTCGCAGCTATGCCTAGGAAATAATAATTTTAACATAGGCTATATGTCATGAGTTTGATTCCAATGATGCCTACTACATGTTTGAGGTTTATCGAATTCCCAAAATATGTGTTTGTGAGATCTCCCCCAAAAATCTCTTTCAGAAAATCACTTAAGTACTCCAGCAGAACTATGTTGGTATTTGAGGTTTAGAAAGTGCACCATACTTTTACACTTACATTCGTCAAATAAAGTCCTCGTATACATCCTGTACAGTGCACCGAGTTAATCCCGGCGGTCAAAATGTGTTACCCGTTTAGGGTCATTCACCCACTAAATTCAATACCAAATATCATTCAGCGCCAAGTGTTTTGATGAAAAGTTATTTTAGTAAACCAAACTATTGCCACCACTGAACTGAATTGTCAACCAACCCGTGCCAAACATCGGAGCGTTGGTAATTGCATCCGGCCCGTATGTTTGGAGGGAGTCAAATAAAACCGCAACAGTTTAATCTGCTGACGTCCTGATTAAACTCGTAAAGTGAATTGAACACTGGACAGACTGTGATTATTATCCGGGGCTTTAGACGATAAAATATACCCAGACATCAAAGGGTCGATGTCATACTCTATGATTGGACCGAATTCCAATATTGTATCATGTTGTTTACTATTTTAGTGAAAATCAACTAAATTGATGCATTATGGTTTCCAAAACTACATTCATCTCTGAGCTATATGAAATAAACAATTTTTGGTACGCGATTCCTAAATTTAATAGATTTAAAAACTTAAATGCAATTTTTGGTCACACGATCCTTTATTAACTAATCCTTTATTATTTTTAATAACAGAAGTCATTTTAATATTATAATTTTTAAAGATAAAGATTTTATGTTTTCTTACTTGTTTAGAAAGTGACGTACTTTGGCGTGAGTAGAAATTAAGGGCTAAGCCGAGTGAGGAAAACTGATCGAACTCTGAAATCGGGCATTCATAATTTCCATTACGATGGAAAAAATTATAAATTTAAAATAAAATAAACAGAAAATTAAATAGGTTGAGGTAAAAAAAATTATGTCTAAAAACGATTGTTCTCTTACTAGTACAAGTAGAATAGAGCCATGAGTAAAGTACCAGGTTAGTTTACGTCAAGATAACAACTTTGTTATAAAAAGAAGACATTCAAGTACTCAACTAAGCGTATGACATCAGCTGTCGATTAATTGTAACGAGTAAAAAGATTTGAAATCTAACTTACTTGTTTAGTGTGTTGTGTCCATCCATTGGAGAGGAGAGCTCAAACAGTTTAGAAAACTTCACAACCTGAAAATATAAAAATAATTACCAACAATCAATAGGCAATGTCATGTAAATCTTTCAAACTCAAATTTCGTCTATTTATTCGAAATTTAGAAACATAAAAGAATTTTCATAAGCATTATTTAAAACTTTTGAATAAAAATGATATTTTTTCGATGGTTTTTTTAAGTTTTTTTTTACACTATCATTTAATAGACTGAAGAGAATGTGTGTAAAGAGACACAAGTAGAAAAACCAAACCAACACATGGAATTAAAGAGTAGGCAAGTAAAATAAAATTGTTAATATATTAATTTATATTAATAGGCTCTATATTAATAGGCAAGCATGTTTCGTTTCCTCCTTTTTTTCTCAGCTCGTGTGTATCGTAGGAGAAATCCGCGAATACGGTTAGAAAGGTATAGTTCTGTAGATGAGCAGAATCACATTCTAATTCGCATCGGACTCCAGGGCTACACCCCACAGGCATTCAAAGTTCCAACGTTAATCTTATGGAGAAAGGAGAACTGAATGAATCACTAGACAGTTGTTTTAAAAACAACTGCTAGAAAACTAAGAAGAACAGATGTTTTAGTTCTAAAATGTTTTTTAGCTTCTTGGGTCCAGATCAACTGAAATTTGATCGAATTTCGATCAGGAGGCAATCTCTCTAGTCAATATTTCTCTAGTCAATATTATGTAGTCGAAAATATTAGTACTACAGCTTTTAAAAATAATTTCATTGCATAGAAGCAACAAATTAAATAATTTTCCGTTGTCTAAAAAAAAAAAAAAAACTAAAAAAGGTGTAAATAGTCGTCGTCTTGTCGTTAAGTACGTAGTTTTAATGGAGTGGGGCCAAAGTATCGTTGAAATACTAATGGCACTCTAGTCGAATGACGCTTGAGACTCACAACTAAAACACTCACTATGTCAGGGAGTTCTTTGGCGGTTTGTCCCAGATTCAATCATTAAATAAATCCAAGTTACGTTCTATAAGGACTACTGTGGGGACTTGAATTATATAAGTGATAAATGATTGCTTTTTTGGTTTTTTATTTATTTATTTTAGTATTTAATTGACGACGAAGATAATACACGTATTTACTTAAGGTTATGGGAATTATTGTTCATAATTTAAATGCTGTAATATATTATCTATACTTATTTAATACTCTAAGGGTTTTTTTGTCTTGAGAACTCCTCCTACAATTTTCAACCGATTTTCAAGTTTTTGGTGTCGTTAGATAGGGCTTGGTCTGTAGTTGTTTCCGCCAAAAATTGATGAGAATCGGACTGAAAATAAAGGCGCTATCAAACATTGAAATCTCAAAATTTACAATTTAAATAACATTGGGGACTGAATAAAGCATTTGAAACATCTGTTATAATCAGCTGTAAATACGTGTAGTTTTTGGCGATTGAAGATATTCACATTATTGGATTGGTCGGATGTCATTGCTTTAGAGCTAAAGTAACATTTATATTGTATTTAAATAAATTGCTCGATTTCGAGCAACACGTATACTAGTTATAAAAAATGTTAATGACTTGTACCCACGTAACTACGTTTTACCTTCCACTTAAATAAAAAAAAAAATTAAAGTACCAAAATAACTTTTATGGCAGGTTCCAGAAAAAAATCCTTCCTTCTTTCAAACTACTGATGCACTGGAACTTTTTAGACTATTAGTAATATGCGTGTGTAACTTTTTAAACATGGTTTTTAATATAGGCATTTTTGCCTTAATTTCTCGTGAAGTACTTGGAATAAAAAGTTCACTATATCATTTCACGATAACATTTTTAACTCACTAATGGACATTTTATGCATTCAATCAGTAGTACTCAAAGCGAATGCATGTAAATTTGAAGAGGGGGCGTAAAAACTTCTGGCAATTCCTCATTTCAATTCATCAAATTTAAATTTAAATCCTTCTTTTTTATCTAAATAGGTAGTATTTTTAACGAGAGTGATCAATTATTGAAAAATATTACTTCTTTTTGGAGAAATAACTACACTGCTTGCACTTAGCTTCAGGTTTAACTTGCACAAACCTTCTATTATCTATAATGTGAATTTTGGCAGATTTCTTGTTCAGCTTTTCCAGTTAGAATGAACACGTAGGAATTATGTGAAATAAATTAGTCTATATTAGTTTTCAATCACACCAAGATTTACGTCGTAACATGCAATTTTCATGTCTGTAATGCCCATTGAAATTGTGGACCCTTTCCTCAAAAGGGTTTGAATTATTTTTTACAAAATTCAAAAAAAGTACTCCTATTTACCTCAGAGCTCTCGTCTATGATCAGGACAGCGGCTCTCTCGCACTTGAGCAGTCGCTGCGCTCGCTGCATGATCTTCAGGATGACCTTCTCCAGGGAGGTTTGCTCCTCGAACAGATCGTGCACGACTTCTAGGAGGTTCTGTTGACAAACATTGACACCAGCTGCTGTGTAATGTATTTTGGAAACAAGGTTTGCCAACATAAATTGAAATAAGGCTCTGGTACAAGGAAGCTAAAAATAGAAGGTAAGGGTCATGTAAACAAAAACCATGATGTAGCCGGTGCAAGGCTTGACAGCTGATTTAGTTTTTGTTTACTAATTGCAGAGAACTGTCAAAACCTATATGTAATGTTTTGATGCTGAAACACATAATGTTTTTATGTTAACGATAAGGTTAAGCTATAAAACCTGTTAAGTTAATAAAAGTGTGTGTAAAATTAATTTGAAACTTGAAAAATTGAAACTTAATTTCAAACACTATTCTTTGAAATAGTTTATTACTATGCCTTATATTTTATGTTTGATGAAAATAAAATGTTCTACTCGTTTGTAACCGTTGTTAAAATTGTCATAGAAATTCATTTTAGCGAATTTCCCATAGGGAATAAGCTATTACCGTAGGTCTCATGGTAAGACCTAAGTCCTGGACCATGTTACTTTTTCGTTTTGAGGTGTCCAGAGAAAAAAAATAATAGTCATTAAAATTTATATATATATATATATATATATATATATATATATATGTATGTATGTATGTATGTGTCCCTAGACACGATAACTCTCGTAAAAATGGTCCGATCGACACCAAATTTGGTAGAGATGTGTAATCCTACGTTTATTCGGATGAGTTCGTAAACCAGACATATCGACCTATCGGAAGGGGTAGTTTTGGGGGGTTTTGTACCCCAAAAATGGGTTTTTTGCATTTTTTACATATAATTTTTAAAAATATTTAATTTTTATTTTCACCATTGGATTTAGCTCAAAAAAACACACAATTTAGTATTTTGAAGCTTTGCTCTATCTCCATTGGATACCGAGATATTAAAAAGTCTAAAGACAGTACGTTGTATTTTGAGGCTCCAATGTTAATCTTATGGAGGATAAGGATTTGATAATATTTCAATTATTAACCAATATTTTTGGGTGTAACTTGGTATTTAGCTTCATTTGGTTGAGCTTAATTTATTTATGGTAAAAAATCTTGGTTTTTGTTCTTGTCATGGCAGCAAACCTGCATACTCTTTTCCCATGTTAATCATGGAAAATAAGCGAACTCGTTTATTTATGGACAGATATAGATGAAACTAAGTTTATGGCTTCATATGTTCGAGATAGTTTTTTTATGCTAAAAACGTAGTTTTAGTGTTCCCCATGGCAGCATACTCTTTCCGTATATTTATCAGGAGAATAGACATTTATTTCCCTATTTATGAGCACGTGGTTAAATTTTGTTTACAGATTTATCTGGTCAAATTAATATTACTAATTTGGAAATTCGCTGAGTACGCAGGTTTGCTGCGACGGGGTGTATTATTAAAAATATGTGGTTGTGTATTTTCTAATCATTTAGATGTAATCCACACACTGAAAAAAACATGTTTGAATATCTGTTGATTCCGAAAAAAAACTGTGATCCTCGTGAGGTTCTTGAATGTGTTTTACCTTCGTGCATGGGTAAATATTCAACACACTCAGGTACATCCAGCATTACGATAGCATGATGTAAACTTGCTGTAGGCAATCACAATAAAGAATCTGTATTTAGTTTCATTAATGTTCTTGTTTGCATCATACTCAAACACTACTGTATTTAAAGTCACTCACGATCATAGTCTTTGCTTCAAAAGTTTCATTTTTGAACTTGCTAAAATGAAGGTATTTTATTACGACAAAAAATCCTTTAAAAAATGTCTTCAGCTGGAAATCAATGAAAATTAATTAACTCTCTCTTATAAAGTTTATTTCCTTAAGATGACACCTAAAAATAACTAATAGGAATTTATTGAAGATAACTAACTAATTGAAGGTTATTTATGTTTATTGAAAACGTAAATAAATGGTGATGTCATAGGTGCAAAAGAACACCTGGTGCATAGAGGGCGTTGCATGTCTTGACCCCTACCTTCTTTTCACTTATTTTAGATTCCTTGCTCTGGTATAATTTTTTGGGGAGACAGTTTTGCAAAAAAACATTTACATGAGCTTTGTTGTAAATTGAAAGCTATAAATCATTGTGAACTAGTTAAAAAACAATTATAAAATTGTAGATGATTGTAATGATAGTAATAGTAGATGATTTGGATGCAGTATTCTCTATAGCAGTGACATTATAGTATTAAAAACTTCTATGTAATAACTTAGTAACATATATTATCATAAAATGTAACGCCATATTATAAATTGTTAAAGGAAGGCATTTATAATAAGCTTTCGTCGTTTTGAAAATGGTAACACCTATAATAATAAAAGGATAAATTCCAAAATAAAAATTAAATCTGATAGCCAAAGGACTATGAAAAATTCGCATATTTTGAAAATATAGTTTTAGTGCCATTGAAAAGTATCAAAATTTTCCTTGCTTTCATGATTTTTATTTACTGATACAATTTATTTTCTCTGATATATCCGGTATAAGGGGGCACTTATTCCAACATTAATCTACGACAAAACCTTTTTATAAAATAATTACTCAGAAATACCACCCAATGCAGAGGAAACCAGGAAGTGCTGAGGTATGTTTCAGTGTTTTTACAAGATTTAATAATTTTCCAATAACTTAAGAATACTTATAGTACATTATTGCTCTAATGCGTTTTAAAAATAATTGTACTATTCCACATTACATGATTAGGTTAAGCTACAAAAACCCAGTTCCAGTCTTAACCACCATCAAAGGTTATCTAACTGTGGTCTCGTTGTTAATTTTGAATTCTTTGTCGAAATGAAACCGTGCTGTAATTAATTACAAGTTGACAACATTTACATAAAAAAATAACAGTGAAACTTTTTTGCATTTTTTATTTTCTTTGTTTATCAAGATTTAATTTGAGACCCAGCTAAAAAACAAACCATTGACAACTTACTCTATTCCTCTCGTATTCTAGCCGAGATGTCTCAACTATTTGAGCGTTGGTGAGCGCGATGCCAACAAACTGTAAATACGTCTCGAACAACTGCAACATAACAAATATTCAATTATTCCTGTTGTTCACGTCTCGCAATCAACTGATTTTGATTTTAGGTACACCTGCTATGATAATAAATTTGATATGTAACGAGCTCAATTGTACTGTGATTTCATCATTTGGATGAGATGTACAGTACAATTTAATTAGGGGGAAATGTTTATTTTTAATAATATTTGGATATCTTAATCGTTTGCAATATTCAAATTATAGAATCTACATACATCGGTAGCCTTACTAGTTAAAATCGACTGCAATAAAGTTTTTGTAGTTGGTTATGTTTTCTGTATCTTTGCCTGTGTAATCGATGATAATTCACTTACTCAGACTTACTGCAAATTTTCATATAACACGTTTTTCTACCAAGCCCATTTTGGGAATCTATGAAAACTAAATATGATTCAAAAGGAAAATCTCAAATTGTTACTAAGACATAAATTTAAGGTAAAATTAATAAGGTATTTACAGTTGTTAATGAGCTAATTAAACAAAATATTACTTTTATAAATAAAATAATGTATAATACTACTTAAAAAAGGCTAATAAATCAATAGAAATGTATCTGAAATATTATAAGTTCTTTTAATCATCAAAACATCTTTTCTCAGAAAATTTATGCAAAAATGTTTAATATTGAAATTTGAGACATATAGTTATCTGGTAATAAAATGTAAATACAGTAATAGACAATTTGAAATATTATACAGAACTGAAGACCATTGTTGATGCAAAGAAATAGAGATATATAATTAAACTAGAGCAGAACAGTTTAGAATAGTTGACCCTTAAACTCAAACCATTGCAAGAAATGCTTCTATTCAAAATACACGATATCGTTTGTGGCAGCGAGCCAAATACAATCGCCCACACAAAATCTCCATACGTTATCTTTGAGATCACACAGTAACACGTTATTGAGATTATCAAGCTGTAGTTGTTTCAATAGTATTATATATTTTTATCTTCTTTTATACTACCCTCTATTGGAAAGGACTTGTAATGTAAGATAATAAATCATCTATTTAATGGGTAATATAAAATCCTTTTATTTGTTAAAGAAACGGCATATTTTGTTTTATTTTACGTTCAATAGAATACAAGAATTTAAAATGCATGGTTGAAATTTTACAATTAAAACTGCTAAAATGCGCAACATTATTGAATAATGTTTTGAAGCGGTAATTTAGCCACCCTTAGAGTACATGTTCACTACAATAAAAGAATTAAATTTTCTAAGGTTAAACATTTTGATAAGAGGTAGAAAATTCTTTGTTATAAAGGACAATCGTAATGGAAAACTAATATAATCCTCTCACTTCGTATGATATCCACATTTCTCTTTCTGAACGAAGAATATCATCATCTACCCACACGAGTGTTGGAAACCACCAGTTCTTTGTCTATTCAGAATAACTCAACAAGAATATGACATAATGCAGAATTCATACCCGATGAATTGAAAATACTTCTTACAATATAGTGAGCACGGGGGCAAAGATCTCCTTTGCACTCGAATGAACGAAATGCACGACCTCATTCTGTTAATGACGTTGAATCGTTGATTTTTCTCTTGTACCAGACTGTCAATTTAATGAGAAAAAACATTCACAAATATTGAATTAGTACCCATAAGACTAACATGGATAACACCAACTTAATATTGACAACACACAGGGAATAATGTTAGCTCAAGGTTATCATTTGCCAATTTGTTTAGTTTGAAATGCAGCTTTATCAACAAAATAGCTGTGCTATGCGATCTACGAGTAAATAATTTGTAAAATCCACATTACTACCGACTTTTGGTGCTTCTTACGTAGAAATCATGTGTCAATTTTAACATTTTTTAATTATGATTAAAAGACTGTTTCTAAGACTATTAATAAATTATCTGCCTGATGGGCAAAGAAGAAATTAAGTAAAGCATTCAAATAAAACTCCGTTTGATTCTCTAGCTGAAAACGCGTTACTTTACAATCGGCTGTACTTAGTCTTCGAACAGTTGAACTAGACTCCGTAAGAGCAATGGTATATTTTTTCTCTTTTTGCCGAACAATACTGTATCCGCCACAGAAGTTACAGTTTAACAAGCGTAAAATAGTCAACATTTTACTCTTTGTTATCTTATCTACCAAAGTTAAAGGCAACATGAATTGTTCTCATTTGCGAACAATCTACATTGTTACGAACAATACCCATACTTCAACAATACACATATTGTACTACTGCAAACAATATCTGTAGTGTTCGGATGTATTACCTGTTACTTGATTATTTCACTATTGCATAATGTTTGACTTCTTAAATATTCAAAATGCAAAATACAGTTACGATAAAAATATCGTATTGACAGCAGCATTTCTTCATCCACTCATTCAGTCAGCTGTGTCCATGGTAAATCTCTATAAGTTCACTTCCGTTTTAACGCTTCATTACTGGCATGCAAATCAATTATCAGCAATCACCACAATCATCGACGACCATAAAGGAAAACGTGTGATCATCTTATGTCTTTTGAGTGATTCATTCCAAACACACAGGTAAGTCGTGGGAATTGTGAGATATGTTAAAGAGAGGACTCGTATGACCTTAGTCTTATCATCCTTTCATATGAAGTGCCCATCATTTCTGTTGGAACAAACTTTCTTTTCAAACTCCCGGGTGAATGAGTCGTATGGAATCAAGATATGAGCTCAAGAGAGGAAAAGTATGATCATTACCTTCTCATCCTTGGAGGTGAAGTGTCCATCGTCCCTTGTCAGGGTTCTTGTTGATCACTTGAGCTACGGCGATGATCTCGTCGTAGGCGTTCCTCACCGCCATGCACAGCAGAGACTCCGTGTGGTAGCCCGTGATGCGGTCTCATCCTCGTCGTCGAACCGGGGATCCTGGAACATCAGCAGTTGTTACTGTTGTGGCGATGATCTCGTCCTAGGCGTTCCTCACCGCCATGCACAGCAGAGACTCCGTATGGTAGCCCGTGATGCGGTCCACCTCGTCGTCGAACCGGGGATCCTGCAACATCAGCAGTTGTTACTGTTGTGGCGATGATCTCGTCCTAGGCGTTCCTCACCGCCATGCACAGCAGAGACTCCGTGTGGTAGCCCGTGATGCGGTCCACCTCGTCGTCGAACCGGGGATCCTGCAACATCAGCAGTTGTTACTGTTGTGGCGATGATCTCGTCGTAGGCATTCCTCACCGCCATGCACAGCAGAGACTCCGTGTGGTAGCCCGCGATGCGGTCCACCTCGTCGTCGAACCGGGGATCCTGAAACATCAGAGGTCAGTGCCAGGAAATTCATCAATACTGAACTTCCCCTAAATTGACTTTTGCATGGGAAATGAGTTTGGAACGATTTAAGTCAATGCTTGTATTTGAAATACGAATTTCACATTAAGTTGTGCTACAGAGACCAATTTCTAGGGCGTTTAGTCAAATTTTCGTTTCCAAAACAAACTCTGTTAATATTATTTAGGAGAGAGTGGGGCACGTTGAGACAGTTTCCAGATTTAATTTTATTGTCAATCTGTGGATTGTAATATTTTATTGTAAAAGTGGTATTATCTAAGCTTGGACATTTGCCTACCTACATAAATATGGAAACTAGGCATTAACTAAAAAACAATGGTATCAGAGTAAGTTTTAGCAGACAACTCAAAGTGTATCAATATGCCCCATGGTGGGGCAAGTTGATATCGGTAGGGGGCAAGTTGATACTGTGATAAAAACAATTGATATTCAAAAATAAAATCAATAAATTAAGGCCATCGATTAATTATTGACATAGGCCTACATTAGCAATTGTGATCAATTGCAGATTTGAAGCTGTCAAAAAACGTGTTTAAGCCAACATTGTTCTTGTTGAAACTAGTGGCTCGGCTGAGACTAATTGCCTTCGGTTCCCCAATACAAAATGAGGATATCACTTCTTAAACCATTCTTTTGTTGCTGAATTACAGTTTATCCAGGTTACAGGTACTGTTCCCTTTGCGTGGTTAGCCATGGCCAGCTCGTAGGCCAATAATTTAATATTATGAGGAGTTAGCCCATAATATATCTCAGATGATTTTACGACATAGTCTGAGCAATTCCTCTAGATCGTCGCTGAATATTTATTTGTCTTTGAATATATCGTAGACTACGGTGACATTTGCCGATTTGCCTTTTTTCATAAACCAAAACAAAATAATTTTATTGATTCGTGCGCAATGTTCGCGCAACGTACCTAATTTCATGATATAGCATCGTAGGCAACGCCTTTTCGAAGGATTCTATGGGAATTTTATCCCTATCCGTCTTCCTCTTGCATGTTATCACCATGATCTGTAATTAAAAATATAAAATCGCATAGAACATCAGGCTGGAGAACGTCGTTACTCTGTATCAATCTGCCCCAACCTAGATGTATGAACTTTCCCCTAGTGACCACGTGGTATTTCAGCTGACATAGCCTAAAAGATACGAAACTAAAGTCAATGTTTCGTAAATTTATGTATGTTTATACATAAATTTACCCACCGAAAACTGCTTAATCAAATGTGTCAGTAGCTGATAGGATTTGTCTAAGGGTTACTCCACTTTTTACACTCAAAAACAAAAGCAAAAATTTACATTTGGGATAAAAAAATCACGAAAGTACCGTCACACATCAACCACTTGTTTTTTTGTTCTAAAACTACCTGTAAGACTGCGCCACTGTACAGTGACGGCGTTGTGGTCGTCTATTTGTCTCTGTGCATGCGCATAAGATAAAAATAATTTTCGTATCAACTTGCCCCCGTCTCAACTAGCCCCACTCTCCCCAATGTAAATTAACACTACCCTTAAAAATTTGAGTTGTGTTGACAAAATATTTTAGTGCATATAGTGTTGAGATATATAAATTATTGGTTCGATATGGTAAGGTTTAGATAATCTTGTCTATAAGCATTTTATAGTCTTCAGTAAGACGGATATTTTCGAGCTTTCCATACGAGAAGCTAGAAGTTTTCTTTTTCTTTTTAGAGTTTATTTAACTGATCCCAAAAATACCGTACATTTGTAAATATGCAAAACCAAAAAATGCTTTGGCGTAATTTACTAAATGTTGTAAAGATCAGGGTCGATAAAAACTAGTTCGTCCTCTTTCTCAACACTGATAGACGTCATTGGCTTTAAATCCATAATAGGGTGAAACTAAGAAGACGACGAAATTCAAATCAATCCATTTCCATTACGAGAATCTTTTCCTTTACAAAATATAATTTCCTTTCCAAGAAATGAGAGTTATTTCTTCTAACCCAGAACATGAAGAAATCAAAATACTTCATTTCCTTTATAAAGCCATAATCACCTCGCAGGCCACCTGGAGATTGACGGTTTCCCCAGTATCAGCCACGTGACCTAGGACGCCGACCCCCCATGGGACCTCCACCTCGTTGTCGCCCCCCGGGCCGCCTCCGGGCAGTAGGAACCGCGCGGCGCCGCTGTGGACGTCGAACACCTTGGACACCAACGTCTGGCGGCCGCCCTTCGGACCCTCCACCAGGAACAGTGACGCCCCGTCCGCGTCCAGCAGAACCTGCGGTGAAAACACGAGGTAGAGGGGAGTAATGTTATGAGGCTTCACACTAAAAGACTTATAAGCATATACTTCCAACAAACCTTACGATAAAACCTTAGACAAATTCATACAATTTTTTTTAGGACAAGACAAAGTGCGGAGATGATGTTCATGATAATTATGGATTTTGTATTGAAATTATTTTTTAAATTAACATTTTTAATGATTTTGTCTTTTTTATAATCCTATTCACAGTTGACAAAATAATTTAACTCAACGTCCTTTCATGACGATTCAAGCTCGGGTCGTATTTTTCATTAGAAGGTCCTAACACAAATCACCTGTGTTACTTTTTCACAATGCTCTTAAATTACTTTATGTTGTTAAAAATATTTAACAACTCCTATGACAAAATATATTCATTTTGATTGAATTTTGTTCCCGGATCAAAGCAATAGACTTGTAAAAAGGTTATTATAAATGCTAGTCCACCAAATGACGCTGTTGGATCCTGTTCTATATGATCTTTTGGCGCATTAATATTATAATAATTTACAAGACAACCTATATGTTTTTCCAAATAAAACACATGGAGTAAAGTACTTTTCCTTTTGCCAAGCCAAGTTAGTGGGAAGAATCCACTTTAAGGCCGGCGCACACAGCAACAGACGGCCGTATGCAGACGGACGGAGGAAAATCCCAGGTTTTTAAATGTTGTAACGCACACAGCCGTCCGTCTGTCTGCGTGTCTGCCAACGTCTGCATGCAGATACTCGTATTTAAAATCGCTCCGAGGGCGATTTTCTGAACGTCTTTATGCCTGCGTTTTATATCTTGCATGCAAGCAGCACTGAGACTAGCAGCTGATGATCCCCCATCCGTATAATATGGTTATGTGCGTTGACTGTGAACATCCGTCCGCATGCATACGTCCATCTGTTGCTTTGTGCTCCGGCCTTCAGTTTCTTACAACTCAATAGCTCAGTTTCAAGTCAATACAAAGTCGCCCAACAATGCCAGAATACTTTGAGGGTACCATCGTACCGTAAGGTTGTCGACAGTCTTGTGTGACAGACTCTTGAGGTCCAGGTCAGTAGCGACGTCACGGACGATGTTGAGGAAGAAGTCCCGCTCGCCCTGAGTCCTCAGCAGCTCTCTCTTGGTGGATCGACTGTGGGTGGGGGCGCACTGAGGCAGCCGCACCTTGGACTCGATCAACAGCGACAGCATGTTGATGGAGTTGGGTGGCAGCGAGGAATATCTGAGAAACATTGCGATCAGAACATCTTAGGAACATTGCAATGAGAATATTCAAATAACATTCAAATTACCGGCTTCAAATTTTGTTGAACCGGCTGTCTGTGAGAGAGCACTGGTGCAGCCGAACCTTAAACTCGATCAGCAGCGGCAGCATGTTGATGAAGTTGGGTGGCAGACACGAATATCCGAAGAACATTGTTCTTTAAATATCTTAGGAACATTGCAATTAATTGGAATGTCCGAAGAACATTCCAATCATTAGCTATCTCTTGATGGACCTAAAGTGACAGCCAAGATCTAGACAACATGATTGGAATAACTCTGAAATATTTCAATCAGCTTATCTAATGAACATTGTAATTTTTTTATTGTGATCACTTAAATTAGCTTAAATGGGTTACATAGCAATGAGCTAGGGCTATCACAGACCGTTTGACAAGGTTATATTGACATATTTCAAATTTATCTAGAAAAGACAGAAAGAGTCATTAAGACGTTCATTCTGGTGTTTAGTATACTCTACTATTGAGTGAAGGAAGTAAGAATGAGTTTGGGTAAATTTCGTTTTAAACGCCGTTTGTCCCAAATACTCCACTTGCAGCACGAGTTTCTGATATTTAACTTTACAGTTTGGACCCTAATTTTTTCCATCCTCTCTAGTGTCTATAAAACCAAGAAGTGTATAATATCCAAAATCTAGGCGTTAGATACTTTAGATACTTTATTTGAAACACCGACGCACTCTGTGGTGCGTATTTTAAGGTGAGTATGACTGAAGGGATGAGTGTGATGATTGTAATGGATCAGATGAGGTGTAGCTTTGTTACTGACAAAATATCAGCTGTTTCATTTGTCAGGATCATTATTTAATAGCCCAATGACCAAAGGCAGCTGGGTCCAGTATCAAACCATCAAAAAGCACTAAATTTTTCTCAGGATCGAACCGGCAACCTTCAGATTCAAAGGCGAGCGCTTTAACCACTCAGCTACCCAGCCAGTTATAAA
>CM061534.1:108704860-108745221 GCA_030545055.2 Neoaliturus tenellus | reverse complement strand
ATGCTTTTAAGCTCTTAGACTCAAGCCTAAGGCGGTCCGCATGGGTTAGACTCAAGACCCAAGGGCATACACCCTGGTTTTAGGCTTTTAAGTACTTAGGCCAAGACCTAAAGTCATAAACCGTAGGCTAGGCTTTTAAGCACTTAAACTCAATGCCTAAGGCGGTCCGCATGGGCTAGACTTAAGACCTAAGGCCATACACCCTGGTCTAGGCTTTTAAGTACTTAGACCCAAGACCTAAGGCCATAAACCGTTTTCTAGGCTTTTAAGCTCTTAGACTCAAGACCTAAGGCCATACACCGTGGTCTAGGCTTTTAAGTACTTATACCCAAGACCTAAGGCCATACACCGTGGTCTAGGCTTTTAAGCTCTTAGATCCAAGACCTAAGGCTTTCCGCATGGACTAGACTCAAGACCTAAAGCCATACACCGTGGTCTATGCTTTTAAGCACTTAGACCCAAGACCTGAGGCCATAGAGTTAAGACCTGAACACTTACAATGGGGGTCGCGATTCACGGCCCCTGAACAGACACTGTGGTGTAGACCCAAGACTTAGGGCCATACACCGTGGTATAGACTTTTAAGTACTTAGACACCAAGACCTAAGGCCATGCACCGTAGTCTAGGCTTTTAGGTTCTTATACCCAAGACCTAAGGCCCTACACCGTGGGCTAGGCTTTAAAGCTCTTAGACCCAAGACCTAAAACCATAGGGTTAAGACTTGAAAACTTACAAGTTAATCGCAACTCACGATCCCCGAAAAGACACCGTGGTCTAGACCCAATACTTAAGGCCCTACACGAAGACCCAAGAGCTAAGGTCCTTCACCATGATCTAGACCCTAAGACCAAAGGCCTTACACTATGGTCTAGTACTCGGCATAAACCGTTTGCAGTTGTGGTTGTTTCATCTATTTCTAGAGGTAAGTCTCTAAGTTCTTAGAACCTAAGACCAAAGGCCTTATACCACGGTCTAGTACTCGGCATAAGCCATGTGCAGTTGTGGTTGTTTCATCTATAGCTAGAGGAAAGTCCTAAGTTCTTAGACCCTAAGACCAAAGGCCTTACACCATGGTCTAGTACTCGGCATAAACTGTTTTGCAGTTGTGGTTGTTTCATCTATAGCTAAAGGTAAGTCCTAAGTTCTTAGACCCTAAGACCAAAGGCCTTACATCATGGTCTAGTATTCCTTCTTAAGCCGTGTGCAGTGGTTAATTTGTCTGTACTTAAAAGGAAGTCGGCCTTTAAGTTCTTAGACCCTAGACCTAAGACCCTATACCCATGGACTACAACCTGGACCTAAGGCCACATCCCGAGGTTTTGTACTCGTTTAAAACCGTGTGCAGTTGTGGTTGTTTCATCTATAAGATTGGCCTTTAATAACTGTGTGCAGTTATTACTGTTTCGTCTCGAAAAAGAGAATGTTTATGCTTTTACACCATAACTTAGAACGAAAAACCCATGGTCTTATTCCTAAAACCAAGGACCTTAGACCGATACCCTAGGACATAAGGGCTTAGACTTATTGCTTTAGATCTAGGGCAAAAGGAATTTAAATGAGGACCTAAGGCCTCATAATTTAGACCAACCCCAATCCCAGGCATTTAAGGCATTATACCATGTATCTGTATGTATATGACCTTAAACATTTGACCTAAGATCTAAGGCTTTAACATAAGTCTTAAGCCCTAAGACCCTACCCCATGGGCTAGTACTGGTCCTACACCATAAGGGACCGTGTAAAATGGCGTCCATAAAGCCAATCACATGGATTATTTGAAAGCCCAGCGCTCATGAACACCTGTGTTTGCTGTTGGGCGTTTTTTATGATTTGCGCTTTCGGGCGTTTTGCAAACTCGACGCGGAAATTACGATCGCAGACGTAAATTATTAAAAAACATCGTGTACACATCGATTTTGAAAAACGATCGTACACGCCGATTATTTTAAACAGCGTCTGGGCATCGATTTTAAAAACGTTCGCAGACGTTAAATATTAAAAGGCATCGTCTACACATCGATTTTGAAAAACGTTCGCAGACGTTAATTATTAAAGGGCATCGTCTACACATCGATTTGCAATATGCAGGTCGAGTTTGCAAAACGCCCGAAAGCGCAGATCATAAAAACGCCCAACAGCAAACACAGGTGTTCATGTGCGCTGGGCTTTCAAATAATCCATGTGATTGGCTTTATGCACGCCATTTTACACGGTCCCTTATGGTGTAGGACCAGTACTAGCCCATGGGGTAGGGTCTTAGGGCTTAAGACTTATGTTAAAGCCTTAGATCTTAGGTCAAATGTTTAAGGTCATATACATACAGATCCATGGTATAATGCCTTAAATGCCTGGGATTGGGGTTGGTCTAAATTATGAGGCCTTAGGTCCTCATTTAAATTCCTTTTTGCCCTAGATCTAAAGCAATAAGTCTAAGCCCTTATGTCCTAGGGTATCGGTCTAAGGTCCTTGGTTTTAGGAATAAGACCATGGGTTTTTCGTTCTAAGTTATGGTGTAAAAGCATAAACATTCTCTTTTTCGAGACGAAACAGTAATAACTGCACACAGTTATTAAAGGCCAATCTTCGCCCAGCTATAGATGAAACAACCACAACTGCACACGGTTTTAAAACGAGTACAAAACCTCGGGATGTGGCCTTAGGTCCAGGTTGTAGTCCATGGGTATAGGGTCTTAGGTCTAGGGTCTAAGAACTTAAAGGCCGACTTCCTTTTAAGTACAGACAAATTAACCACTGCACACGGCTTAAGAAGGAATACTAGACCATGATGTAAGGCCTTTGGTCTTAGGGTCTAAGAACTTAGGACTTACCTTTAGCTATAGATGAAACAACCACAACTGCAAAACAGTTTATGCCGAGTACTAGACCATGGTGTAAGGCCTTTGGTCTTAGGGTCTAAGAACTTAGGACTTTCCTCTAGCTATAGATGAAACAACCACAACTGCACATGGCTTATGCCGAGTACTAGACCGTGGTATAAGGCCTTTGGTCTTAGGTTCTAAGAACTTAGAGACTTACCTCTAGAAATAGATGAAACAACCACAACTGCAAACGGTTTATGCCGAGTACTAGACCATAGTGTAAGGCCTTTGGTCTTAGGGTCTAGATCATGGTGAAGGACCTTAGCTCTTGGGTCTTCGTGTAGGGCCTTAAGTATTGGGTCTAGACCACGGTGTCTTTTCGGGGATCGTGAGTTGCGATTAACTTGTAAGTTTTCAAGTCTTAACCCTATGGTTTTAGGTCTTGGGTCTAAGAGCTTTAAAGCCTAGCCCACGGTGTAGGGGCCTTAGGTCTTGGGTATAAGAACCTAAAAGCCTAGACTACGGTGCATGGCCTTAGGTCTTGGTGTCTAAGTACTTAAAAGTCTATACCACGGTGTATGGCCCTAAGTCTTGGGTCTACACCACAGTGTCTGTTCAGGGGCCGTGAATCGCGACCCCCATTGTAAGTGCTCAGGTCTTAACTCTATGGCCTCAGGTCTTGGGTCTAAGTGCTTAAAAGCATAGGACCACGGTGTATGGCTTTAGGTCTTGAGTCTAGTCCATGCGGAAAGCCTTAGGTCTTGGATCTAAGAGCTTAAAAGCCTAGACCACGGTGTATGGCCTTAGGTCTTGGGTATAAGTACTTAAAAGCCTAGACCACGGTGTATGGCCTTAGGTCTTGAGTCTAAGAGCTTAAAAGCCTAGAAAACGGTTTATGGCCTTAGGTCTTGGGTCTAAGTACTTAAAAGCCTAGACCAGGGTGTATGGCCTTAGGTCTTAAGTCTAGCCCATGCGGACCGCCTTAGGCATTGAGTTTAAGTGCTTAAAAGCCTAGCCTACGGTTTATGACTTTAGGTCTTGGCCTAAGTACTTAAAAGCCTAAACCAGGGTGTATGCCCTTGGGTCTTGAGTCTAACCCATGCGGACCGCCTTAGGGCTTGAGTCTAAGAGCTTAAAAGCATAGACCAGGGTTTATGACCTTTGGTCTTGGGTATAAGAGCTTAAAAGCCTAGACCACGGTGTAGGGCCTTAGGCCTTGGGCCTAAATAGTTAAAAGCCTAGACTAGGGTGTAAGGCCTTAGGTCTTGGGTCCACAGTGTCTGTTCAGGGGTCGTGAATCGCGACTCCCTTGTAGGTTTTCAGGTCTTTACTTTATGGCCTTAGGTCTTGGGTCTAAGTACTTAGAAGCCTAGTTCAGGGTGTAGGGCCTTAGGTCTTGGGTGTAAGAACCTAAAAGACTAGACCACGGTGTATGGTCTTAGGTCTTGTGGGTCTAATTACTTAAAAGCCTAGACCAGGGTGTATGGCCTTAGGTCTTGGGTCTAAGAGCTTAAAAAACTAGACCACGGTGTAGGGCCTTAGGCCTTGGGTCTAAATACTTAAAAGCCTAGAAAACGGTGCAAGGCCTTAGGTCTTGGGTCTCAGAGCTTAAAACCCTAACCCGCGGTATATGGCTTTAGGTCTTGAGTCTAAGAGCTTAAATGCCTAGTCCACGGCGTATGACCTTAGGTCTTGGGTCTAAGAACTTAAAAGCCTAGACCACGGTGTATGGCTTTAGGTCTTAGGTCTAAGATCTTAAAGGCCGAGTTTTCTCTAGCTAGAGACGAAACAATCACAACTGCACACGGTTTAAGATGAATACTAGTCCATGGTGGAGGGCCTTAGGGTTTAAGGATCTAGACCATGATGGAATTAGAAATTGTGTCTAGGATCTTAGACCACGGCGTATAGCATAAGGACCACGGTGTATAGCCTTAGGTCTTGGGGATCTAGACCATGGTGAAGGGCCTTAGGTCTTGGGTCCGGCCGCCTTTCAAACGAGTATTAGAACACGGTGCATGGTCTTAGGTCTTTGGTCTATGAACCTAAAGGCCTAGTCCACGGGTCTTAGGACTTGGGTCTAAGAACCTAAAGGCCTAATCATCGGACCTTAGGTCTTGGTTCTAGCCTATGGTGTAGGGCCTTAGGACTTAAGTATAAGAACCTAAAAGCCTAGACCACGGACCTTAGATCTTGGTTCTAGACCCTGGTGTAGGGCCTTAGGTCTTGGGTATAAAAACATAAAAGCCTAGACTACGGACCTTAGATCTTGGTTCTAGACCCTGGTGTAGGGCCTTAGGACTTGGGTATAAGAACCTAAAAGCATAGAACACGGACCTTAGATCTTGGTTCTAGACCATGGTGTAGGGCCTTAGGACTTGGGTATAAGAACCTAAAAGCATAGACCACGGACCTTAGATCTTGGTTCTAGACCATGGTGTAGGGCCTTAGGACTTGGGTATAAGAACCTAAAAGCCTAATCCACGGACCTTAGATCTTGGTTCTAGACCCTGGTGTAGGGCCTTAGGACTTGGGTATAAGAACCTAAAAGCCTAGACCACGGACCTCAGATCTTGGTTCTAGACCCTGGTGTAGGGCCTTAGGACTTGGGTATAAGAACCTAAAAGCCTAGACCACAGACCTTAGATCTTGGTTCTAGACCCTGGTGTAGGGCCTTAGGACTTGGGTATAAGAACCTAAAGGCCAGGACCACGGACCTTAGATCTTGGTTCTAGACCCTGGTGTAGGGCCTTAGGACTTGGGTATAAGAACCTAAAAGCCTGGACCACGGACCTTAGATCTTGGTTCTAGACCCTGGTGTAGGGCCTTAGGACTTGGGTATAAGAACCTAAAAGCCTAGACCACGGACCTTAGATCTTGGTTCTAGACCCTGGTGTAGGGCCTTAGGACTTGGGTATAAGAACCTAAAAGCCTAAACCACGGACCTTAGATCTTGGTTCTAGACCCTGGCGTAGGGTCTTAGGACTTGGGTATAAGAACCTAAAAGCCTACACAACAGACCTTAGGTCTTGAGTATAAGAAAATAGAAGCCTAGACCACGGACCTTAGATATTGGTTCTAGACCCTGGTGTAGGGCCTTAGGACTTGGGTATAAGAACCTAAAAGCCTAGACCCCGGACCTTAGATCTTGGTTCTAGACCCTGGTGTAGGGCCTTAGGACTTGGGTATAAGAACCTAAAAGCCTGGACCACAGACCTTAGATCTTGGTTCTAGACCCTGGTGTAGGGCTTTAGATCTTGGGTATAAGAACCTAAAAGCCTAGACCACGGAACTTAGATCTTGGTTCTAGACCCTGGTGTAGGGCCTTAGGACTTGGGTAATAAGAACCTAAAAGCCTAGACCACGGACCTTAGATCTTGGTTCTAGACCCTGGTGTAGGGCCTTAGGACTTGGGTATAAGAACCTAAAAGCCTAGACCACGGACCTTAGATCTTGGTTCTAGACCCTGGTGTAGATCCTTAAGACTTGGGTATAAGAACCTAAAAGCGTAGACCACGGACCTTAGATCTTTTTCCTAGACCATGGAGTAGGGCCTTAGGTCTTGGGTATGAGAATCTAAAAGCCTAGACAACGTAAATTAGATCTTGGTTCTAGACCCTGGTGTAGGGCCTTAGGACTTGGGTATAAGAACCTAAAAGCCTGGACCACAGACCTTAGATCTTGGTTCTAGACCCTGGTGTAGGGCTTTAGATCTTGGGTATAAGAACCTAAAAGCCCAGAACACGGACCTCAGAACTTGCTTCTAGACCCTGGTGTAGGGCCTTAGGACTTGGGTATAAGAACCTAAAAGCCTAGACCACGGACCTTAGATCTTGGTTCTAGACCCTGGTGTAGAGCCTTAGGACTTGGGTATTAGAACCTAAAAGCCTAGACCACGGACCTTAGATCTTGGTT
Source organism: Neoaliturus tenellus (assembly GCA_030545055.2). Taxonomy (NCBI): domain Eukaryota; kingdom Metazoa; phylum Arthropoda; class Insecta; order Hemiptera; family Cicadellidae; genus Neoaliturus; species Neoaliturus tenellus. The sequence goes on along the minus strand of CM061534.1, from coordinate 108,738,486 downwards.
CTAGACCCTGGTGTAGGGCCTTAGGACTTGGGTATAATAACCTAAAAGCCTAGACCACGGACCTTAGATCTTGGTTCTAGACCCTGGTGTAGGGCCTTAGGACTTGGGTATAAGAACCTAAAAGCCTAGACCACGGACCTTAGGTCTTGGGTATAAGAACCTATAAGCCTAGACCACGGACCTCAGATCTTGGTTCTAGACCCTGGTGTAGGGCCTTAGGACTTGGGTATTAGAACCTAAAAGCCTAGACCACGGACCTTAGATCTTGGTTCTAGACCCTGGTGTAGGGCCTTAGGACTTGGGTATAATAACCTAAAAGCCTAGACCACGGACCTTAGATCTTGGTTCTAGACCCTGGTGTAGGGCCTTAGGACTTGGGTATAAGAACCTAAAAGCCTAGACCACGGACCTTAGGTCTTGGGTATAAGAACCTATAAGCCTAGACCACGGACCTCAGATCTTGGTTCTAGACCCTGGTGTAGGGCCTTAGGACTTGGGTATAAGAACCTAAAAGCCTAGACCACGGACCTTGGTTCTAGACCCTGGTGTAGGGCCTTAGGATTTGGGTATAAGAACCTAAAGGCCTAGACCATGGACCTTAGGTCTTGGTTCTAGACCCTGGTGTAGGGCCTTAGGATTTGGGTATAAGAACCTAAAAGCCTAGACCACGGACCTCAGATCTTGCTTCTAGACCCTGGTGTAGGGCCTTAGGACTTGGGTATAAGAACCTAAAAGCCTAGACCACGGACCTTAGATCTTGGTTCTAGACCCTGGTGTAGAGCCTTAGGACTTGGGTATTAGAACCTAAAAGCCTAGACCACGGACCTTAGATCTTGGGTCTAGACCATGGTGTAGTAGGTCTTTGGTCTAAAAACCTAAAAGCCTAGTCCACGGTGTATTAGGTATTAGGTTTAGACCACAGTGTCTTTTCAGGGGGGGCTGTGAATCGCGGCCCCCTTGTAAATATTCAGGTCTTAACTCTATGGCCTAGGTCTTTTTAAGATCCTTAAAGCCTACGGTGTATAGCCTTAGGTCTTGGGTCAAGTCCATGCGGTAGTTAGGAGTTGGGTAAGATGGATGGAGGTTGGTCTTCAAATACTCCAATCTGAATCTGATAACCATTTCTGATCATAATTTCATAATCAAAGAAAAAAGACCTCGTTGCCTAATGTTTGCTCAATACATGGGGGGCTGTGAATCGCGGCCCCCTTGTAAGTTTTTAGATCTTAAGGTTTTATGGCTTTGTACTAAGGTGTCAGGCCTTATGTTTACATCTTAGTCCCAACACATTAGGTCCTGGCTGGGGGCTGATAGGTCTTATACACAGGTCATAGCTTTAGCCACTAGGTTTTTGAGCTTTGGACTCAGTTGCAAGGCCTTAGGTTTAGACTTTAGGTTCAACACATTAGGTCTAAGCTGTTGGGTAATAGGTCCTATTCACAGGATAAAGCCTTAGCTGCTAGGTTTTAGGGCTTTGGACTCAGGTGCAAGGCCTTAGGTTTACATCTTAGACCCAAAACCTTAGGTCTAGGCTGTTGCCTAATAGGTCCTATTTACAGGTCAAATCCTTAGCTGCTAGCTTTTAGGGCTTTGGACTCAGGTGCAAGGGCTTAGGTTTAGATCTTAGGTCCAGCACATTAGGCCTTTGCTGATGGATAATAGGCCCTATTCACAGGTCAAATCCTTAGCTGCTAGCTTTTAGGGCTTTGGACTCAGGTGCAAGGCCTTAGGTTTACATCTTAGTGCCAACACATTAGGTTTAGGCTGTTTGCTAATAGGTACTATTCACAGGTCAAATCCTTAGCTGCTAAGTTTTAGGGTTTTGGACTCAAGTGCAAGGCCTGAGGTTTAGATTTTTGGTCCAACACATTAGGTCTAAGCTAAACGCAAATAGGTCCTATTCACAGGTCAAAGCCTTAGCTGCTAGGTTTTAGGACCTAAGTCCAAGGCATTTCATCTTAGGAACCATGTGTAAGGCCTTAGGCTTAGATCTTATGTCCAACACATTAGGCCTAAGCTGATAGATAATAGGCCCTATTCACAGGTCAAAGCCTTAGCTGCTAGCTTTTAGGGCTTTGGACTCAGGTGCAAGGCCTTAGGTTTACATCTTAGTGCCAACACATTAGGTTTAGGCTGTTTGCTAATAGGTACTATTCACAGGTCAAATCCTTAGCTGCTAAGTTTTAGGGTTTTGGACTCAAGTGCAAGGCCTGAGGTTTAGATTTTTGGTCCAACACATTAGGTCTAAGCTAAACGCAAATAGGTCCTATTCACAGGTCAAAGCCTTAGCTGCTAGGTTTTAGGATCTAAGTCCAAGGCATTTCATCTTAGGAACCATGTGTAAGGCCTTAGGCTTAGATCTTATGTCCAACACATTAGGCCTAAGCTGATAGATAATAGGCCCTATTCACAGGTCAAAGCCTTAGCTGCTAGCTTTTAGGGCTTTAGACTCAGGTGCAAGGCCTTACGTTTACATCTTAGTACCAACACATTAGGTTTAGGCTGTTGGCTAATAACTATTCACAGGTCAAATCCTTAGCTGCTAGGTTTTAGGGTTTTGGATTCAGGTGCAAGGGCTTAGGTTTAGATCTTAGATCCAGCACATTAGGCCTTCGCTGATGGATAATAGGCCCTATTCACAGGTCAAATCCTTAGCTGCTAGCTTTAAGGGCTTTGGACTCAGGTGCAAGGCCTTAGGTTTACATCTTAGTGCCAACACATTAGGTTTAGGCTAATAGGCCCTATTCACAGGTCAAATCCTTAGCTGCTAGCTTTTAGGGCTTTGGACTCAGGTGCAAGGCCTTAGGTTTACATCTTAGTGCCAACACATTAGGTTTAGGCTGTTGGCTAATAGGCCCTATTCACAGGTCAAAGCCTTAGCTGCTAGGTTTTAGGGCTTTGGACTCAGCTGTTAGGCCTTAGGTTTAGATCTTAGGTCCAACACATTAGGTCTAAGCTGGTGGCTAATCGGCCCTATTCACAGGTTTAAGCCTTAGTTGCTATGTTTTAGGGCTTTGGACTCAGGTGCAAGGCCTTAGGTTTAGATCTTAGGTCCAACACATTAGGATTAAGCTAATGGTTAATAGGGCTTATTGATAGGTTAAAGCCTTAGCTGCTAGGTTTTAGGGCTTGTCTGGGCCTTAGGAATTAGATCTTAAGAGGTTAAACTGGGTTAAAAATTGGAGAATTTTGGCCTAAAAATGTGTCTTTGAAGGTAAAATTGCAATTTGAAGCTGAAGGCGCTCACAAAACATGAGTATTCCCTGGATTATATTCAAAATGCTCCTTGAAATCACTGTCTGAAGTCCTGAAAAATGCCCTGAAATGGGCTGATATTTGGCCAAAACCAACCAGAATCCGGTAAAAAACCGGTCAATTTGAAGCTGAAGGCGCTCAAAAAAAACTACGAGTGTTCCCTGGATTATATTCTAAAAGTGGTCATTTGAAGCAAAAAAGTGGTCATTTGAAGCAAAAAGTGGTCATTTGAAGCAAAAGTGGTCATTTGAAGCAAAAGTGGTTATTTGAAGCAAAAAGTGGTCATTTGAAGCAAAAGCGGTCATACGAAGAAAAAAAAGTGGTCATATGAAGCAAAAAAAGTGGTCATATGAAGCAAAAAGTCATCAAAAAAAAACTACGAGTGTTTCAGAACCATCCTTTTATATCTACTGACCTAACCCCCCCTAAACCTTTACACTCACATCACTGCACTAGACACACTCCCCCGAATCTAAGTCTGCTGACCTATTTAAGCCAGAGCTACCAATAGGTCAGCATAAACAAGCTATTGTTTAATAACAGTTCCAGTCTACTCATACAACATAGCAAGCATACTCATAGCAAGCTCAAATACTTCCTCCTTACATTATTTCTTTGACCTCGCCTGAAACCCACAATTATTTAAAACCCAAACAATCAATAATTAATAATTAAATAAACAATATTAATCCAGTTCCCCCCTTACATATTGGTATTTAAAAATATGTTTTATGGCAACCCTATGTATTATGCGTATATTAGTAACCCTCCATAAGAAATTATCTATCATCTTTCATATTAATAATAATCAGTCTCACCTTTTGTAATAGATTAATAAATGCAATATATGTAAGTAAATAATTACTTTCTAAATTACAACATTGTAAAAAACATTTTAATTTCCATTAAAATATTCAAAATATACATAAGTGTAGAATACTATATATGATTTTTGTAGTTGGGTTCCTTTTGTATTAAGATGTCTTCAAAGTAAAATAAATATTTTTGTATGTTGTAAGCTCTCTCTGGTTTTCATTTATCCTCTGACTTGGATGTTTAAGCTTCAAAAACTATTATCCTAATATTATAAGAACATATTGCTCGTTAGTTAACATTTATAATAATTTCTAGTGTTTTAGAAACTTCAAGGAGAAAATAAATTTGAATAATGATACATTTGAGGAATCCTACTTCTTTCTCTCATTAATATTTATATAATTATGTTGTACAACACCTGAGAAATTAAGTACTCTATTGTATTTTGAGCTTCTTGAACAATATGCACCTACTTATGTGAAACTAATAAAAATAAATATCAAAGTAAAAAAAAACTCAATTTAATTGGAAATACTCTCAAAATTAGAAAAGCAACCTGGAAACATTTGTTTAATTAAAATAAAGTTTAATTTCCTTCTTCACAACTTGGCAGAAGTTGTTTGAATCAATTTTCATAAGAGCTTTTAGAAAGCAAACATCATTTCTAAGTCGGAGGAAATGTTTTTATATTAACATTAATATTATGTCTATCTCAATTTAAATCTAATTCTGACAAATATTCACCGTTCAAAATAAATTTTCAATCGAAAGACAGAGTCTTATACCCCATGATGGGAGAAATATCCTCCCTACAGTCCCGGATTCCAGATAATTTTATTATAGTTATCTATTATTTTGAATTCGCCTTTGAAGCTAGAGTAGAACATAGCTCTGATGATTGTTGTACTTCTCCTAATTGCTGTTGCAGGCACCCGATTTTACATCTCAGATGTCAAATTAAGAATGTTTGTTTACGAAAAACCCTAACAATGACATAAAATTATATAAGACATTGGACTGTAATAATACTCAGTGATTGTGATGGGTTGAATTGATCGCATTGGGAGAAATGGAAAACATTGGCAGGATTTAAATCCGCATTTAATCTTTACTTAAATTTTTAATAGAAGTATTTCACTTAATTCGATATGACAAAATATTACTAAGTACCTGGGAGCCGAGCATTTGCTCCGTAATCTTAATCAATTCTTTGTAGTCCTAGTAATAATATCACTCACAAGCTGTATGTTAAAATGCCAAGCCCAAAAAGGCTAGTTTCTTTCAAGACGAGATCGTTCAATGGAAAATGGAAAACCGCATGTTTATACTGCTGCACGTGGTTTGTGCTGACAGCTGCCAGCGTCATCATTGTTTCCAACCGTTTCCAACTGTCGGGTTGTTGAGTCAGCTGTTTTCGGCAAATCTTTTGTTTTGATTTTAAACTCCATAAGACCAGTGTTAAGATTTTTAGGATTTCAATTTAAGATTGTAACGGAAATATATTTTCCCAGTATAGAGACCTATAAAAATATTATTTTTATCTAAAAACTAAACTATTTAAATTGTTTGAGGAAAATCAATAGAGCAGTTTTTAGTCCAATGTGCATGCAGCACAGTGCACACCTTACTCGTATTTGAGTAAATGATAGGATAAGGAAGCAATTCCTTTACATGTTAAGAGTCATCTTCACCTTCAGGCCAGTATCCCATTGTTGCACAGGCAAAGTTAACCATACTTTTTTCTGCAAAACATGGTATTTGATTCCCCTGTTTCGGACGCTGTTTTTCAACCGATTTCATTGAAACTTGGTAAGTGTTTAGTTGAATAGTTAGATTAGGACCCTCATACCTAAAAAATTTTGAAAACTAAAAAATATTACCAAGGAAAATCGATTTACTTTGCCAGCTTATTACACAATGGCTTTATGAAAACAAATATTACAGAGAGTAATATTTGTTAAATTTTCAAAATTTTGAGCTTTGAGGGACCTAATAAAACTATTACTACAAATAAATACAACTAATACAACTTCGGTTGAAAAACGGCTTCCGAAATAGGAGAAAAAAATACCATGTTTTGCATAAAAGCTATATGGTTGACATTGCCGACTGCGCAACAATGTAAGGTGCATATGACTGACTCTAAGGGTAGGGGAGACATTAAAGCATAACCATCAAGTTGACAACAAATCTCAGCAAATGTATGTTTAGTTTTGAGCTCGACAAACACTTCTTAAGTGCCGCTCCGCTCATTTGGAAGATCCCATCATGGAGAGGCCTTCAATACTTTGAGAAATATGTAATTTATAATTACTTATTTTTATATAAGAAACTACATTTATTATCCTTATACCTCTCCGACCTCCACAACTATTGTAAAAGAATTCAAAGATAGACTCAATTTTTTTAATTTTTATTTTTATTTTTTAATAAAGCAACGATTTAATTTCTATGTGTTCTTTTAAATATGTTTTTGCCAAATTTATCTAGGTTTAGTTAAAAATACTCAAGTAAAAAAAAAAAAAAAATTATCTTAAAAGTAATTTAATAACAATTTAATAACGTACGATTTTCAAAGTCTGTCAATTACTGTTTTACTATACTTTTGTAATTTTATATCTTGTTAAATGATTGGAATAGCATAAAAGTATTTTTATTGTTTAATGTAACTTTTAAAATTTTATTAGGCTAATTTATTCGATTTACCAGATAAAATCAATGTTTATGAACGGGATGCATAAAGCATCGCTAGCTTATTAACACAATAACAGTGATAAGCAAATATGTTTGAGGGAAAAATTATACCAATGTTTGTGTGTAGAAACGCCTATAATAAAACACTATTACTTTAAATAATGTGAATATCGATTTTTATTAACGTTTACCTAACGAAAATTCAAGTAATGATTGGTTTTGTTAAGTTGACTGAAAATACAATAAAAAACACTTTGAATATAAATCCGAAATTGAAACAGCAGTAGGTCGAACATGAGCTGACATGTAACTTTGGTCATCGAGTGCAGTTTGATCGTCACAAGTCGTGACACAACACGGGCGTAGTCACGTTGTCACATTGTGACATCGTTTCACATCAGTGATGTGACATGGCCTCTGTGTTGTACACTCTCACAATCGTTCATTTATAATAGATCTATGATAGGCGAATATCATTATTGCTTACATTAATAAACACTCGTTTCAAAAATTATTTATGTTCATATTGAGTTTTAATATTGCATTGGTTGTTGCATCTTTAACATTTATGGTGCATTTTTTGCCTTTAGTTTGACACTATGCAGGTCAACGAGTGTGAACTGTATGGTGGCACCCTGAATAATTAGATGTATAATGGCAAACTGTGTAAATAATTTCAAATAACGTAATCAAGTTAAATTATTGGGGTCCCTGTAAAGACTGGTCTTCACAGTACTGACCTTCCCTTGACGTGTCCTCAGTACAGTTGTTGTTAAGTTAGGCTTGTCTACAGGAAATATTCGAATAAACAATTGTAAAAATATAAAGGTAAGTAAATTAAAAACATTCCCAAGTTGTCATTATTGATAATGCCTAAACAAAGTAGGGAAATCTGAAGTCTAAAACACGTTTTAGTTAAATACTAAAAGGGTTTTATATAAAAATTCCTGTTTTGATATTTATGTTTTTTTTCTTTATGAACCACATTCTTTATGGTTATTGATAAAAATAAATACTGATATTTAATCAAATGCCATAATAACTACCCAGTGCAACGAACAATAATTATAACTGACTGAAACAACACCGAATGCAGAGGACAATTCTCATTACACAATTTTAGCTGATCCAAACTAAAAACACATATCAAGTGTAATCAGGATACCGTTACAAATTATTAATTTCTGTATCACGTAACAATATAGGTGGCCAATTTTTCTTCATAAAAATATTTTTTATTCTTATTACCAATATACTCGTAATTTCAGTTCAAATCATAAAATTTATTTGAATAGTAATAATTAGTTTTTAGTGCTGGTCAATTTGAAAGCGTTGACCAAATGAGTACAAATAGAGTTTTTCAAAGTGTTTTTGGCATATGAGTAGTATATAACCAGTATATTCCATAAAAATTTAGGGAAAGAAAATAAATTTATTGAACTTGTTATAAATGCAATTGAGAGGAGCTTCGTTAATGGCGATGGTATAATGTGATTGGAAAATATATATTTCCAATCTAATTTAAATTAAATTTAGAAGAGGCTTCAAAAAATATTTAATGTAAAAACCTGTTACACATTGGAAGATTTTTTTCTTCTTTGGTATTTTTTATGTACTATCTTCCTAAAATACATTAAACATCCTAAAAATAAAAATAAAATGTTTATTGATTGGCTATCTGGCTTCCAATCGCCAAATTAACTTCAAGTATGACAAGTAATAAGTAAGTAGATTAGTTTTAATAAAAAAATCATAGCAATTTAATCACAATATATACGACTTCTTTTCGAAGCCTTATGCATGTTCTTTAGTGTTTTCGTTGAAATTAAATGTTTTAATACCTAAAAAATAATATAAATTAAAATATACAGGAAGACGTAATGCTTGTTGTTCTTATGATTTGATAAAAATTAAAAACTCCGGCTTCAGAATTTCACTTTATTTTAACCGATATGGCACTTGAGAAGTGTTTAGCAAAGCTCTTAAACCAAACATGACGTCTACTGAGGCCTGGGAGCGCTATTAGCATATTTCGTTTCAGTGCTCCCTTCCTTCCTTCTTCAGTTTAAGGACTTAGATTTGGTTATACACTGAATGCAACATTTTAAAAGTGCTTTGCTTAAAAAAAGTACTTTGAGGAAAAAGTTGAAAGTTAGAACTAAGCAGTGCAAGGCAATTTTTAGATTTATAGTTCTTAACTAACTTTAAGACTTCTTATATGGATTCTATGGATTCTACGTAATTCCTTGTAACACATTAAACTCCGTCCGTCAACACTTTCCGTTATTTGACTGAATCTTTTAATATTTTTATATTCGATAACTACTAACACTAAAGCATAAAAAGAGTTTTGCTTGTGACAACTCTAGTATTGGACATAAAATTAAAACGATACTTTTTACTTTGCAGTGTTAACGGGACAAATCTACGAAATCTACGTAACGTTTTTATAACACGGCTCTCTGTGGTGAATTATACCTTAATTCCATGGATACATTGCGAGTGCTCAAACAGCAAATAACTTTTCATATTTTCCAAATGTGTTGCCTAAGTGTTGTCATATTACGCTAAGTGGAAGTATAGGATTGATGAATCTCATGATTTTAGCTTATATCATTGTTAGCATATACAAATTATACGTAAGGTTAATTGATAATTTTATATTTTAAAATTAAAATACGGTAAATCGAAACATTGTTAATGGTAAGTATGCACTAACATAAATGTTTTAAAATCAATAAACGTTACAACAATGTGTTAAAGCTTTGTGAGATGTTAAGGATTTTTTTTCATATTATCAACTAAACTGTTAAACTTAGAGAACATTTAACACATATTTTTACATCTTACTAAGAATCTGTTACTATGGCTAGTGAAACATTTGGTTAAGATATTTTTGAGAAAGGTCCTTACAGAAGAAACGGTTTTTTGAGAAACGGATCCTTACAGGAGGGTTTCACAACTGCTGCCAATCACTTGTATCGGTCTATGATATCACCAGAATGACTAGATTTATCATAATAGACAATGATTGTATTACGACTATAGTGCTAAATATTGACTGTGTATAATTTATTTCACAAATTGTACTAACTGAGAGAGAACATTTTTTATGTCTTATGATATATTTATGGAAGTTATATATTCTTGTGCAATGTGAATTCAGCTTTTTCAATGTTGTTATTAAAACTGGATTATTTTTTTTCATTGAATTTTTAAACAATGTAATAAACACATAAAAAACTACAGTTTAAAATAGTTTCAATACACTTAATTGTTATACAAAACAGTTATATTTCTTCCTGTCAAACTTCTAAAACTTAACTTTATTATAAACAGATTTAATAGAACAAAAAATTTAAGCTAAGTAGTTAACGGTTACTTCGAATTTAAGAAAACATACAAATATTTGTTTATTTAAGATATTTGATTGAAAGCTAGTAAAATCTTAATCTTCGTTTAGACTTTATTTTGTACGTTGTAAAGTAGAGAAGTAATTAAAACAGTCCAGGTGGTAAGTTTTACTTGAAGATTTAGTTGAGGTAAATTGTAATGTTCCAACAAAGGTTTCTTAGCTTCATTCCCTTTGGTTCAAAACAAACAAAAAGTTTTAAACTTATCTGTTCAGTAGAATCACAGATTGTTCTTTCAAACTTTATCTTCAGTCATATTTTCTTTAGGGATTTAGTAACAAAGATAAAAAATAGAATTTCTTAAGTTTTTCGAATAAAATTCTGTTTTTTGCATATAAATGTCTATATTCTTTCACTGTTTTCTGAAGTTTATAGAAATAAATTGAACAATTTCTACTGCGTGATTTTTAAACTCAAGATATTCCATTTCAATTATAGAATTCCAACCTTCCTCCAGGTGTAATTTGCTTATTGGGTGCCAATGCGTTATCATTATCCGTTTTAAACACAGTTTCCTTCCTTAATATTGTAATTGAGTGAGCGGATGATTGGAAGCTAATGCTTTGCTGAGTTAATTAAGCATTAAACACTCAGATCTTGAAAATTACGAGACAATTTTAAAATTAAATTTTTTGTAGTTAAAACAAAATAAAAAACATTTTATTTTTGATTTTTGAAAGGCATTTTTTTATAATTTTAATGGGGTTTCAAACAAAAAATGATTGAGGATAAATGTACGGTAGTTTTGATTTGAAATTCATGGACGAAATATTTTAAGGAAGACGTGCATTGCCTACAGAGCCCCATAATGTATGTCAAGAACGTTCATGTACTATTTAGTTTTAGAGTAGCTAAAATTAAAGCCGGTACATTACTCAGTATTTTAAGACCACGATGAATCACATACATCAATTAGTACAGGATAAACAATAAAAAAAAGAAACATGGAACCGTCCATAAGAAATGTATAGGTAAACTACTTAATTTGAATGTATCTTTAAAACGAACCAAGATTTTTTAAAACGAACTGCAACATTTTAACCAGCGTAAAAATCTACTCTGAATTATGTAGTACACTATATTTAAATTAGAAAAAATAACTTTTATTTAATATATGGTGGATCTAAGATGGCGGCCAGAATTTAATGAAATACTACCCCCCCAAAAATAATCGGTGTTGGTCCCACAACATTATATTGAGAAGTGCAAGAAAAAAATAAAAAGGGGAAACTTTTTGAAAATGCATCACATTATCAAAAACCTACCATTTTGACTAGTGATTTTACAGGGGTAGAACGACTTTTATTTGGAATTCATCTTATACTAGTATACGTGTTGCTCGAAATCAAGCAATTTATTTAAATACAGTACAAATGTTACTTTAGCTCTAAATCAATGACATCCGACCAATCCAATAATGTGAATTTCTTCAATCGCCAATAACTACACGTATTTACAGCTGATTATTAACAGATGTTTCAAATGCTTTATTCAGTCATAATGTTATTTAAATGGGAAATTTTGAGATTTCAATGGTGGATAGCGCCTTTATTTTCAGTCCGATTCTCATCAACTTTTGGCGGAAACAACTACAGACCAAGCCCTATCCAACGACACTAAAAACTTGAAAATCGGTTGAAAATTGTAGGAGAAGTTCTCAAGACAAAAAAACCCTTAGCGTATTAAATAAGTATAGATTTAATAATAGTAGTGCTTGATTGACGGAATGACGCTCTTTAGAATGTACTTTAGTTGCTAATCTAAAACACTAATTTTACTGTCCTATATTTATACTTGTAAACCCATCAAGAGAGTAAAATATGATTTTGGTTCCCAAGTGTAATTCAAATGTTGGTTAAAGATATCAATAAACTAAATTGTATGCTACACAGAAGCACTATAAGCGGTAGCGTAATAATGGTAGGAAATTAGTCCTGGCAATGATGGATGACGTCAGGCATCAGCAGTTATCAGCCAACAGTGGCACACATTCGCCGCCAGATCACTAATAATCGGAAATTATCGCTGATTAGCACAGGCCAACCAAAGTATACAAGTATCCTCACACATGGAGCGCACAGTAGGCACACTAAGGTTTATAAAAGCCACTATATACAGGGTGATTCTCGACGAAGTGCAGAAATTTCGGGAGGTGATTCTACACATGAAAATAAACAAGAAAAGTCATATAAACATATGTCCTAAAATCCTTCGTTTAGCCGCTAGCCGCCATTTTGTTTTTTATACGTAATAATTTTTATCTCCGTAACGATTTGATGGATTTACTTCGTATTTGGCATGAACCTTTATCACAACAATGTTAACTTTTAGAAAAAATATTATTATTTTCCGATGTGTATTTTCAAAATGGCGGCCATTTTAAAATTTCAAACTGAAATTTCTCAAAAACCGCAATTTTTGTCAAAATTTTATCCAAGACAAAAAATTTGACAAATTTAATTATCTAAACAATGATACCAAGTTTGTAAAGATCTGACAACAAATAACGGAGTTATTGAGTTTTTTCAGCAAAAAAACATCAATTTTTCATTATAAATCATGTAAATTTAGGTTATTTTAACAGAAAAATCTCAATAACTCCGTTATTTGTTGTCAGATCTTTACAAACTTGGTATCATTGTTTAGATAATTAAATTTGTCAACTTTTTTGTCTCGAATAAAATTTTGACGAAAATTGCGGATTTTGAGAAATTTGATTTTGAAATTTTTAAATGGCCGCCATTTTGAAAATACACATCGGAAAATAATAATATTTTTTCTAAAAGTTAACATTGTTGTGATAAAAGTTCATGCCAAATATGAAATAAATCCATCAAATCGTTACGGAGATAAAAATTAATACGTATAAAAAACAAAATGGCGGCTAGCGGCTAAACGAAGGATTTTAGGACATATGTTTATATGACTTTTCTCGTTTATTTTCATGTGTAGAATCACCTCCCGAAATGTCTGCACTTCGTCGTGAATCACCCTGTATATCGTATGGCATTAATAGTGCCACCAACTTCGAAACTTCCACCAACTAAAAGCCACTTACTTGGATTTAAAGAAAATATTTGTACTTTGTACATAGTAGTTGTCACTGTCAGAGTAATTAAATTAAGTATTAATTTTTATTTTATGGCTATTTTATTATATATTTTTCAAAACCCTGAAAACGTATTAGTTGTTACAATTATATTATTATAGCTTTTTGTAATCTCTTTAACATCCACAAAAGTTTAAAAATTCAACACTTTCTTGTTATAAAGTGTGATATTAATTTTGAATGCTATAGTAGTGAAAAACGGTAAGTACATTAAACTTTGGACTCAATTATGAGTTAGACGTCTATATTTCATTAGTAAGAAAAATTAATTATTTTTAAATCCATAATTTTATTGAATTTTTATTTAAACAAGGTAGATATGTCATTTTTTAATAACACTATTATTTTTAGTTCTAATAAATGAAAGGTTAAATTTTTTTATAATTGTTTTTTTTTACATTCTACGATGAAAATGCTTTACAATATGGGAAGTTTCACCAACTTTGCAGTTATAATTGTAGAAGAGTTAAATTAAACTCGCTGCTCTACTTCCGATCTTTAAGGAAATATACTTTTTTCCAATGATTAGAATCCAAAGAACATTCTGCTTTGATAATTTGAGTTACTTAAAAAAAGATCAGGACTATCTTTAAAGAATGGTAAAGTAATCCGTTTTAGCTATTGTTATTAATCTGATAATACCCAAAACAAGCTAAGCGGTTTGTTGATAACCCAGTCGGAGCCTCACCGCAGGTAAACTCGAGCTGGTGCGATGATCCAGCAGTATCCTCAAGCACATAATTAATTGGGTGGTGAATATTTCATGTAGGAGTATATCCACAGGTAGTTTCACAAGCGACATAATTTTGGTTTATATTAACTATTATCATATATTTATTTCATTATTTCATACTTACCTTTTATTAACTTATAGACTAGTATTTTATATAATTTTATGAGCATTTACTTTTTACCTATATATCTTGAGTTGAAATTGTAGAAGTGTGACCATAATTATTTCCTTATTGTCAGGATATGGTCAGTTGCAGATCGGAGTTGTTCTGCAATGAGGATCGGTAATTTTAAGCCAGTTGATAGGCTAGATACCTTGTTTCTTTGCTGAGCTATTTTAACAGACTTGGCTTCGACCAAAAGATTCTTGTATGGGAAATTGTAAAGAATTGCAATAATTAACTGTTCCACTTTAAACATGTTTGAAAATATTTTATACGTAAAATAAAACCATTTGATACCAGCTCATTAACACTCATATTTCACAAGAAATAGCAATGTAAATCCATCTGTTCAACATAATTTAAGACTCTTTGAAACCAATCCCTGGTAATAAGTTTTGTTCAAAACTTCCAGTAGAAAATAAATATTAGAATTAAGAGAATGTAAGAGGGAATTAAATTATGTACCCTAGAACAATGTCATTCCAGTCTTCCTGATCTTTTTTAGCTGTTGATTTCTTCCTTACTTCAATTTCATGGTCCCTACCAAACATAGGAACACCACCACCCTATAATCCTTACCCCACCTGATTGTAAATGTCAGTGGACGGAAAATTAAATACAAGAAGAAAAATGACGCTACCCACGCCTCTTCGATTCTACGGGCCGGACGAAAGGGGCAACAGGTAAACGGGTAACAGATTTAAGCCTGGGATTTGAATTAAATCTGATTTAGCAGGATTATCGTTTTGTAAATATTGATGATGCAGTTCGTCATCCCGATATCTCTAATGTCATTGTTTAGTTGAGTTGACCACCCTAAGAGTGGAAGGGCCAATGCGGGGTTGTGTTGAAATCATTGACAGTCAAATAGGACCGTATTTAGTACATATTAAATACGGTGGCAGGGATAGTTAAATTAGCCTAACTAACGGGTGTTGTAATTAACATTAAGACTATCTTATGTCACTATCTTCTCTCTCTCTCTCTTAAGTCGTAACGGAATTTGTCTCTACCGAATGCGGGTTTTATACAGGGTGTCCCGGAACTCTTTGGAACCCTTTTGTATATTTGTTCCTTGCATCGAGACAAGAAAAAAACATCGTACAAATAGGGGTCTAAAATCCATCGTTTAGCCGCTAGCTGCCATTTTGTTTTTTTCACGTAATAATTTTTATTTCCGTAACGGATGGTTGGATTCAGTTCATATTTGGTATGAATCTTTATCATACTAATGTACATTTTCAGGAAAAAAAATAATTTTTTCCACTGTGTATTTTCAAAATGGCGGCCATTTTAAATTTTCAAACTCAAATATCTCAAATTTGGTAAATTACAAAAAAATTTTACTTTGCACAAAAAAGTTGACAAATTTAATTATCTAACCAACGGTACCAAGTTTGTAAGGATATGATTACAAATAACGGAGTTATTGCGATTTTTCTCCAAAAAAACATTGATTTTGCATTATAATTAATGCAAATTACGGCCATTTTCACAGAAAAATCGCAATAACTCCGTTATTTGTTATCAAATCCTTACAAACTTGGTACCGTTGGTTAGATAATTTAATTTAGCAACTTTTTTGTACAAAGTAAAATTTTTTGAAATTTACCGAATTTGAGATATTTTAGTTTGAAAATTAAAAATGGCCGCCATTTTGAAAATACACAGAGGAAAAAATTAATTTTTTTCCTGAAAATGTACATTAGTATGATAAAGATTCATACCAAATATGAACTGAATACAACTATCCGTTACGAAAATAAAAATTATTACGTGAAAAAAACAAAATGGCGGCTAGCGGCTAAACGATGGATTTTAGACCCCTATTTGTACGATGTTTTTTTCTTGTCTCGATGCAAGGAACAAATATACAAAAGGGTTCCAGAGAGTTCCGAGACACCCTGTATAATACCACTTCTACAGCTGGCACCGAGTTGACAAGTGCCTTGAGTTAAGTTTGCTTCACAAGTGCAGAGATTTCCAGGTGTAGCTGATCCCAGAACCTGTCTCTGACTTGGTGGTGGTCGTGGGCCTACCAGCACGGCAGCTCTGACTTCGAGGTTCAAGTATCTAAGGTAGACTAGTGTTACAAGTATTGCTCCTGATACTGTAAGCCATTTTAACCTCATAATTTTGATTAATGTCACAGAGTGGTAATTTTTAATAAGGATCATCGAAGCCTAGAGCGGTAGGGTCGTAGCGGAATTATGCCGACAATTTCTAAAAAGTTGATAAATATTACTATACAGGGTGTCCCGGAACTCTCTGGAACCCTTTTGTATATTTATTCCTTGCATCGAGACAAGAAAAAAACATCATATAAATAGGGGTCTAAAATGCATCGTTCAGCCGCTAGCCGCCATTTTGTTTTTTTTTCACGTAATAATTTTTATTTCCGTAACGGATGGTTGTATTCAGTTCATATTTGGTATGAATCTTTATCATACTAATGTACATTTTCAGGAAAAAAATTAATTTTTTCCTCTGTGTATTTTCAAAATGGCGGCCATTTTTAATTTTCAAACTCAATATCTCAAATTCGGTAAATTTCAAAAAAATTTTACTATGTACAAAAAAGTTGCCAAATTTAATTGTCTAACCGACGGTACCAAGTTTGTAAGGATCTTATTACAAATAACCGAGCTATTGCGATTTTTCTGTGAAAATGGCCATAATATGCATTAATTATAGTGAAAAATCCATGTTTTTTGGAGAAAAATCGCAATAACTCAGTTATTTGTTATCAGATCCTTACAAACTTGGTACCGTCGGTTAGATAATTAAATTTGGCAACTTTTTTGTACAAAGTATTTTTTTTTTTTTTTAATTTACTGAATTTGAGATATTTGAGTTTGAAAATTTAAAATGGCCGCTATTTTGAAAATACACAGTGGAAAAAATTAATTTTTTCCTGAAAATGTACATTAGTATGATAAAGATTCATACTAAATATGAACTGAATACAACCATCCGTTACGGAAATAAAAATTATTACGTGAAAAAAACAAAATGGCGGCTAGCGGCTAAACGATGGATTTTAGACCCCTATTTGTATGATGTTTTTTTTTTGTCTCGATGCAAAGAACAAATATACAAAAGAGTTCCAGAGAGTTCCGGGACACCCTGTATAATTTTAATAGTAGATTTATTCCAAATTTAACATTGTAAAACGTTAAAATCTGTAGGCTAGGCTTTCAGTCTATGCGGAATTGTGCAGACAACCTCCAAGACAAATATTGGCCCCATACCAGTGTGCACGATGATTAGTGGAACCTGCCAATGATACTAATTCTGGGTAAACTTGAATACTGAGTGCACACTGTGCATAATTGTTTGTAGATTTCTCATTTATCCCTGGCTTTGAGCTATCTGAGGCATAAGCTGGCCAGCCCCACAGAAACAGCCTCGCAGTATCTACCTATATGCAATGCTTGGAGGCGTGGAATTTGAAAAATCTAGGTGTGACGGACAATAAACATTATGTGGAAAAAATTTTTTAATAGGATGATTATTTATTTATGTAACCTATATATTTGTTAATAATCAGACTCAAAAATGTTAATAACAACTCAAAGACTACTTCTATCATTTGATTTATTGCATAACCGATATAAATTTTTTGTTATATGTACAGTTTTTTTTTTTTTTTTTTAAGAGGTTGGCGGACCTCTTTTTAGCCTTACTTTGCCCCGTCCACATAGACTATTGATCTGTGCGTGGTTCGTATTAGACAAAGTAAGGGGGTGAGCCGCTAAAGTACAAGGTGAAAGGTACTGATAAAAGTCACTGGCAGAACGCGGATTCGAACCCACGACATCGCTGCCATGGTCCTGAAGTCCGGCGCTCTAACCACTACGCCACCGACTCACCCAATACCCGACGCGTATTCTTACTATAGAATCCTTGAAACGACTCAAACACCATTGAATTATGTAGAATGTACCAATTCTACATAATTTGAATCAAATATATTTTGAAACAATTAACAGTATTAATGATATACAAAAAAATAAAATAAAATAAACAAGTAAATTCTTTATTGCAGTCGACAAATTCAAATTGCATTGCAAAGGTCAACTATACAAAGAAAATATAAAAGTTCAATTTTCATTGGTCTTGATATACACCAGTGCCAATTTTTTTTCGCGTAAACTCCTATAATTTTGATATCCCAGCGGCTCTCATGAACTCATCAACAGGGTACAGTACTTTAGACACAAAGAGGTGTTTCAGTCGAGTTTTAAATTAATCTTTATTTTGAGATTGCTTGATACCCTCAGGGAGCTTATATTTAGAAATCTAACTCCAGCCTGTGGCGGAAAATGAAACGCCACAGTTCTGTGATGTCTGAGTCGATAATTGTCCCTGCCACTAGTATTGTACCGGTGCAACTGACTGCCCTGTACAAGTGAGCATCTACACCTACAGTATAGTGTTCCCTCCAGTACATAGAGGCTGGGCAATGTAAGCAGTCAGCCCTCTATCCAGGTGCATTCCTAGGAACTTAGCGGAATCAGTTTCCTCTAGGAGGTCACCATGACAGCAGGCGACAGGTCTTGTCCCTGCTGCCGGAGGCAACATGAATGACGTTGGATTTAGAATTACTTGCTTTCAGATTGATTCCCAAAAAAATTGAATGCATGAATTGACATCAATGAATGATTTTACTTCCAGCTCTTGTTTTGTTGGGGCTTTTACGCAGATGGTCGTGTCATCTGCGTACTGGATCTGCGTTTGTCTCCATTCTGGATCGATGAACCAATGTTATTAACATAAAGACAAAACAGAACTGGCCCCAAAATAGATCCTTGCGAAACTCCGTGGGCCATCTTTACTTTTTGAGAAGTTTTATTTTCAACTTGGATACACTGGACTCTGTTATTCAAGTAAGAAGTGATCCATTTGAGTGGCACTATCTGAATGCCGTACTTTTCTAACTGGCGCAACAATGTCTCATAGTTCACGCAGTCAAAAGCTTTCGAAAAGTCCAGAAATATGCTGAGCACATGTTCTGGTCTTTCAAAGCCATCGACAATCTTTTCAATGAGGTTTGTGATTGCACCAATGACGGAGTAGTTTTTAGTAAATCCAAATTGATGTGATGAGAGAATTCAAAATGTGAAAACAATCGAGGTATTTCATAAGCATTTCGAGAAAAAGCTTTTCAAACACTTTACTGAAAACTGGCGTTATTGAAATCGGGCGATAGTTGTTGGAGAGATGAGGGTTGCAAAAAATAACAATTAGATTGCACATCTTAAATACTGCGAAGCAGCATAGTTCACCTAGTAAGTAAATAACTGAATATTGAAACAACAGTTTCGCAGTCAATGGGCCGGTAAAACCACAGATGAAACAGGTCGTGATAGTTGTATTGAATGAATAAAAGCCATAACAGCTGACCTTATTCGGAGACAATCCAGCCAGTCATGGTCGTTGCTGCAGCCCACAACACGGCGTGACAGCATGACTAAAGGAATACCCTTTGGTGAACGGCATTGGAAAGTTTATATGTATGCAGTAAGCCCTGGCTGTTTTTAAAGACTCTACTCTCCTATATAATTTTGAGTGCATTTAAGTGTCTTGTGAAAAAGCTATAGAATAGCCCATTTTGGATTCCCTATGGGTTAGGATTGTCCTAGGTGATAGGAGAAATATGAAACATATTAGAAAACGCTGTTAAGTTTGAAGAATAAGAATCTGTATTTCTCCATCAAAATATAAAATATATACACATATAGAGTTGCACAAAAACTTGATGCTAACTAAATATGAAACCAAAATAAATATAATGTTAAATAAATATAACGGTTTGTAACAAAAATCCAATTTTACTATTTGTTTTTAAATATTTGTTAAGTTTGCAAAAATGGTATATGAGAAGACTCGACTATGACTCGATGCCGACTTCCTAGTATAACAATAAAACATACATCACACCAGTTTGTGGTAAAAGATAATCAACTACACCATCACATAAAATTATATTATTTAATTGACTAAAAAATAATTACCCATAATAGTATTATTTTTGTATTTTGTTTTTAAAAGAAAAAGTGTGTCATAAATTGATAAGAAAATTACCTTCATATCCTCATCTGATAATAAACTAGCTTGCATGCTTGCTTGCTCATTTAAATAATAATCAAATATATTTATGGACGGATTTCATTAATGTTTACCTTTACTTATAATTATGTAAACATTCGTAATCAAAGTTATGAAGTCTGATTTAAAAAATGTTTAAATGGTTGTTATTACCGTATTATTTTTGTAAATATTTAACTGGCCGGGTAGCTGAGTGGTTATAGTGTTCGTCTCTGAATCCAAATGTTGCCGGTTCGATATGAGAAGTTAGTAGTTTTTTAAATTTAAATTCCAGACTCAGTTGCAATTTGTCATTGGGCTATTAATTGGTGCTTTCTAACAACTGGTCGATGTTAGATAATAACAAGACTGGGATTTGAACCGTTGCCCGTCAAACGTTAAAAATACCACTGGTTTAGATATACACAAAATAAAAAAATCTAGATATAAATACTTACATTCAAGTTTTTCCAGTTTCCCTGAAAAATAAAAAGGAGCTTTAGTCATTAGCCCATTTATAATAAATTTACAGCTATGTACCCACCAACTCTAATTCCAAACAGTTTAGTCAAAATACATAATTTGAAGACTTAAGCTGCTGTATATTAAATAATTGCTTTATAAGCAAATATTAGCCACATTGGATACAAGATAAAACCACAGTAAAGGCCTACATGATTCTTAGAAATGTTTGGTTTATTATGAAAGAAATCGATTAGTTAGATTTAATTACTACTACCACGGCTGTAAAATTTTCATTACGTGTTCTCAGATTCCTAGAAAACCAATTACTATTAGGAAGAAATTTATTTGATTACTAATGGCCAAATTGATAAAATCAATATATCATTAATTTGTCATTTTAGGGATAGTGTGAAAATAAACGTCCACAAGGTGTACTTACTGAATAATATTCATTTATAGCTCATTTAATAATTTAAAACTTTTTAGATTTTGTGGTTCTCATATATATTCAGCTATATGATAATCGTTTTCCAAACAAGTCCCTTACTTAAGAAAAAAAAAAAAATAGAAGAACCTTAGGTTAATATTCATATGAACCAAAAGTAATAAAATGGTAAATGTTTACAGTCCATTTTTATCCTATCATATGACAATTTTATTTATTTTGTTTAAACAAATGATATATTTTTCATTATGAAGAGACGATCTGAGAATCGCAGCTAATGCCTGGGCTGCAAATGTGTTTGTGTTGAATGTTTGCCAGGACGAGAGCTGGCTTGACATTTAACGTGATTTATGGCCTTTTGTCCAACTTCTTCAGCAAACATTATTTTCTAGACCAATATGAGTAATATTTTGTCTTTGAAACATGTCGAATTGGCTACTAATTTAGTTAGTTCAATAAATAATATATTAATATCTCGCAAAATACGTTAGAGCTGTTTTTTTTCCAACAAAACGATGTGCTGATGTGCTAATGCAATGTCGGAATGAAGGGCAACACTTAAGTAGCTAAAATAAAATCTCAATTAATTCTTTTTGGGATGGTTTATTTGTGATCTTATTTAATAATAAAGTACTAACAATAATTATACGGTTATTACAATTTATCAATTAAAAAAAAATCATACGACATTGATTATGAGTTTATTTTTAATAAAATTTAAGTAAAAGGATAAAACAATCAAGCAATTTGTAGAATAAGAATTAAATTTAAAAACAAAAGAAACTAGTAACATATAGTACAGCTGTTAGCCATAGAAATATAATCCTCATTTTACAGAGTCAATATGTGGTTTAAAATAAAATTACCGGAGTGGAGCACCCGTAGGTATACTTAAGAAAAAGAAAAAAAAACAAGCCTAAAACTAAGTGAGCGAACGATCTCATAATGAAGGCAAGTGATGACACCAAACGAACTCAATAAAAACACCCCAATAAAAACAACTTAGCATTTTTAATGCACAGTTAAAGACTAATAATATTACTATCGTATAAGATTATTGAGCAAATGCTCCGGTCCCCAGGTGATGTTTCTTGAAACAAGCAGGATTTTGGTATGGGTTGCATTTGAGAAAATTAAAACGGCATTAGAACCAATGCACCGAGTTGGCTATCTTCATTCTTAGAGTGCGCAATCCAAGCCGTTTATATACTACGTTTAGATGAAAATTCAATATTATTTTAGAAAGACTTTGTGCAATTACCGTCATTCGTGGAGTCGTAGGGCTCTAGGCTTGTTCCAGTTTTCATCTTTAATCTTTCTAAATTATATACATGCAAGTGCATTAAAGTTGACCTTTTGTCATTAAAATTTTTAAACGTAAGTAATCCATACCGGAACGAGCTGGAAATAGAACCCTTCATATAATGCAGCTTCAATATTTGTGTAAATACTGAAAATATGACACTTCAACTCGTGCAACGTTCATAGAACTCTAGCTTCGCTCCTCTTATACCTTACACCTCAATCAAGGCTTAAAGGCGTTCCTAATACAATTGTTGCTTTAACTACCATTAGGGCATTGATAATTTTAGAAAAAAATATTAGAAATAGTTGATTTATTATGTTTTTATGTCCATCATTTTGAGTTCATGTTTATTCTGGGGAAAATTATTTTTACTTTTGAGCTTGATGTTTAAAACAGTTTTAGCGTCTGAAACAATTTAAATGTACTAATGACAGTATTTTTTTTATAAGATTGCAGAGTTTAATGTTACACTTGGCTATATGTTTCAATAGCGCAGTTGGATGAGGCTAGTTGATTAGTTAAACCAATCCCTGGAGCCGGCAATGCGGTTCACTACAAGTGGAATCCGATGTTATCGTGGCGAGTATTGCTTTGGTAACAAGAACTTAAACAAGCAAAATAATTTAAAACCAGTCAATGCTTGGAAATTAGCCATATTATCAAGTTTAAGTAATACTTGTAAAATATTTTTTGATAACAAATTCAAGGTGTTTATAAAATTTTGTAAATTTTATGTATAAAGTTTAAATTTATACTATTCAAAACTCTTTCAATTATATTTTTAGAATGATTTAAATTTAATGTTCTCAATATTTCCAATATTATCAGTTCTTATAAGAAAGCTAAGAAAACTATAACTCAAAATTAGTAATGATATTTTTTATGATCATTATAATATTTATCTTTTAAATTTATATCAATGAATACGAAATTTATATTTTCATCGATCATTACAATTTCTTATATGGCTAAATTGTTATGAAAAGTTTTGCTGTAAAATCTCAAATAATTTTCTTCCAAAATTTGTGTTAAACCATAGTACATAAGAAGTCAATGTATGTTTTTGTCTTTTTTGTCTTTATTTCCGTTTAATAAGACGCCGAATAATAAACTACAAAATGAGATGATTAATGATATAAAGACAAGTAATATTAAAATTCCTACCATAAAAAAGGAAAATTTATAAAAAAGGTAACTTTATGACATCATTATTGTGATGGCCAATACTGCCTGGTTTTGAAAGCCACTCTCGCCTGAGGAATTTTTATGCTGAGGATATTAACAGTGATATAAAATGTATGCTCGCTAAACGTTTCATTAACATTCCATCAACGTTGTAAGAATGAGTTATTATACTCGTAGACTGTTTCGTCACCAACAAATTAGTAATTACATCAATACCAGTTACAACTAAAAAAATCATCGTTTTACCTATTAAAGTAATACCTATTGATAAGTCTTTTACAAGGTAATCAAGCGATAATCCGAAGGACATAATTATGTTCCAGGTTTGCTTGATCAAAAGACAGTGAACCAAACATGATCTATGTAACACATATAATCTCATATGTTTCACATTTAATAAAACACCTTGATATTCCATTCAGAGTCTTATTGCTGAGAACACGGAGGTGAACGCAATAAAGACAAGGAGAGGTCTTACTCTAGGCGCTCTCGTGGAAATGTAATATCTTCTGTTTTGTTCCTGTCTTGCAGCTTTACTCGAGTCGCTTATTTTCCACTGTCTGATTCTTTCAAGGCTTTTGTGAACATGTATGGTTTTAATTGGTAGTGGTACTTAAATTCAGGTTATATGTGAGATTATTAGGTTTTTCAAGCTTTGCTAAATTTTAGGGCTCTTGAAAAAGGCTTTGATTAGGTATATTACTTATCTTTTAAGATACATCGGAAATATCATTACTATACATTAGTAATTGCAATGAATACAAATTTAAAAGCTTTGAGGACAGAGTTATTGCGATTTATCAGAAGAAAAACATTGATTTTGTTATTTAAGAGATTAACAAATCTAGGTTATTTTAAGAGAAAAAGTTTAATAACTATGTTTTTTAATAATTAATTTAATTTGTCAACTTTTCTGGCTACTGTACTGTTTTGATAAAATTTATCTGAGAAAAATTTATTGGAGACATTTGAGTTAAAAAATTTTTAAATCGTCACAATTTTGAAAATACACATAGGGGAAAGATTATTTCCTGAAAATGAGCATTGGTCTGATAAATATACATGCCAAATATGAACTCAGTACATCTACCCATTACATAACTAAAAATTGTTCAGTGTAAAAAAATGAAAAGTGCATTTTAGAACATATTTTACAGGAATCCTTTTTGTTTATTTTGCCTTGCTGATTAACCCAAAAAATTTTGTAAAGGTTGAAGCTGGATCCTGTATATCTGTATACAAAAGGTTAAAATAAAATAAAAAATATTAAAATATTTTAAACGCAAAAATATTAAGAACGTATTATAGATACCCAATACTACCCAAAAAGTTTCATTAAAATAGAAGCTGAAGTAAATTTCAGTATGAAAAGTAAAAAAATATAAAAAGTGTAAGGCGAAGCATATTAACTTAACAGTATATTATGTAGGGGCTGGTCGTTATTTGTGCCACAGATTTTACGTGCAAGCCTCCACAACACAGCCCATTTAACACATTTCCAGGCTCACTGGATTATGGTGGCACATGTGGCTTTACATTTTACTGAGGTGATAAAAATACGAAATATGTTATTAATATCCTCCAACAAACATTCATTTGGCGAAAATTGTTTGTGTTGAAAAAGTAGTAAATGCACCACGTTTTTATACATTACTGTCATGTGCTTGTAAACTAATTACTAAAAAGAGTATTTGCTATTTAGGTTATTTGCAAATTTTTAGTGTGTTAAAAATTATATAAATATGCAAAGGAAAATATTCGTACTTATTGATGTTATAAATCGTTTGAGTAAACATTAATCAAACCACACGAAACATGACACACCTCATGAAACAATATTTACATGTCTGTGGAAATTTGGAATGAGTCACTTAAATCAGCTTTCAGCTTTTTTCACAGAAACTTAAATTTATTAATTTAGATAACTAATACAAAATTAAATACACTTTATTAAAATAAATATTAATAATAATAAATATCATATTACTTTTTTCACAGGGGCAGTGGGCTTTTCACTGTAGGGGTGTTTTTTGGGGACCCCGGGGTACCTGAGCCAAACTGTGACACCCTCCTCACAGTTCTTCCAGACCTTTCTTCCCATCTTTCAGGTATTAGCTCACTGTCTTTATTCTTTTCTCAGCTAATCTTGCTCACCTTCTTCTTTCCGAACCCGCATCGGGTGTCCTTCCACCTTCTTTCAACCGGCGCATGATGTAAGGGGGTAGTGTCCTGTCGTGTTGCAGGGACTGATGTGTGCCTCGCACTGGCGATGGTCTCCTCCAGTGTGTCGTCAGAAGCCAGCAACCTCGGTCCTTGGTCAGAAAGTGCGGCATGAATGAAGAGATTGGACTCTGCATTGCCACGGTTCACGCCCAGCACGTATGGCACCTTGTGTGTATCGGTGCTGGGCAAACGGAGTTTCAGGCCCCAGGAAACTAGGGGCGTCTTCTCTCCTACGGGAGGTGGACCTCCGAGTGTACGACCGTTTTCGGCCAATGAACGGGCCGCACGATGCGCTGGGGCCAAGAAGCATGGATTCTGCAAACCGAGACAAAAATAATGTAAAGGAGATTGAGCAAGCGGCCTTTAAGCGCAGCCCAATGATTCAAAGGTCTCCGACCTTGCTAACTAGGACGCCGACGAGAGCACTTACAACCTCCCCTCCGCCGGTGCGTTCAAGGCTGTTAGTAACGCCTTATCGTCGTCCGGATCCAAAATGAAGGAAGAGGAGGTCGAGGTGGTGATGGAGGCTATCAATCCGCAGACACCACTCCTCATTATCAAAGGAATTCCTCCCAGGATGAGCACCCTTCGTGCGGCATTCGAGCTGCAAAAGCTTTAGCAGCAGTAGGATGATGCCAACGAGGAGGAAGACCTGTCACTGAAGAAAATGAAAGCTCTTTTGAAAGAGGCAAGGCTCTCGTAATTCAAAATAGCACAAATAAGTTGATAAAGGATGGAGTTCCGAAAATCTATTATCTCATTGGTAAAATCGAGGAATGCCGGAAGATCAGCCTGAAGGCGGTGAAGCAGGAGTGCGACGTAATTAATCGAATCATCTCTGCTTCACCTCAAACTGATCTGGCTGATTCTCAGAGTAAAGCCAAAAAGCAAAAGAAGTGGCAGAGAGATTCTTCGAAGGGAAGCCTTGAGCTTGTGGAATCGGGTCCACCACCGAAACCGGTTTTCGTTTCTGCCTCAACACAGACTGAAACTTTTCTGGCTACTGCTTCTGTTTCTGCTCTGGAAGTTGTTTCCGCATGAACAGCTGCTACAATCGCAGAGCCGATTCCATCGACGCCTCTTAGCTCGAAGGTGCCTGGCCCAAGTGCTAGAATTCCAGCAGAAGGAGTTCGTCAGTCAGATACTTATAAAGCTGCATGAAAATCTCTCCATCGGGCCAACAACAGGTGTAAGGCGAATAGCTGGAGGTGACTTCGTGAAGACGTTAACTCCGACCCATGGGGCCTGGGTTACAAACTTATAAAAAGAAAATCAGCGCCCACTCTCCACCTTCCATCGTGGAGGGCGCCACCTTGGGGAGGATTGTTACTGCGTTGTTTCCTGAACCTCCACAGCGACCACCGGTTTGCTTTCGACGGGTAGAGGACGTTTCACTCTTCACAATGGAGGAGCTCGACACCTCCATTCTCTCCTTGAAGAGCAACAAGACTCTTGGCCCAGACGTGATTCCCAGTGGGCTTTAAGGAAAGTCTTTACAATTAACCCTGGCTTTTTGTTGAAAATATACAACGCCTGTTTAGTAGAAAGGGTATTTCCAACTCCCTAGAAAACTAAGATTAATCAGCAAGGGCAACGGTGATCCCGAGCTGCCGTCGTTCCACGGGCCTCTTTGCATGTTGGACATGGCTGGGACCTGTTTGAGGAGCTGATGCGTTCCCGCCTGACTTCTGCCGTGGAAGCTGTGGGGGATTCATGCCCCCGTCAGTGCGGCTTCAGAAAGCGATGGTCAACGATTGACACTATCATTGGAGTCCAGAGAGCTGTGGAGAGAGCCGGGAGCCACAACCATTTATTCTGCCGAGTAGTGCTTCTTTTTACGCTTGATGTCAAGAATGTCAAGAACTCGACAAGGTGGGTCGATATATTGGATTCGCTTCTTAACAACTTTTGCGTTCCCGCATATCTGTTGCGGCAAATACAGGATTATCTTTGCTCTCTAAGCCTGATTTACGACACAAGGGACGGAGCACGGACAATGGAAGTCACTTCTGGTGCCGCGCAAGGTTCAATACTCTCGCTTGCTCTCAATAAGATGGAGATCGTGATCCTCACGAAGAAGAGGGTCGACACCGTCGTTCCGTTCCGAATAGGAAGGACCCGTGCTGCCAAGTACCTCGGGGTTATGGTGGACACCAAGTTAAGCTGGAGGGATCAGATCTTCCGTACGGCGGACAAGGCCTCAAAGTCAGTCACTTACCTTAGTAGGCTGATGGCCCATGTTGGGGGACCTCGATCCAGCAGAAGACGTATGTTGATGTCCGCGGTCCAGTCCGTGCTTCTTTATGGAGCAGAGGTGTTGATTGAAGCTCTAGATAATGAGTTTTACAGGTTGCGACTCGCCTGGCTTCAGCGTCAAGCGGCGCTCCGGGTGTGTTCCGTGTTCCATCTACCAGACAGTGTCCGAGCCTGCCGTCCTGGTGTTCGCAGGAGTTTGCCCTCTTGGCAGGAGAGAGGAAGGAGATTTATCACAGACAAGGTGAGATCGGAAAGAACACGGTAAGAACAGAAACACCTGAACCTTCCAGCAATAGTAACACAGCTGGGAGCACGACATCCAAGATCCGAGGACGATGGCACATTATCAAGCAGTTCCAACTATGGGTGGAACGGCGGCATGGGGAGGTGGAATACTAGCTGACCTAATTCCTGACAGGTCATGGCTCCTTTCGGTCATATCTGTAAGTGATGACCAAGATCGGTTCACCAGACTGCATTTATTGCCAGGGCGTTTCGGACGATGTGGAGCACACCTTCTTTCGCTGCCCCCGTTTGGAAGTTCCCCACCCGGAGGCTACACAAATTTTTGGTGCATTTGCGGTGGACTCGGTCTGCCAAAAGGTCTTGGAGGATGTGGGCTGCTGGGATGGTTTGTCGCAGTACGTCCAGGGCATCCTCCTTAGAAAAAGATTGATATTGAACCTCTAAGTGGCTCAGATCCTATAACCGTTCGGCGGGTCAAGGTTTTTACAATTTTTGAGGCGTGGCGTTTACTGGTTTTCAAAGGGGCCAAAAAAGGGGTTTTGGCATTTTTGAACCTCAATTTTCAAAATTCAAGAATACGAACCAAAACCATTTAAAAGAGCTTATAAAGCAAATAATTTAGTTTTTTGAACTTTTAACTTAGCTTAAAAGATACCGGAGAAAAGCTAAAAATAGGTTTAATATGTTAATCTTATGGGAAATCAATAAAATCCTGAAACTCGCTTATTTATTTAAATAACTTCGTAAAATTTAGTATGTAAATTCACTAGGTACATTTTAACTTACATTTTCCAACAACACGCATGTGGAGGCACACCTACATACTCACCCCTATGGGAATAATGGGGAATATAAAAAAGTGTCGAATATTTTATACAATTCGATTTTTACCTTACCCAACCATTAACATTTACCATTTCCCAAAAACTAGAATTTTTTATCATCCCATGGTAGTAAACCTAACTACTCATTCCTATGTTGTCCATGTGGAAAATACAAAATCTCAAATTCCTTTGGAAATTCGCTGAGTTTGCAGGGCTGCTGCAACGGGTCCTCTTTGGAATATATTAATAATTAATTACGCCAGATTTTAAATATGGGCCGCTATATCTATTTATTATAAGGATGTATAAAATCATTTAATGCATCATTAAAAACAATTGATTGGTGAGAACTATTTGGTTAATCCACATTACAATTTCTATGAGAGAAGACAAGAGGTAAAAGTAATAAAGGGTTGGAAGAGGTCTTGTTCTTAGCGTTCTTGTGGAAATGTAATATCTTGCACTTTATCCCTGTCTCCCAGGTTAAGTACGAATCTTAAGTTACTCTCATTTGATTATTCCAATTCTCGTTTTATTTTAAAATATACAATATTTGAATTTAACACGTTGACGATAAATGGGTTTGTTTGACAATTGTGTAATATAATTAATTTTAATACTGTGTTGTTGTTTAGTTTCACTTTTATAACGTTTTTTATGGACTTAATATAAAATCTTTCGTTCCCTGTAAACATTTGACGATGCTTAACAAGTTCAATACAAGCATCCATCAAAATTCTATATGGCCAAACCACTTTTGTGAAATTAAATGAAAAGCTAATGGGTCTCAACAAGTTTTGAAAAAAGCAACAGACTTTATAAATTTTGGAAATTTAATCAGACGGGTTAACGTAAAATTTTTGTTAGGGTGTTACATAATATTTTTAATTTTTATCCTTTAAATTTTTCAGTAGCTTGAACTTCCGAATTTAAAATGAAATTACTAAGTTTCTCGAAGACTTTTTAGAATTGTTACGGAACTCAAAAAGTTTATTTTAAAAGTTTTCCATTTATTGATACTAGATTTTGATTATTTATAACAACTTAATTTCCATCAAATAAAATAATTGAATATTCTTTAAATTTTTGAAACGGAATTTAATTATTGATAGAAAAAGTTTATACATTAGGCATTATGTAAAATTTTTCTACTAATTCATACTGGAGTTCATAAGGAGTTTCAAACACTGTTTTATGCAGTCAAATTCAATTGTACAAAGCAATAAATTACTTCTCTTCCTTTTGGTCAAAATGAATACTTAAATCTTGATGTACATTGTATAACGCAACCATGTAGAAAGATTTACCAGGTTATTCAGAAGGTAAAAATAATAAAAGATTATGACACAAATTTTTTCCTATATTGATGAATTTCCATGTGAATGCAATATAAGTTTTAAATTTCAAATAATGAGTTTAAATACTTCATCTCCGAATTTTGTATTGAAATAATAAATTTTTTAGACAAATTCCATCGTAATGATATTTGCAAATTCACACCTCTGACTCCGCGCCAGACAAACACGATTTCCCATGACACTTTACTGACAACATTATACATTAAGGAATTAAATTGTTTAAACCATTCAGAGAAGCTTAGACATAAAAGCACAAGTCACCAAGTCGACAATATATCTCTGCAAATGTCATGTTTGGTTTTGAGTTCAGTAAACACTCCTTAAGTGCCGCCGCCACTCCGATATTGTAGGAGATATAGTAGTTAAAAAACTTATTACGTATACAACGAACAACAATTACAATACTGAACGTTTGTTCAATTTCATACCCTTTCAACAAGATACTATCAGAAACTTCAAAACAAGGGGTTCTAGTTTAAATTTTCCAAGGGCTGGATTCATCATCTTTATTATGATCCATATTTTTTTTAGCTTCATAGATTATCAGAATAAATTTTAGTTTAAAATGATTATGACGTCATATTACAAATATATTTTATTTGTGATTGTTTTTACGTTATTATAGAAACAAGCGATCAAAGGAGTTCTGAATATTCAATTTACCGGAATAATTAAATTAAGTAATTTTTAAAAGTACAGAACGGTATTGTCTACCGTTGTTATAATTTTTATACTCCATGAAACAATCGCTTAAGGGTAAAACAAATGTTGTTTTTGGTCATAGTTCTTATAGTGTAGCTCAGTAAATTTTGTTTAATTAACTTGTTGTAGTCAGTTGAAAAGTATTTTCAATTTAGCAAGTATGATACATCTTAGCATTTCGCAACCAAACGGCAAACTTTATTGTTTTTTCGTGGATTTTACGGCCGCTTTTGATTACGTAGATAGAAGGGCTTTAATTTATAAGCTATCATGTTTGGGGTTAACAACGAAAATGCTGGGCATAATTAAGGATTTATATAACGGTACATCGGCCAATATATGGTGTAAAGATGGTTTATCGGAAGTCATCAACACAGAAAATGGCTTGAGGCAAGGTTGCGTGTGTTCACCGACACTTTTCAGTTTGTTTATAAACGATATGCCAGAAAATTTGGGAGGGGGGTGTAATTTTGGCGGGTATAAAATAAATATGTTAATGTATGCGGACGACATAATTCTAATAGCACCGACATCGACAGTACTGCAACTTATGATAAATAGGTTGCATGATTACTGTTCTAATTGGAATCTTAAAGTTAATTTAAACAAATCAAAGATTATGGTCTTTAGAAAAGGGGGGAAACTGGGAGCAAATGACAAATTTTTCTATGGGGGTGAGACTGTTGAAATTGTTAATAATTATACATACTTGGGGGTTAACTTCACGACATCGTTATCTTGGGAAACACACCTTAGGGAAAAATCATTGGCAGGAAAATTAGCTATGAGCTCGGTATGGAAAAATTTAATATCCAATAGTCGTGTACCAACAAACGCGAAATATAAATGTTTTAATTCAGTCATCAAAGCAATTATTTGTTATGGAGCGCAAGTGTGGGGTTTTTTGGAAAACGATTGTTTAGAATCAGTGCAGCGAATGTTTGTCAAAAAGCTTTTTAAACTTCCCTTTAACACTCCAAATTATATATTGTATCTAGAAACAGAACTTGAAAAAATTTATTTCCTGACAGCCAGAATGAATATTAATTATTTGGTAAAAGTTTCCAATTTATCAACTGATCGAATGCCAAACATTTTTGCAAAATTAATTGTAGGTAAAAACATTTTTTGGTATAGGCACTGGAAACAGTTAGGTCAAAAACTGGACATAAAAATAAATTTCGATATGCAGGATTCGACCGAGGTAGAGCGGCAGCTGTCACGTGTGCTGGAGGCGGCGAGGGCGCGTTGGAGAGCGGACGTTCAAGGTCGGGCGATAACGTCGATGTATCACCAACAATATCGGCTGCTTGATCTAAACCTAGGGTCGAAAAGTTACCTTGCTGATAAGAATGCTGACTTAAGTCTTATCTCTTGGGTGATTAAAGTTAGAGGAGAACTTTTAAATCTTAATTTCAAACCTTGGGTTGCGGACAAAAATTATAATTGCTCACTTTGTAATATGCAAGAAATAGAAAATATCTATCATTTTATAGCAAGATGTCCTATTTTAGCTAACATCAGAAACAAACATTTCAATAAAATAAATTTGTCGGAGATTGAGTTATATGAATATTTAAATGGGAGGGATTGGCGCCGGCTGGGCTTGTATACGAGGGATGCTTGGAGATATAGAAAAATTTTAACCGAGGAATTCAATTTTTGATAAGAAACTTTATTTAAAATAAGTTATAGCAAATTAAAAAAAAAAAAAAAAAAAACCTGCCAGATCTGTTTGGTAAATAGTTTTTAGCTTATCATTAGCTCCTGAAAACCGTAGTTTAGTACTGCTGTTGGTTCATGTTTTAATTTAAAAAGTGTTTTATTAGTAATTAAAAGCTGAATGTTATTTTTTGTTTGTTTTTCAATTATTTAAGAAATATCTAGGTAAGTGTGTCAACCAGGCCGACAGTCAAATTGACTATGGCTTTATGTGCAAGTCTGACTCTTAAGCTGGATTTAGCCTATGTTAATTTAAATATATAAATAATCATAAAACTGTAATAGAAGTGTATCTTTATGGATAAATAAAGCACTTTTTCTTCTTCTTCTTCTTCTTCTTCTAGTCAGTTGAAAAAACGTGATGCATAACACTACTAGTTTTTTACTAATATATTAAAATAAAATCAAGTATGTTTTGAAAAGAGAACTGATACGTTTATGTATTTGTGTATAGATAACACAAAATTTTAGGTAGAAACAAGAGTTGAATATTCAATCCTTTAGAGGGATTACAAACGAATGAGTTTGAATAAAACTGTATGTAAAATAATAAACCCTTATTGGAGTTTTCATAAGATTTTAGCTGATGAAAAAATAATTTTATGATTTTGTTAATTTAAT
>CM061534.1:108565938-108704760 GCA_030545055.2 Neoaliturus tenellus | reverse complement strand
ATGTTACATAATGTAAGCAAACTAAGTAAAAATTCGGAATTCTTTATTCTAAAATATTGTTTGATTCCTAACTAATACCTAAAATGTTTTTATTTAATATTTAATATGAACTAGACTTAACTGAAAGTAGACATAACGTATTTGAATCACACTAAATCTAATAACATATATTCTAGAATTAAATCAGCAGTAAAAAAACCACCGTCACAGCAGACCTGTATAATAACTTATACCATGGATGTTACATTAGGTTGAGTATGTAGGTTTGATGCTAATTGGGGAGGGTATTTTAAGTAAACATATAGGTATTTGAAAGAAAGTATTTTCAATCAACGCTGACTTGTTGTTGAGAATGTACAATGCCTGTTTGGTAGAAGGGGTGTTTCCGGCTCCCTGGAAAACAGCCAGGCTTGTACTGATCAGCAAGGGCAAAGGTGATCCCGAACTGCCGTCGTCCCACAGGCCTCTCTGCATGTTGGACACGGCTGGGAAGCTGTTCGAGAAGCTGATCCGTTCCCGCCTGACTTCTGCCGTGGAAGCTGCCGGGGACTTATGCCCCCGTCAGTACGGCTTCAGAAAGGGACGGTCAACGATCGACGCTGTCACCGAAGTCCAGAGAGCTGTGGAGAGAGCCGAGAGCCACAACCATTTCTCTCGCCGAGTAGTGCTTCTTGTTACGCTTGATGTCAAGAATGCCTTCAACTCGGCGAGGTGGGTCGATATGCTGGATGCGCTTCGCAACACCTTTCGCGTTCCTGCATATCTGTTGCGGCTCATCGAGGACTATCTACGCTCTCGAAGCCTGATTTATGACACGAGGGACGGAACGCGGACGATGGAAGTCACTTCTGGTGCCGCGCAAGGTTCAATACTCGGCCCGGATCTCTCGAACGTTGCCTATGACAGCCTCCTGAGGTCCGAGATGCCTGAGGAAACCACTTTGGTTGGGTACGCCGATGACGTCGCAGCTCTCATTGCTGCACGCAACGTTGAGCTGGCCCAACTAAAGTTGAACCGAGTCATGCGTGTGGTTAACACCTGGATGTCAGATCACGGTCTCTCGCTTGCGCTCAGTAAGACGGAAATTGTGATCCTTACGAAGAAGAGGATCGACACCGTCGTCCCGTTTCGAGTGGGAAGGGAGGTGGTCACATCAACTCGTGCCGCTAAGTACCTCGGGGTTATGGTGGACACCAAGTTAAGCTGGAGGGATCAGATCTTCCATACGGCGGACAAGGCCGCTAAGGTAGTCACTTACCTTAGTAGGCTGATGGCTAATGTCGGGGGTCCCCGATCCAGCAGAAGACGCCTGTTGATGTCCGCGGTCCAGTCCGTGCTCCTTTACGGGGCAGAGGTGTGGGCAGGCGCTCTAGATAAGGAGTGCTACAGGTTGCGACTCGCCCGGGTTCAGCGTCAAGCTGCGCTCCGGGTGTGTTCCGCCTACCGGACAGTGTCCGAGCCTGCCGTCCTGGTGGTCGCCGGAGTCATTCCTGTCAAGCTCTTGGCTGGAGAGAGGAAGGCGATTTATCAGAGACAAGGCGAGATCGGCAAGGACACGGCAAGAACAGAAGAGCGCTCCCGAACCTTTCAGCAGTGGCAACACAGAGCATGACACCCGAGGACGATGGACTGCGCGACTTATCAAGCAGGTCAAACCATGGGTGGAACGGCGGCATGGGGAGGTGGACTACTACCTGATCTAATTTTTGACAGGTCACGGCTATTTTCGGTCGTACCTGAACCGGATGGGAAAGACCGGTTCACCGGACTGCATTTATTGCCCGGGTGTTCCCGACGATGCGGAACACACATTCTTCCGCTGTCCCCGTTGGGAAGGGCCCCGCCTGGAGGCCACACAAATCTTTGGTGCATTTTCGGTGGACTCGGTCTGCCAAAAGATTTTGGAGGATGAGGGCAACTGGGATTGTTTGTCACAGTTCGTCCGGGGGCATCCTCCTGGAAAAGAAAACCGATCTGGACCGCGAAGTGGCCCAGATCCCTTGATCGAGCGGCTGGATAAGGAACGAGCCCCACGGGCGTAAGCCAAATTTAGGCCTAGCCTGACGTAATGTGGTAAACAATTCCAGGTTAGATTCCTAAAGAGTAGAGGAGGTTTTTTAGTGGGTAAACCCGTTTTTTAGGGGAGTCCCACACTACAGGCTGGCCACCTGTGTGCGTAAAGCATTTTTCCGCCTCTCCCTCAAAAAAAAAAGTAAACATATAGGTCAAAAGCTACCTAATGAAGGTACGTATGAAGCTATATAAAGGTCTGTTATGTTATTAATTGCCCCAAAAGCATCATGTTGGTGGCTATAGGTTCATTTTATAAAATTTTATCCGAGGAAACAGTCCTTTTTCCAGTCGTATGGAAAATGGGGATTGCAACTAGTATTAAATTATATTTGATATAATGAAATATTATATCATTTCATATATTTTATATATGACATCATGGCCAAAAGCCCCAGATAACAAAAAAGAAAAAAACTCCTTGGAGGGAAATAAATTTTCTCGTGCGGTCTTTGCTTTACTATATAGATTAAATTTATTCATTTAATTAGAATTTATATTATCTTCAAATGTGGTTATATAACTGCAGGAAGTGATATGTTTCATTTCATTTTAAAATTTATTTTTCTGTTAATATTATTTTTGGTACCTGAATTTTGTAAATTTCAAAATTACAAACATATATAGATAAATAAAAAATGTTGATGTAGCCTGTGTATAATAGAAAATAAGTTTATTTTACAGTATTATTATAGTGTTACTATTAACTATGGAAATTATACAATTATTAGTATATGTTAAAATTAAAAATGTCTATAAATAAATTAAGCTAATACTATAAATCTTAATTTTATGGATTCCACAATAATTCCACGAATGTTTGTTTGGAGCTAAATTTAATAATTTAGTTACAGCTTTATAAATAAAAAAATATTTAATACCCTATGAAATATTCTGCCTCACAAATGAAATACAGTTAGGTCGGGAGATTGAGATTTCAATATCGTTGCAAACAAAACGAAATTGGCAGTTAGTCGAAGGCCTTTGTAGATTTAAATCATGTATCCACTAACTCAGTCAATCGATTGTTCTTTTAAACCTTTATAAAAATTATTTCCAATTCTACTATATTTACGTTGTATCATTTTTTTGAATGGAATAATTAATTGAAAATTATGTAATATTGTATGAAAATCCGGTATTTAGATAATAATTCCAACAAATTATAATACAAAGGAACTTTTTAAGTAATCGCTTTGAAATTATTATTAAAAACCAACAGTATTTTTTAAATAAATTAACAATGAAAACAATTGTTAATTTGGTGTATTTTTCTAAATTAACTGAATTTAGTAGTTCATTTGTATTAATAGGTTTATGCATGTAACTTAAGTTGTTTTTGTCTCTCCTGAAATGCTTGGAAACTATAGAAAATAAAGGTTTATACACATTTATTTGCAATATTAAATGATCTTGAGGCTTATCCATAAAAAAAGGAAATTGGAAAAAAGTGAAAAGAATATCTATGATACTGAAGAATTAACACCCAAGGAAGTGATTCATAAAATATTCCTGAAGAAAAAGGAAAAGTTCAGCACCGGGTTCGTCTGGAACATAGAAGTTATTTCATCCTGATAATCAGTGAGTGAATATTACTGGATCCCTTTAAATTGGGTCTCACTAAATTGTTAAGTTGATTTTAAATTAATTGCACTAAACATAAACTAATTTGTTTTTGTAAACACCATGTGTAAAAATTATAACTTATGGAACTTCAACTTCATGGTAAAAAAGTTTAAATAAACTTTTCAGTGGGAGGTTTTGTTTTACTTTTCCTCAAACAGTTAAATCAAAAACCAAGAAACAAATTAATTGGCATGACACAAATTAACTAGGCTAATAATTCGTCTATTTTCTTAACTTTTCCCATAAAATAATATAAAATACCACAATAAAGTAACAATAACACATTTTTATATCCCATAACACTTATTTTATCTCAATTACTTAATAATAGTCTTTTATCTTAAAGAAAGCTACATGAAACATATTGACCATAATACACATTTTTACTAATAAACCATATTTATAATAGTTAAAGACACTTAAGGAATTCTGGGTCACCTACCAGTTACACTACGCCATATTAAACAACGGAATGCAGATATTGTCCCTGTAACCATGGTTCATTAATGTAGCAGCGGAGATAATAGTAATCTCCCTAAGGGATATGAAGTTGAAAGTGCTAAGTGTACAAAATGCAAAATTGCACTTCGAGTGAAATATCTAAATCATTCACTCTGTTGCAAATGATTTAGAATATTAATACAGCTGTTATGGAGTTTGTATTTATTTATAATTACCACTACAACAAAGATTTACCCTACTTCAAACATTTTTAGGCATTATATGGTTTTTGGCTCCATATAAGCACTAGAGTATTGTATTCGAAAATATATGCACTTAAACCTTTCTAAGTATTTTGTATGCAAAAGGATATTGGAGCTTTTTAAATGTATAAGGTAATTTTATAAATCACAATAACTATTGATTTTTTTTATTTATGTTATAATATCAAACACTTTAAAGTCTTTACAAAGTACTGTAATAAGACCTATTAAATGACGAAATTGCATCGTCTATAGATATTTTTCTTTACGTGTAGAAAGAAAGTTCTAAATTATAAGTTGACAGAGATATTTTATTAATGGTCTACAGGTCTACAGGTCTAATAAATTTTGGAGTTTTCGCTTGTATTGTACACACTTATTGCCTTTCTTACAAATTTTATCTGTAGTAAATTACTGATTACGAACAAGGAGATAGGTAGAGTCAGTTTATTAAAATAATTTTGTAAA
Source organism: Neoaliturus tenellus (assembly GCA_030545055.2). Classification (NCBI taxonomy): domain Eukaryota; kingdom Metazoa; phylum Arthropoda; class Insecta; order Hemiptera; family Cicadellidae; genus Neoaliturus; species Neoaliturus tenellus. The sequence goes on along the minus strand of CM061534.1, from coordinate 108,699,892 downwards.
TATTATACCGGGTGTCCCAGACCATCATTACACCTTTTTAGAATGTAATTTTTTACTAAATGAGATTTTAGCATTGTAGGTAAACCAGTTAAACTCTATCCACTGATGCTAATTAAATATAGACGTTAAATCAGAAGCAACCTATCAAAACGGAAAGTCACTAAGCCTAATTATGCATGACATATACAAAAACTGACTCCATAGTACCAACTGTACTATGCAACCCCCCCCCCCACCACCACACACACTTTTTAGGAGATTTTGGAATTCTACAACTAAATAATATTTTTTATTCACTTTATTATTTGTATCCTTAAACATGACAAGTGGTACTTCTAACCTTATATTTAGTTTGGGAGAAGTATTAAACTAACGACTTTGGTCACAGAGAGTCGTGAAAAAAACGACGTATCCATATTGTCAAGCTTCCCGGAAATGAGGAATAACGTAAAATGTCCTGGATAAGAAAAGTATGGGGTTTTGAATATGTCTCCTTAGTTTAAATTTATGTTTTAGCATTTTTTTTTACGTCAAAAAATGGAAGCAATCAATAAATTTAAATATATCTCGAGTTATGCTACACTCAACCTGTGGTATTTGGTGACATTAAACGTCAAAATATTTGCTAGGAGCCCAACCTACAAGTTATACTTGGTGTACCAGACAACCTGTTTCAAATTAACAAAATTAATTTTTCATTAACAAAATTGATCATTATAGGTAAACTGGGTTCGCTCTATCAATCGACGCCAATTTCAACATAAATACAGTGGTGTACCTGAAGTAGCCTATCTAGACCAAAAACATTATTTGTAAATCTCATCTCAAACTTTTATGGTATATGCGGATTCTAAACTTAGTTTGAACTACCGCCCAATTATAAAAACCTTGTACCAAAACAATAACGGCTTAGAATATAATTTTGGTGGGAGTTTATTTTTTCATATAAAACATGGTTACATCCGTTATTACAAAAATGTTACGTTAAACAAACGTTTCCAATCAAGAAATATGTTTTGTGATCTCATTTGAAATACTTTTAAAGTAATACATTATTGCTAGCTCCCTTAAATATTTAACTTTCAATAAAGTTTACAGTAAGGCGATGCATATTGAAAATGTATAAGACATTTTAATGTATTATTTGATCATTTTACATGGGTTTTAACATATAGTAGTAATGGTTTGTTTTTGTAAAAATTCTAACTGAAAAAGAGTGTACGTGTGGTACAAAACAAACTATGTAAGAAATTTATGTAAAAATAAAAATGTATCCATATTAGTTAGTTAATTCGACAGATAAGATAATAGTATGTTTTAACCATCGATCGTGTATGCAGAATCAGACTACTTAAAAACGATTTAACTTTAATGAATGTACTGAGCCCCTGACAGATTTTATTCATTTGTTTGATTGTCAATCTATGTATTTTCTATATAATATTCTCTATGAATAGATCTCACCAGGAACATTATAAAGACTAGAGGGGGCTTTAAGTAAAGACCTTGGGGAAAATGGTATTTCCAACATAGTTACCACAACAAACGAAAAAGTGCTACGAAATACTTTAAGAGAAATCGTGCTAATGCGGAAAACACATGTTTTGTGTACAGTATATGATATCATTTAATTTCTTGGTTTATTTTGGATTGTCACTAATCATATAACTTATGTTGTTGGCAAATCAACAGCTGATCTCTTCATAATCATATGTAATCGGGAAACAAAAAAACTCGTATGGTTTAAACAATCGAGAGTGTATCCTGAACACAAGTACTGGCTTTGTAGCTGTGTGGTTATAGTACTCGCCTTTCAATCCAAAGGTTCCCGGTTTGATTCTGAGAAAAGTCAGTGTCTTTTTTAAGGTTCGACACTAAACCCAGTTGGCATTTGTCACTGGGCTAATAATTAATGATGCCATCAAACAACAGGTCGACGTTAGATAGTAACAAGACTGGGGTTTGGACCGTTCCCCTTCTAAATGTTATAAGATGTCTTAGACAATAGATATACAATATAAAAGAAAGAGTAGTAATTGTTCACACTTGATAGGGATGTTTTACGACTGAGCTATTTTGACACGATATCAATAAAAGTTTATAGGCACGTAGTAATACGTCAATTATGGTAGTTATTTGAATGTTTTGTTTCTTTAGTATAATGCAATTATACTTGTCGAGCTAAAGTATACAACTGAATTGCGACACTATAACAGGGTAAATCATTACTAAGCTGTCTTCGGTTACTTACATGCGAAGTACGTTTATTCAGGTGGTGAATTACAAAAATTTCTTCGAATAATAGCTATTTATTGGTTTTTGTCCCTAAAAGCTTAGTTTACTTTTAATAACATTATATTGCTTTTACTTTGTTTACTTTATAAATGCGGATATCTTGTAGTCCCGGCAATATACTCACTCCGTTGATCATATCCGCCACGCCTTCACAAAGAGCTCTTAAGCCGGAATTAATTGGCTCAGCCTGTACACTCAGCTTCCAACCTTAATTTCACACGTTCAATTAATTTTTATTCCCAACCTCCTACAGAAGAAAAATAATACGGTCTTTTTTAGAAAAGGGCCTCCACTAATAAAATTTCTCATGCACGTATTAATTATTACAAATAATTTTCTAATAAAGAGATAGCCAAAGATAAATTAAAACATACGCACTATGCGAATGCGGAATATCAGATTCGGTGGACAGGTCTTATTTTATCAGCCGTTATCTAATCCCAAGTCACTGCGTTACATATTCTGGCCGGCCCTGCATTGGATTATTTTTATTTCAGACTTCCAAGAAGTTGATCAGTTTGTATATTAAAGTGAACATTGTTTTGTCTACTACTCTACTTTCAAAGTACTCTAAAATTCAACCCAACCCAACTGGCTTAAAGAAAAAGTGTGTTGGTCAACCAACGAAATGGGTAATCGCATTTTGCAACTTGGTGACGGTTGATAATATACGGTGTTAAAACGTTGAATAAAAAATTTGTTGGGCACAATTTACGTGTTTTCTGTCTATTTATAGAAATGCAATTAACCAAAACGTATTTGGTAATAACCTATTGCGGTTTCAGTAGATTTTAGTAGTGGAGGCCCTCTTCTAAAGAAGACCCTAATAATATTTTAAAACTAATTACCAAACATCCGCTTGAAAATATTACTTGTGTTTCTAGCTCAATCTTCATTTTGGCCAGTTTACATGCGGACTAGTTGATATAAAAAATGTATAAAGTTGCAAGTCTCTAAAAATAATTTATGTAAAAAAATATTCTATGTCTTACAGATACGGATGTATCATATACAAGTATTAACGTTTATTAAAATATATCACTTTGAAAGAAATCCAATAAAAATGATGAAAAGTTTGTTAAAATGTTGATACAGGAGATTATCCCCATCAGAGATTTTATCATTGATATATTCCCTGTCAAAGTTTACTTTGAAACAGCAAAGGGCTTTATGTATCTACTGTATTGGTACGGACATTGCCGATGCATAATACTTTTGCACAGTTATACTTTTACACAATTTTTTAGGCTGTACAGGTAAACTTGTATTATACGTTGTAAAATCAGACCTTATTTATTATAAATTTTAATTGATAAATTTAATTGAAAATAACAACCAAAATACACTTTTAATAGACATTAATTATATTGCATGAAGTCATTTTGTTACACTTAATGATAATTTGTAACACTTAATGATACAATTTATCAAAACGGCCGGTATATTTAGATTTTCGACAGTATTGAGATGAAAAATTGATAAAAATTATTGAAGACACTAATGATGCCAATAGTGGAAGTAAATACTGCTGTTTAATAAAATGTGTGAAACCTCAGTATATGTTTTGGAAATAAAAACTAAATCAAATATATTTAATTGCCTTATTTTATCAGTTAATCATTGGATAATTTTATATTAATTATTGTGATTACATTTTATTTTTAATCAAACCAAATGTAACATTTCAGTCCTACAGCGTTGGAACATTTATTTCATGTGTTGGGTTTGATTACAGGACTGTTAAGTGCCGGACAAACAAGTGCTCATTAAGTGTCTTGTGGTGGTTTCCATCCACAACTCAAAGGCACTAATTGTCCAGTATATTTACATTCCGTCCGGTTTAGTCAATGCGGGTGTGTTTTAATTGGATCTAACAACAGACACAATATAGGCTAAATTTACTCAATTATATTACGTATATTTCCAAAAATTACTTGTCATTAAAAGAAATTATATATTTTATTTATTGCTTATTGTCCTTTTTAAAAATAAGCCTAATAGCTAATATGGCTATCCGGGCTATTTGTTGTTGTTCAATTTCTGTTTGAATATGCTTTATCCATTATAACTTATTTAAATTAAATCAAACCATTTCGTTCGTTTTTCAATAAATTGTTTTTGCTAGTGGTTTATATATTTTTATTTAAATAGTTTTTTTTTTTTTTTACTATGTTAAACATTGGATTAAGAACTGACTTTTATTTATGTTTTTAAATTAGCTTTATTCATAAATATAATGTTTTATCCCACTTAGCATTAAAAGGTTAATAATAAAGATTTGCCACAAAATACACTTACCGCATTAAATTAATTTAAATTTGAATAGAAATAATAATTTTTACAATATTTAAGTGAGCCAACAATTAATTTGATGTAATGATAACAACTAAACATTCAAGCAACGACTTTCAAATCGTTATATTGTGTTTAATCCAACGTAAACTGTACTAATGAAATCTTTTATATTAACAATATTGTATAAAAGGAACTAATTTGTGAGAAATAAAGGCCCCATTCTAATATTTCACGAATTTGTGAAAGGGGTATTAGCAAAATTAAACATATCATTTGCTTAACTACAGTTAAAATTATTAACATTAACCCTCTACAATTTGGGGAATCTTCTCCACGATAATTTCACACAACTTTAATTAGGTATTTTACGTAGTTTGATGATGATGTATTAATTTAGTCGAGGTCTACCAAGAGCGACCTCTTGCTGTGAGTCACCAGCAAGACAAAAGATAGTGGTTTACATACTCTATCCATTACTCTTCCATCAGAGTATGTAATTTAGTTTAACGTTGAAGAAATGTTTTAATTGTTCTGCACTTGTAGTTTACAAAGAATGTTTATCGTGCACGGTGAAACGTTGACACGGGAGGAATTACAATCCCTGGTGCGCGGAGTATATTGCACAATCAATACATTCCCTGGTTAAATCCGGGATTACCAAACGGGATATTATACAATTTATCGATATTATTTATCCTCGCTCAACTGTAATACACTCCACTGTAGTTTTTAGCCAGTCTGTTTTTCCATGATAATTCCATAGCAATAATTATTAGTTTCACTACGAAGTCCTTCATACTATAAAATATAGATAATAAGACAAAGTGATTCGATGTACAATTTTTGTAAGTGATCCATAGAGTTTCTGTACTGGCTCTGCATGACACTAAACACATTAAAAATATATCCATGTGCTTGCAAATTTCAAGTTGAAATAAATTTGCTATTCAAGTCGATAACACGACAAATTGTTTGAAGTAGTTATACATATTAAATAACATTTACTCTTTTACATGTATAATTATGTATATTTAGCTGATTATGTAAAATCTCTTGATTGTTTAGAAATAACTCACATTGGTTACATCCTAGCTATCAAAAGTTCAAACTCCAAAACATATTGAAAAGTAAAAACACAATAATATGGAATTTTTCATTATGGGTAAATATATTTTAACAAACCCCCATATTTATACCCCTATATTTTTATTGGTACAATTAATTTTTGTCTTATTTTCAGTACTTTAAACATTATTAAGATATCAAGTACGTCTAACCAAAAACAGCCTTACCATACCATTTTTGACAATATAAATGATTATTATCACTCACAACACTATGATTGTGTCGGCCTAATAAATACTAGCAACACAAATAACAATAATATGAATAAACTTTTCTTAGCATATTTGTGTTTGAAACCGATTTATAAGGGCGCTATCTCCCCCATCGCCTATTTTGTATGGAAATATATGATAGCTGAATCAGTTGCACAACTCCTCTTACATTGCATAGGTAATTGGATATTTTATAACTAAGGTTTCAGTTTTTATGGTGATAATGTGTTTTTTCGGCAGTGTAAAACCAGCTAAATAATAAAATTTGTTGCATCAAGTGTTGCATCGCAAGTGTTACAGTGAAAATGGACTCGTCCAAGTGAAGGTATCAAACGAAAGAAGTCTATTCATGTTACCGTATATATATAATGATAAAAATACGAATCGATAAATTTCTAAATTTTGTAGTCGATGCAGTTAAAGTTAAAGAGTTTTTGTTAGAAATTTCAAGTTAAAACTGGAAGCCGGGATGGAAATGTGCATGTGTGTGACGTAATCATACAGTACACACAGGCCAAGGTTTGGTTTAAAACTTCCGATCCGACCTGGAGGATTTGTCAACGGCACCTCAGCCGGGATTTGCATCCATATTTCATGTTAGAAACATGGATTTCCTCCAGTTAACGTTTAGTTTTGTGCGACATTCAGCAAGGTCATAAGCTATACGTTACATTTCAGCACCTATGAGTGAGGTTTAGTATTAATCATTTATCATGTACCATTTTATTGATTTTAGAGACCAAATTAAAGTAGTAGAAAAATAATAAAGATTTCAAATAATTATTACTTTAATTAGGCCTATTTTTTTATAAATAAATTGAAGAAATCAATACATTTTTATGTTTACATACAATATCAACTGAAACTGGTAGGTTTAATCTTAAGTTTTCATCTATAACACTTCTAAGAAGCTCTTTTCTTGGTTTAAAGCGTTGTTTACCATCTCAAACTAATTATAAGGTAATTCGAATTCTGTTCGTCATTCTGTGTGTATTTATCACTTAAATCAAATTGATTTATTTTAATATTTAAAATTTGGTTTTAATAATTGGTGGAATGTTTTAAAAATATCATATTTTAAAATCCTAAAAAGGCCATTAAACCATAAATGTCAACTAAATTTGCACAAAACACAACGAAGTAAATTAATTTTGAGTATTTGCAATTCGTTACTTTTGTGTAATGCTACATACAGCTGGTGCCTTAGCGAAAGTTTTTTTTAATTAATTTTAAAACATGTAATTGAAAATGTACTTAATTTATCACACCCTCTCTTTGAAAGTGGTGGTGCAATTATTTCAAGTGTCCGGCAAAACCTGTTCTCATTAATTGCCTTTGTAGTGGTTATTGTCCAAAACTTCAAAGGACCTAATTTACCACCACATCTGCTTTTTCCACATGTTTGGGGGACTTAGTGGTATTTTTTGTTATAATAGGACCAAGATTTAATTAAAACGTAATTAGTAGTCCTTTATGCACTTGATATTTTATTTGCTATCGGCAATAACAGTGGGATATGAAAATCCACTTCTTCTTGTAATAAAGAAAAAACAATAAAAAACTAAAACTTGATCTTAAAAATGATATTATTATTTTTTTAAACTCTTTGCTTTAAAAACGTTAAATATGAATAAAAATATATAAAAATTAGTTGAGAAACCGGCATGACTCTTTTTAACCATTTTACATAAACTATGTAAATATGTTAGTAACACTACCAAAAAACTGTACTGTATGCTGTACGGTTATATTTATTTATTTATTCCAGCGGTACAACACTAATTTCAAGCCAGTTTTTTGGTCAGCACCTCATTCTATCACAAAGTAGATGATAACTAGATATAGTATTATCTAGTTTTTGATGGAGTGAGGTGCTGGCCAGCCCAAGTACAATTTTAATCAGTTTTATTAATGTTATTACTATGACAACTTGTAGTTTTAGTGACTGGGACAACTTTTTATTGAATTAATTGACAAACCACAATGTAATAATACATTGGATTCTGTGATAGTTGCATAGTATTGGACCTGGTGAAGTTCTAGAAACGAAACATGTCGTCTTTTGACAATTAGTGATTGGACAAGGTAATTTTATCTCATCATTATTTTTGTAATGACAGGATCTTTTTCGCCCTGAGAGATCCTCATATCAAGCTCTGATTTCAATGATTTAAAGAATTCAATTTCACTCATAATACGGTCTCGATACACTTTGACACGAGAGAAACTCTGATCTAGAACAGTAGCAGATTCTTGCGAGATGTTAGATATGAGCTTGGTAACATTTTGTTCTCACTAACCAAGATCACTTTTAAAGGCCTATCCTTAAAAGTAAGTTTAAAGGTTATACTTAAAAGTAAGTCACAGTTATACTGTATAGTGCAACCCAATACTGAGCTCAGTGTAAGCTCTTTCCACTGTATTTCATAGATGGATCAATTAAAAGTAACATATAATTTTACCTGTTATTTATTATTGAGCACTAGATTATGTGTTTAAATCAAGTGATTCCATTTTCTGTACATTATGTAAAAACTTTTAGGTTGATACAACTTAATTGTAACGTAATATTTAAGTATACTGGCAATCGTTACGTTTATGATAACTACTAATTACATCTCGTCTTACTACTGGTATCGTTGCCAAGTTACCTGGTGGACAGATGAACTCGCCCATTTATTGCCTCTAGCACCAGATAAAGCCATTTAGTACCTTTAATAATAACTAAAATCTTACCTTGACATTTTAAATTGAATCGTTCTTGGTAAATGTTACATTCAGACACATCCTCCGCAGAAATATGTATGCAGATCCCCTGAGGTGACAGAAACAAATCCCAGGTGACGGCAGGGGCTTCACCAAACCCTCAAGTATTTATGTTCACTTCACTTTTTATAATGTTACTTCTGAGAAAAATATGGCGTCACCCTAGATTAGAACAGCTGAATTATATTATGACAATTAAATAATTGAATAATAATTTTAACTTTATTCCACTTTTAATAATTGAATCCATTTTCATTCAATTATTGAAATTTAAATAATAGAAAAATGTATGATTCACATTATATTCTTAAGGTGGTTTTCTTAATCCATTCAATTTACCATCAAACGTAAATTAGAAAAATGTATTCTATTACATTTTATTTACAAAAGTAAATTTAATTTTGTTTCATCATCAACGACCGCGACTTAGCTTGCTTTGAACTCAAAGGCTTCCTTCAAGCTGCAGATTAAGGGGATTGAAAACTAATCAAAATCCATTAAGCATTTACCTTTGAAGGTGTATATCTTTGTTTCTAGAGGCGTAAATGTTAAGACAGGAATAACATGTAAGTATACTATAAACTAACTGAGTAACATAATAGATTTTTATGTTAGTTTTTAAATAGTTTTAATATAACTAAGTTTTTTTATAAATTGTAAACTATTATATCAAAATCCTGATTAGAAAAAATCGGATCGTTAGAAAATGGATAAAGCATACAAAAAGGTCTCTTAACTCGTTTACAACCATGTTGCTGTCAAATTGTAGTAGGCCTAGTGTTGAATTGTCAATATTTAGTAGATAACTTCCAACATTATAAATGGTCCAAAAAAAGGAAGGTACGTCATTGTTCAGGTCAATGCAGAATTTCAATATCGAATCTCTTTGTTACACAAAACCATCCTCCGTCCTTTGCCAGTATATTTTCCCGGGCATGTAGATATCATATAGGGTTAACAGCAAACAATATGCTTACCCAGCTTATTGTCTCCACTATATCTTGATAATAGTCATTTGAAGTGGAACTAATTGGCCTGCCTATCTGCAGCTATCAATTAGGCCCTTGAGTAGAGGCTAGCTCCTGTGTTGTGCAGGATATTGACAATTTTATCACTCAATATAAATTCTAAACTGAAATAATATTTTGGAATCGCATACAATGGTCATACTTTTATGTGTTACACTTATTGGATTGAATTTTTACATGGATTCCTTTTATATAACTTGGCACCTTTAATATCTTAAGCGTTATTTTATTAGCTATTATTTTAATGTGTATCAGTACTTAATAACCTTTAGTATTAATATTAAATTTCCATTACATATTCAACCCATTAGTCAATTTTATATTTTCATGCTGCGTTGCATTTCACTCTGCAGTGATACCATTATTTTAGTACATAAGGAACGTTAATTAAGTTATTAGAAATGTTGGTAAATTAAAGGTTATCAATAAACTTATTTATCATCAACAAATTGGAATTATTTTTATGAAAAAAACTACTTTCATTAAAACATTTTTCGTGATGTATGTATATGTATTTTGGCTTTATTAGTAGTTAAAGTTTTATGCTCTAATAATAGTTCAAAAATGGGGTTTATAATTTTATGACCTCAATTTTTTTAGTTAACAATTTTTGTTCAAAATATTGTAATTAAATCTAAAAAGAATCAGTATTTTTTATTTTCATCCAAGCTTAACTGGTCGATGAGCAAATACAAAAATACTTTTCCAATGTAGTTAACAAGTTATTTTTTTTTAATATTATTAACCAAAATTACACCAAAAAATATGAAAACTACAATATACTAGTTTAGTTTATCCACGACGAAAATTTATTTTTATTTTAAATAGCTTTTCCTCTATATCTTTTGTTATATTAAAATAAAATATTATTTACTTGAAAAAAGAATATCAAGGTTTTTCATTTATATAAAAAGTGAAATAAGTTAGTGTGCGATTTTGTAGCGCCCCCAGTAGAGGTGATACATTCGCAGCATGAAATATGTATGTAAATTTGCCCGGAGGTGATGATGATAAATCCCTAGTGTCTGGAAGAATCTTCAACAAACTCTGCATGCTTTCTTGTTTCCTACTCTATGTTTTCAACATATTTTTTTGTAAAACATGTGACATTTAAAAATGTTGAATTTTATACACTTTTAAATTGAACTCTATAGCTTATATTTCAACCCCATAACAAAACACTCTATGGGTAACAGGTCAAAGAACTGTCTTCAAAACTTGTTAAATATAATAAGTAAAAACTGATAAAAGTTTAATTTTTTATGTAATGTCTATAGAACGTGTCTGGTAAATTACAAAAAAAAAAAAATAATAATAATTATCTTTCTAGTGCTGTTTTAAACTGCTCTAGGTAGAGAATTTTAAATGAAAACTATTACGTTAAGTAATTAATTAAGTAATTAATTTACCTTTTAATTACTTTTCTATATTTAAGAAGACTAATTGTAAAACTATTTTAAAACCCGTTGTTACGTACTACATTCATTCATTTATACTATTACATTCATTACCTTCTGTGTATAAAAGTAATGCTTACATAAGTTATTTCTATTTCAAAACTAACATCAATTTTAAAATCCTTAGATTAAGTACTACTGTGCGCTAACTTCTTAACTTGTGGTTATCTTTAACATTAATATGTGCTTACAAAGACCCCCCACCCCAGCCCTGCGCACTTAGCTATTTACAATGGTATTTGGGTACTACTGGATTTTTACAAAAATGGTATTTAGGGGTATTTAGTTTGTTGCCTTAGGGATGTTGTAAGTAAATATTGATTAATCTGTAGGGGGGCCCCCTGTATTAGGCCCTTTATTAATTTAATTTAGTTTATTTAAGTGGCTCTATTCGATGTACTATGTGCATTATTTGAATAAAGAATGTTTGATTGATTGATTGAATCACTCTTAAGAGTTTAGTCTCTCAAGGTTATTTAGATCAAGTTCTGGTTTGTGTTTATATAAATTCCGGGGAGGTGGGAGGTGAGTACGTAGGTTTGCCACCATGTGGGCGTTGTAAGTTAATATAAGTATGTGAATTCCTAACTTAAGAAGACGCACAATAAATCTTAACATGAAGAGTAAATAAAGAAGCTAGAAAAAGCGTTTGTTGATTTAACATAAAAATAACAAGTGAAAGATATTTTAGAATTTAACAGTTAGGTTTTAAATTCAAAACATCGAATTTATTTTTTAAGTTGTTTTCAAATGATATGGATGAGTGATATTGTATCTCGTGATTTCAAAACTCAAAATTATTATGGTCCCACGCTTAGGTCTTATTGTGACTACTACAGTAATGCCGTATACCCTATGGGAAAATTCGTTAAAACAAAATAAGGCCAATGATAATAAGGCTATGAGACTACAATTTAAATGCAAGATCATTTACCATAAAATGCATTAGATGTTAATTTTTTGGATGGTTTAGGTTGGACCACAAACACCTAATAATTCTTTTTTCAAAATTATATTATTAAATTGCGATAAATTTTGCGATACAGGTAGTTTAAAGAATGGTGTAAGTTGACTCATCAAGTACAAGTAACACCATTCTTCTACTGGTTGAAAATTGCACAGGCTCATTATGTGATGAATGGGGGGGCTTTCTGAAGATGACAACGGACTTTGCACCAGTAAAGAAGGTTTGTATCAGGTAGGTTGCTGGTGAGGTAGCGGAGTCACAGATATGGTGGGACGAGACAGATCACTTTAACAAACTATTTAAAACTGGCACCTTTATTGATCCTTCATTTTGACGAGGTTACACTTCGAGCAACCAAGAAAAACAATAAATTATACTCCTACTAAAAATAAATATATAAACCAAAGAATGTTGAAGAATATGAGTCATGATTGGGTTCGGACGTGCAATAAAAAACAAGTTAAAGTTCCATTAAAAAGGTTGAAAATTGGCAAAAAATAAAATTTTTGAACATTTACCATTATGTGTATTAAGTTATTTAGTGGAAGTTACAATAAAGCATCTATATTCAATCAAAACTAATTTAATAAAGATTTTTTAAATTTTGTATTTGAATTTTATTTTTTGCAACCCAATCACCTCCAAGTAAAACTCTTAATTGAGAGATTCATTCATACTTTGGAACCAAAAGATTAGGAAAAATTGACTAGCGATATATTTGAGTATTATTTTCGATATTTAACTCTAATCTTGTTTATTAATAAAAGGTTGGGACACAACATTCTCCGTAACTGCTGAACTGATCGTCATGATTTTTTTGTCAAATAAGAGTAAATGATCCCTAAATAGTAGAATTTGATTCAAACTTTCTGTTGTCCTCAGGGTTATGTGCTACAGGTCTTTAAATTTTCGGGCTAATGCCCGAAAATTTAAACTATGGGAGACTAACATTCAGTAAAAATTATTTTACAGCTTTATAATTGTCAATCGTGAGAAGTTTGTTATTGCTTTATAACCTTTTTTAATAGAGTCTACATATGTATGTAGACATATGTTGCATATGTTATGTAGGCCTAGAAAATTGTTATTGAAATTATTGAAGTTCTTTGAAAACCTCTCAGTAGCGAATCTCGGGCATTTGGATAGTAACAAATAGACTTGGAGTCAAAAGTATTTACAAATGGAATAGTATGTAAACAATGTATAATAAACTACTAAAACATGATTAAAACTTAAAAAGAATCCTATTAAAAACAGAATATGGAATATATTTTGTGAAAAATGCAATATATTGCCTTAAAGGCTAAAATTTCAGGAATGCTATTAGATTTAAAAAGAAAGTCACAGAGGACTCTTTTGAGTTTTTATTTCAATACTAAGCAGAACGCGCTCTAAAGAAAGGAATATATTCTATAAAGGCTATATATTATAAAGGAATATATTAAAGGCTAAAATTTCAGGAATGCTATTAGATTTAAAAAGAAAGTCACAGAGGACTCCTTTGAGTTTTTATTTCAATACTAAGCAGAACGCGCTCTAAAGAAAGGAATATATTTGGCGTAGAAACACCCAAAATAAAATAAAATATCCTCTTGCTCAAACAATTCTTACTCTCAGTAAACTTCCTATTTTTCACAAAATCATTTTCTATTCGGGACAAAATATATGAACCATTCTTTTGTTTATTTATGTACAACAAATTTCAAAAGTAGCTTAGTAAAGGCGTTGAAATTCGGTACTTCGACCACCGCAAGCTTAGCTATTTGTTCTTAACATAAGCTATTAGTTTCAAACTTGTATTAGTCAATACCGTGATTATACTAATCCCCAAGCACAGTAAGAAATCTTAAATATAGAACCCACCTGTATTAGCTCGTGTTTCATTGTTGGTGAGATAGACATAAAAAAATCCGAACTTTATTTATGAATGAACACTTACATACAATGATAAGATATGCCCTTAGAAACTAATATATTGATTATCTTTTCGTCTAGAAATAGGCGTTAATAAAAACAAACCCTATAAAAAAGGAAATGATAAAAATGATAAATGATAAAAATAATAAAATATGGGAATGATAAAATCATAAATGTTGTTTATCAATCACATAAGGGCCCAGGATAAATTTACTTAATTTCAAAATGCCCATACAATGATTGAGGTCACAAAATGGTTGCAAAGGAAATATGACTTATGAAGTTATATGACGGGGTTAATACCGTTCCCCGTCAAAATGCAACTGGCCTAAAAACACCCAAAATGAAAAATAAATATGACTTATGAATGATATATGGTTTATGAACACTGTAGAAAAATTCCCAATAATCATTAAACGTTCTCGAACTAAGATTTTAGATTATTAGAATAGATATTCCTCTCCACATTGACATGAACACAAACATGTTCAACAAGTGTTATTCACCAGCAAAAAATCTGAACCATAGGATAGTTAGGCCTACATTAGTATGTTTTATTGTTAAAACTGGTGGGGTACCACATGAGTAATATCAATGTGATTAGAAACTTTTCTTCTATAATGTTAATGCCGGTTACATAAACACCACAATTACATGAATTGAATATTTTTGTTGATAAAGTCTCTGACGTTGCTGTTATCGGTGTCGATGAACTGTACCCAGTAGTCAGCCCGGGGTGACACTGAGTAACGAGTTTACTGACTTATTACAGCTCGAGCAGACGCGATATTCAATTATACGTTACGCTCCGCGACTTTGCTGCATTGATTTAACTAAATATTCATACATCACACATCTACATTCAAGCTACGAGTTCATTCCCTGGTTCAAAACATTGGCTTCATTTATAATAATAAAAATTCAATAGGAAAAATTAAAAGATACATTTTTAGCTGATCCAAAGGTCCAATTAATTAAGCTTACATAAATAGTGACCTTTTCAATTAATAAAAAGTTTATATCCTGATGCGGTTGGGTTGTTAGATTTTAGATCTTTTGAATGATTGATGTATATACACTTATTTAAAAACAACTATTTAAATGCATAAACTTGTCTGATTTATTGAAGTGTTATATTTATATGAAACTTCAGTCATATATAAGGATGCCATTCTGCATTCATACAACTCTTACCCAACTTATTTTAAGGACATCACGCTATCAGTTTTTATTATAATTTTTCGTATTAGTTTTCATTTAATAAAATGCTAAAATTGGTTGGCTTATAAAACAGCTCTTTAATCATGATAAAGTAGAATTTTGCAAATATATCATTATATGTAACATAACTGAAAGCATCATGATAAATTTCATTAACTGTATACAAACAGATTTATCGTCAAAAGGAATTTGCACACGATTCAGTATTTAGTCAACAGAAAATGTTATGTTTTGTGTTAAATCCCAAACTTATAACACTTAAATGGAGACTTAGTGACTGTTTGCTGCTCACATACAACAGAATCAATCAATTCATGGTCAATAATAATGTGATTCAGTCAGGCGGGATGGATAGCCACAAGTTCCGGTTGAGTACTTCTAGATTGGCAACAGCCCGTAAACCTCCACTAAAAGCAATTCCGTGCTACGCAGACGGAGATGTAAATGTTCAGCTTGCCTAGTAGGGTTCAATGAAAGTTGTATTAACGATTACTTTGAAAATTTCTTGTAAATGTAGTTTTGAGAATATGATTATTGACGAGAGTTTTAGTGACAAATACAGAGTTTAGATGGAATAAAGGGATTGAAACAACGTATTGTACCAAGGGCCAGGAGCCCATAGCTAATTGTAAAGCTCATGCATAAAACTAAAAAAAAACTATTATTTATTACTTTTCCAAAACCTTTTAATACGTATAAATGCATATTTAAAAGTAGCTAGACTTTGCTCCCTAGATGTGTGTTCTTAATCTTTAGCTGATTAAACGGTTTAAACAAGTATCTTTAAATGTAGATCTTTACAGTTTGTGCACTGTTGCACTTATACAGTACTTGTATATTATTACATAAAACATAAAGTCAAGAAGAACTTATCTTCATTTTAAATGGTAATTATTTTGTTATAAGTATAGGCCTATTAAAATTCAAAATATATATAATTATTATTATTATTATTATATAATATCAAGAATATTTTCTACAAACAAATATTCTTTGGACCTCTGATTTAAACCCTTCTTTGATCCCTAGTTTAAAACCCTTCTCATAAGAAAAACACACATCGTTATCTTATCTTACTTTTTGTCGACCGAGTCTTTGTAAAATTAATACAAAAATAGAATACAAAGTAATTTTATCTTGAGATAAATCAACATAAATGATTTTACATTTAGTGTGACATTTTAAACATAAAGTTTCACTACTGAAGTACTGCCTTAAACAAACCCATCAACTTCACTTTACTCCAATCCTACTTGAGCTCCAATCGTTCATCACTCTCCACGAATGCAAAACCCAGTGATTGAAATTTTCAATAACATACCGATGTATATATTTAACAATTTTTCAATCCTATTCATTTCATTAAGTATGAAGGGATATAATATTTTAAAACTATTATTGATATAATATGTAAATAAATTATTATTACAAGACTGTCGAAAGTAGATGTAGACTTACGCCCGACTAACGTAAGATAATATTTCCTCTTTATTTGTCTTAAACTATTTAATATCAAACTTACGAAGCTAATTAAATCCTTATAATTCGTGTAATAAATAAAAAAAATTAAATGTAATAACAATGGCTCATTCCTATATTTTTTTCTTTATTATAATTAATGTAAAACTCTTAATAATATTTAATTATATGGCATATTTCACAGTTTCTTTGGTTGTGTAAATAGAATAAATATAAAATAAACTCCAAGAACTGCTTATATCTGTTTACACATTATCACATTCCAAACCTAAGCGATCGAGCATTTTATCTGTCAAGCACATCGAAACAGTCCATGCAACAATTATCATTCTTTTTATTATATGTCATTCGTAATTTATGTTTTTGGGTTATACCATAAACACAAAAAACACCATACATAAAAAAATTAAATTTTCGTGAATCACTCTGGTGAGATATTACATAAATCCCACACACTAGTAGATACCCGGGTAGTAGACCCGGGAACGGGAACTATGAAAAAAGAAAACAAGAAGTGAAGAACTCTATCCACCACAAAACAATCATTAAAACACACTTTTCAATTCAAGCATTTTTGGGATGGTTATATACTTATTTTTCACTAATATGAGTATAAATATTGTGTGCTTAGTAAAACATTGTCTATTCACACACTTCTATAAAAAAAGCGCCAAGAGCCGAAGTAACGGAGCGTTTTGGCCAACGATCCCGATGAATTATCGGAGACGGATCGAGGAAGGGGTTTTATCGTCTGTGTCTGCTCTTTGAAACGCTTATGATTCCATTCGATTCACCCTACGATCAATATAGAATACTGCATTATGTCTAATTTCAGCATATTCATCGTATAGGCATGATTATATTACTTTATGCTTTAAAGAAATTTATTTTTTATTCTTTAGCATAACACAGTAAAGGTAAATATCCTTCAAAAATACAACATGAGTATTGTATTTTTGTACAAGTTTTAATTACATTGCTACAAGCAAAAAATAAAAAAATATAAAAATAAAATATAAAAAAAAGTAATATGCTCAAGCTCAATTTACCTCCAACCCTTTTCAGCGAACTTTCTATTATCATTTATTATTTTATTTGCGTTACAGTAAGGTACCTTGGTTAGCAATGGTTAACAACGAGGACTCGTATAATAATTTCATACCGTTCAAGGCCCTTTCAGGAAGCCTATATTTTATGAGAATAACTAATGTTTTGTAGAACTTTTAAGTAGCTTTTTTTAAGTAGTGCACACAGGTAAGCAAGCTCTGTTACAGTGACACAACTTCATAGCACTGTGCATATTGGTATGAATTTTCAATATCGAACCAAGTGGTTAAGGATATCGTGTAAGTTTTCAAAGAGATTTTATTTTCATTTTTTGAAGTTGTACAGTTCTTACTCTCTCTCTATGATCAACAATGGGGAGAAACCCCTTGAAAAGAAGTTACTGCAACCCAGGTTGCAGGTGTCCATCTAAGCTACCGGATAGTTTCCTCTGTCTGGCCAATACGGCCTGTCATCAGGCTAGACCGATCGTGCTGCTAGTTAGGTTGGATGTCAACATTAAACTCTGTTCTTTGGGTGAACATGCTCAAAGCGTTGAAACGGGATTTCATGTTGCTCGACTATCTCATGAACGTAGTAGAATACTACCTTGAGTATCGTGGACTTAAAATTTATCAGACCAATGTATCAGACCATGTAGTGACATGTATCAGACCAATGAAGGCAGGGGAATAAAGAAGGTCAAAGTCGGACGCAAAATTTTATCCTAGGCCATGACATAAGGAATGTCTTGTATGACGGTTTGCTCTTCCTTGAGATGACATACAAAGTGTTTTTGGTATTAAATGTTTTAGCTGCAGTTATCACAGCCATTTTTCCTGAGTTGGCTTCACTTGAATCAGATGGTGATCTGGGTCAACGGATGGATGAGGAGAAATAGGCTCGAGCTGGTTGTCGCCAAAACCTAGATAGTCATTATCATCCGACGCAGAACCTCCATAGAGATCCACATGACTGTCGAGAACGTTGAGGTATGGACGAAAATTGCAGCATTATATCCGTCACACCGTTGATTGATTGTCAACTTCAGTGGTAGGAGCATAACCCGATGATCTGTGACAAGCGGCAAGAGTTTTTGGGTCTCTCAGCTGCTTGAAGGAGACTCCTTAGGTCCACAGTAAAGGCTACTCTTCTGTAGAAGTCTTATATAGGGTGAGTGCCATGGGGATAAAAAAACTATAGCAAGATAGAAAGAACTAGCCGTCTACAGCGGTTATGCACTCAGGGTTGCCTGTGTGCAACACACTATATCTAGATTGGCAATTATGGTCGTTGCTGAAGTAATTCCCCTCTATTCGCTCGCCACTGAGAAGCAGAACATCTTTTGATTCTCCTGATAACTCGGCAGAGAAGAAGCAAGTAGCAAGAAGAGAAACGAAAAATACTTGGCAGCAGGGATGGAAAGAAGACAAAGAAAGTCGGTAGACTTTTTGGTTGATCCAAGACATCAGCAATTGTATCGACCGTAAACATGGAGAGATTTATCTTTTTGAGATAACTTGTTCTAGTTTCTTCAGTTCTTTTGGGACACTGATACTTCTGGGAGTAACTTCACCAGATGGAGAATTCAGTATCACTCCTGTGCATGTACTTTTTAGGGGAGGAGGACAATATCCATCACTCCTTCAGGGCAGTGGAGTTTTTTGCCTACAGTATTCTGGACCTCCCAATCCCATGGTGGAGATGATGCTACAAATCAAAGATGCGTGCAGAGTAGTTCGACGTCCACCAGTGGTTTGTACGAAGTGAGACGAGAGATGCCTGAATGATCTCTAGGCTTCCAGTTTCAGGTGGGTTGACTCATGAGGGCTCAGACACGCGGTTTAGATTTTAATTTAGCCTAAAGGGTTCACGTCTGGATTTATATAGCCCGTATTGGGATTAGTGGGTATTACTTATGGGTTCCACATGGTTTCATTTTGGTTCGTGACCCCCCTTACACTAACGATATGTATATACTACACTCTATTCATATTTATATGTTATATACCATATGTATGTACACTGTACTAATTAAAAAATCTATGACTTAATTTTAATATTTAGCATAATCAAAAATAAGGAGTGAAGTACTTTTGCATCAGCAAAAGAGACGTATAGAAATAAGGTTGAGTATGTATAAGGTCAAACCCCAGTAAACTCAATGAACAAGAGACCCTCTTCGCCAAAAACTGATGACATGATAAAGATGATGAGATTTCCCCTGTCCCAACCCTTGCTCTCATTCTTCTCCCGAATATCTGACAAAACTACCTTGGCGGAAATTACCTTGGTCCTTAAAAGCGCACCCAGTGGTACAGTGTATCCTAATTTAACATATTTTTAATGTTTTTATAATCATTACAAAGGTTTAAAAATTAGTGTTGAATATAATCAACGAATACAGCATAAAACATCCTACAGCTGTACAACAATTTGAAGTCTGAAATTTAACATCTTTGAATGTGTCTAACCTTGCTAATACTTTTCCAGCTATTTATTTTTATTTTATTTTAACGTCAAGTATTAAGACTAATATTTAGTTTACAATAATTTATCAAGTGAAATTGTGCACACTGCTTCTTGAAGTGTTTCATTTCAACATTTCTATTAACCTTAACAATTTATTAGTAGCTTCACTCAAATACTCGAACAATTTTTTTTATGTACAAAACATTTGGCTGTAAGGTCAAAACCATGCCCATTATTTTACAAACTTCTAGTTGATTGTACGCTTTTTTATTGTATTGTTTTTTAATTTTTTTATTTTTCATTAGTGCAGTTCCATCCAGTTAAAAGATACTCCTCCATTTTTCCGTGATGAGAAACAAAACTTTTGTTATCCCCTGAAGACGGGGGGGGGGGGGGGTGTATTACTATTTGTCTTTCCCCTGAATCGGACGAGAATGTTTTGTTGCATACTTTGTTCAACCATTTCACAGTCGAGTGTCTTTTTAAGATTTAATTGTAACTAACTCGTGATGAGATGATTTCAATTATAATAGTCTGAGTTTTTAACCCCTTTAATTATTTGAAAATGCAATTTGAGTGTTAGTAGGGTACAACAAATTCTATAATGGTTCTAATTCTATGGTTTTAATTTGAGGATTAATATATTAAGTAGGAATTTTAACAATTTAATTTCTTTAATTGTAAAACAAGCATACCTATGTTTTTTGACAGTAAAGTTGTCAATCAATATTTTAAGCTGGAAAGGCTAGAGTATCAATCTCATGAGTAAAATATGATTGGTTTCTCAAAGTCTGAAAAGTTTCTGACGTAAATCCCCAAAGCTTCCCAACATTTCTTTAATCTATATAATTCTAATAAAACTTTGTTCAAATTACTTTACTAACAAATGCTGGACGTTGAGTTAAAACTCTTTCTTACCTCAGGGAAATACAAAGTGAATATTCGTTGAACTGCTTTCTCACCTGAAAAAACATATTGTTTATGTAATAACAAAGTAATAGGTTATAAAACACACTTCCCAGTACAGCAACTTTCGAATTATTATAATTATGTATTCAAAGCACGAACCACGTTCTCCATTATAAACATGTGGTTTTCCCATTGTAGCGAGTAACTGAATTATGGAATGATACACACATCAATCGATTAAACATATTTAAATAATACACATAATTTATCAGTTATCACATAGTAAAATATACGGGTGATTATGACTATTTAGTTAAATAAAATTAAAAACATGGCAGAGCAAAACAACAAAGAGCAATTTGTAGAATTGCAATTAAATTTGAAAGCTAAATAACTATCGAAATGATGAAATCAGCTGTTAACCGTGGAGGTAAAATCCACGCGTTACGGTTTCAAAAACTATCACAGAGTGCAGTGCCTTTAGTCCTACATTAAACAATCCGAATGGCGAGTGAGCGAAACAAACGATCTGTTCGTGTAGGCGAGTGAGTGGAGCAAGCGAGCTTGTCTTAAAAGAAAAAAAACATCTTTTGGACTTGGTATTTTAGCGAACCGCAGTTTGTGTACGAAATTACTATTACTATAAAGAATTGTATAAGTTAAACGATCTTGTACAGCAGGAAATATTCTTTTTGTTGTGTGATGACACGAATATTGACACGTACGGGGATGGCTGTAGTGGTTTCAAAAGTTGTAGTTTACCTGTATCATGCATGGTGCATGAGAGAAAATAGAAAATTAGGCCAATTATTGAGGTGTTATTATTGCGCTTAAGTTTCTTTGAAAATGTTTGATTTGTTCTTTGAAGTAGATGATAATTTTTACGTAATTGGTTATTTGCATTTTTGTAATTTAAAGGATTTAACAAAAAGGGGAGTATAAGTGGGAAATAATATCAGAATAATTTTTTAATTAATGTATAAAATAACATATATTATTGTCTCATAAGTTTTTTATTTTATAAATAACTTATGTCCTGGAATATTAATTCAAATGAATTTTTCCACCTAAGGTTTTTGGCTTCCTTGGTATTTTGAGGGATAGCTGGTTATTTTGTTTAATGTAATTATTTATATTTGTATATAAGCGACTATTTCAAATATTTTTATATCTTTTCCTTTTTTGTCTGTGGAATGTTAAAACTCCTAGTTCTAGGAAAGATTTTATGTGTACCCTATTGTTATTCTCTGTCATCCGAGGAAGAGGTATAAACGACCATTCCCTAAAAGTGCACGTTTAATGTAAACTAACTATATTTCAATGCGTTTTGTAGAATAAGGAGTTATTTCTAAAAATTCTAAATTAAGTTTACAAGACTTCGATTTATATATTTTTTTTATTTATTTGTATTGTAATTCGGAATGAATATGAACAAAGCAAATTTACATTTATTTATTTATTAATTGATGTCTTACTCATGAGATTTAGTGGACGTAATATATGTATTGTAGTATTGAAATTTAAAATAGTTTTTGCTTCCGTCTGTTTAAAAGGGAAAATAAACTAAAGGATATATAAAAGTACGTGAATGACCTAATATAAAATAAAATATCATATATAATGCTTATTTATGTCCAACGTTGACAATAAAAAAAATCCAAAAATAAGATGAAAATTTTACTATTTACGTTTATAAAAATGTAAACAATGTTGGAGCTGAGCCAAGACGTATTAATGAGAAGAAGAAAAACATAAAGTGTATCAACTTTACGAGGATGATGATCCTGCATTATCCCAGAATGATTACCTAAACAGTAAATCCACAAGCTATGATGGTTTATAGTACAAGTAGGTTGTTGCATTCTAAGACCTAGCTTGGTGATCGAACGACAGTTGATTGTGATTTGGAGTATTCAGAAAACAGTCTTTTATCGGTTCATCAGATAACATTTTAATTTTAGAAACATTTTTATTCATAGTTAACATGCTTCATTAATATTTAAAGATAAATTTGCATTTAAAATTCTGAAAATAATTGTAAACGAAAATGGACAGAAAATCAATTTTTTTTTAACCATGTAGATGCAAAGTTTATTTATTATAACAAATCTTTATTTAATTCACATTGGATATAACAATAACTTTAGTTACACGTAAGGAGATATTTTTTTAAACTAAGTTTTGCCTCTTTAGGCTTAAGTTATTGTTTAATAGGAATATAATCTTGGCTTTTCTAAACCTAATTTACATATACTACATTTGTCGCCGAAGAAAATTTTAAATGAAAAAGTGGCCAACCACAACACACTACAGAACAGTGAGATGGTACTGATGGTGCTGTGGAAAATTCGAACCTGCGATGTCACTGAAATCGTTCCGAATCCCGACACCAACCTATGATTACATTGAAAACGCCCAACTCTCCCAAGTTTATTCGAATCAAGAATAAACATAAAGATTTATCTTTCATCACATTTCAATTGGAGGATACTTGCTACACAGTTTGACTCTTTATGAAACTCTCTTATGTAAAAAATTACTTGTTTAAAACAATTTGTAATATGATTGGATAGAAATAAATAAATTTTTATTTTAGAAATTTTTTAGTTGTCATTTTTTATTTGTTTAGCTTATAAAAGTAACATTAAACATCGTTGTTTAAGGTTATTTAAGCAGCCAAGTCGTTGGAACATAAACAGAGTCTCTACCCGCCCACCTCATGCCGCCTGATTACTTCCCTGACAAAGGAGCCGTTACCTAAACTAACTGGGCGAAAGAATATACATTCTCTTCATATTTTATTTCTCCCTTTTGGTGTATTTGATTTTAATTTGTCGTATTTCGTAAATTCATATAATTTATGACTGAACATACGATAAATTCGTATGTTCAATTTACTTTTCAGACCTTTCAAACAACACTTTCGTCTTTTTCCATTTTTATGACAGATAACTTAATAATCGATATTTTATTAACATGCAACACATTTTGAAAGCAACTTAAAATAATAAAAACTACTTTTGTACGTTTGTAAGTATAAGTTCTGTTTGGATAAATCAAATATTTACATTAATATAAAAGGTTAAATTACAAACATTGTTCGATGTAATACTTATTAGGGTACATTGACGTGACGAATCATTTGTTATACGAACTAGTCATTTTTCAAAATGGTGGAACTAGTTACATACAGATACAAAAAGATCATAGGAAAATCTGTTTATAGATTTCGTTATACTAGTTTTGAAAAGAAAAAAAAATTATTATTTTGGTACATGAGAAATGCTATTTAAAGTAGTTGTTAGTGTATTAAAAAGGTAACCAATCAAGAAAATATTAAAGATTACCACCAATATTAAGAAACCATCAATTTACTTCGAACTTACTATAAACTGAGTAGCTTATTTCAGTACCTTTTAGTTTAGTTAATTTATATCATCGTGATAATGTAACTTGGTTTTCTTGGCAATGCAAAATTTGAAGTGTGCTTCACTACAAGGTTTAAATAACACTGATTTTTTAACAAGGTAACAAATAAAACTAGTAAAAGATTAAACCTTTCCAATGGCTAGATTAAGAATGTCATCAATATCATTATTAATTAATTATATTAAGTTCATAAAATGAATATTATGTAATATACTTATTGTTTAGAATAAACTGATTTGAATTTAAAACTATAAAAAATTAACTTTTAAATGTAATATACCGTTTAATTGTTATCTAAAATATATCAACCGAAATTTAAGTGTTCACAACAATCGTAAAGTGATGAAATCGAACATTCGACAAATAAAACTTACAAGATTAAATTCTGCAGCACATTTATAAGGAGCAATTGTTTTACAATGGTGCCAACGTAATATCGTGTTAATATCGTGTACTATCGTTGTTAATATCGTGATGTCAAGCAAGGTACTGCGTGCAGCATTACGTCACGAATTGAATGCTATTATTAACGTCATAAATAAAATCACTAAACAATATGGTGAGTATTACGTTTTATAAACCTCCACAAACTTTTTTGTAGAACGTGGGCATGTTATTTTGTTTAAATTTTGTTCTACTGTCGATCATGATATAAGCTTACAACAATTTACCCTGTAAATATAACAAACGAGAGTTGAGCCGAATTTAAACTGTGCCAGTGGCAGGCAAATGTTTGTGAGTGATTACCCTTTGGAGTTCTCCTTTCACCCTTTTACCGTTTGGTGTACCTGATCTCTACCACAGATCCGGGACATAGAACATATTTCGATTCCAAAATTATATCTTTTAGTTTACTTAATTTTTTAAGCATAACGACAAAAATACATTTACTTTTCGGTTTTTTTTTTAAGATAAAATGTGATATTTCATTAATTAATAGCTTAGTGAAAAAACTGGTCCCAGAACGATAAAAACCCTATTGAAAACCTATTTAGCTTCTAACTTGATAGTGGTGGTGGGTTGAGCTTTCCCCGATTTGGTGGGGAGAGCAGTGCTACCACTCTAAAACTCTAAAAATAGTTTGCATTGATGCTGAGCGGGTGTTTTAAGATATACATGTAATTTCATTTTGATATTGTATAAACTTAATTTAGTATTGGTAGGCCAGCCTTATGCCACACCACGTTTAGTTTTATGAATATATGTAATGAAATGTTAAATTTTTGTTAGATTTGGACCTCGATGATAAGTAGTTAACTTATCGAGGCCAAATTTTGTCACGTTCTGAATTATAAATAAATACAAAAAAAAGTGAAATAACGTTCAATCGTTACTAAAAAAATGTCAACAAACATTTAAGTGCTCACAACAATCGTAAAGTGATGAAATCGAACATTCGATAAAAGCTTTGCGAGCAATAAAATGTTTACCGACACCTTTCGATTTAGCAACGTTGTTCATAATCACTCTATCATAAAACTATTTAAAGGAGGATCTACAAGTTTTTTTTTTTTTTTTTTTTTTTTTTTTTTTTTTTTTTTTTTGTAGATTTAGTTAAACTTTAACAATAATAATCTACGTGATTACAGTGAGAATAAAGGTATTCTCTTGAAAGGTATTTCTTGAAAGCCTTATGTTAAAGTGAGTAACTTTGAAAATAAATACTTATAGTAAACTTATTTATCATAATTCAAACTTCTATGAATTAAATTGTTAAAATACATTATGCATGTTGATACATGTTAGCAAAAATACATTAAGGTATATAAAAGAAGTAATAAGTTAAGCGAAAAATTATGCAAGTTAATAAAATATCGATATGTTATTTGTTGTTTTACATGTGTCAATAATAAGTGATGATTGGGATGCCTTAGGATGATTGTTTTTCTCTTAGACAGCTTCTTGGCCACAAAAAAAAATCACTAAATCACTATTTTGAGACAGGGACCTCACATAGTGGGTATTTTAACCTGAATGTAAGTGAGAGATGAGTGTAGGATGATAGTGGCGCGATCTTGTAGTCTTGTCCAACTAAGGCCAACAATCTCCTTAGGCAGGACTGTTAAATAATAGCCCAACAGCCAATGGTATCTAGGGACTACAGTTTAACGTGAGATCCAAACCACGATTTCGACGTCTTATATACGAATTGGTCTAATTATGAGGAAGGTCTTTTTGGCTGAACTAGTAATATCACTAGTGCGGACGGCAATCCCCTAAAGGGAATATCGCATCCACAGCCATCGCTTATAACTATCAACAATTTCTGTGTAAAATTGTCTCTCAATTTCCCTGAAAGCATTCAAAATGATTTAAGAAAATATTTGAGATTGGCTATATCTTTGTTTTTATAAACAAACAACACCTCTCACAAAGCTATGTTGACTTCTGGAGACACATAATGACTTTTTGGATATTGCAGCAATGTCGTTTGTGAATGTTTGTCTTCATTGAGTCATATATAAATTTATAACTTAAAAAAGTAATTTGTTTTTTGTAATGTTCCTTCAAAGATTATAAACAAATCATCCACCTCTTATGTGCGTGAAAGAAAAAGCTTTCAACTTTGTAAAGATTTTACGAAAGTTTTGTAAGTCGCTCTAAATAAGTTTCTCTTGTTCTTGAGTGGTTTTCAAGCTTTTGATCTTCTTACAAAAAAATCGTTTCTTCTTTGGGAATTTGTTTGTAAATTTTCAATTATTTAGGCTGTTAAATGTTTGGCCTATATTAAATTTAAACTTTACACAACAGTTGAAATACATGCCATATATCTTTAACCAAGTTATATTGTACCTTAACGTACCATACAAGACAAATGGTGACAATAATTATCTTGAAAATGGCTTACATTTTAAATATATAGAATATTCCTTATATATAATGTGCCCTTAAATCTCAATATGCTATAATTTAAAAATAAATGTATTTGTTTTGAATTTAATTTCAAAACACCTTCTAAAGTTTTGTCATTTTTTGTTAACATTTGGCTGAAATGGAAATACTTAAATCGCACATATTACGTTTTAGATACACAAAATCGCGCCAAAAAAACTTATATTTAGTTGAAATAGGTAGTAGTAGCCTAATTAATACATGTAGAACTATAAATTATACCAATTACATCCATGGGGCGCTAAATATATCCCATTCTATCTATGATCCTCTCCTTTGCCGGAATTATGATTTGAATAGATCCAATTTTTTATTGACTTTTAAATTTACAGGCTTTCAAAGTTTCAATATTAATCTTATGGAGGAAAAATAATTGATTGAATCACTATCCAGCTGCTGTTTGAAGAACACATGTTTCAGGTTATAAACTATTTTCAACTATTTGGGTCCAGACGTTTCAGTTCACTTGAAATTTTGGTAAAATTTCGACCATAGGGGGAGATCCCAGTTTTATGTCAAGTTATGTATGAGATCCTTAATAAAGAACTTGGCAGTTTTAATTTCCGTTCTCTTTTTGTTATTTTTTAAGTATGTTTAAAGAGACATATATTTTTTTGTTTCATCTTTGAAGAAAACCTAAACGTAGATAGAACTAAAACTTAGGACAAGATTTTAAAAACTCTTTGATGTTTTATTTGGGTTTTGTAATTTTTTTCTATTTTTTATTTAATGTATAGGTTTATTGTCCTTGGCAAACATTCTATTAGTTGTTATACTATACTCCCAGTATTACATGTAAGAAATTAAAACACAGCAGTTTAGTAACAAGTTAAGTAACTGTGTTAGCATGTGTTCGTGTCATGTTTGGTCTTAAATGCTTATCGATCAAAGCCAAGACAGAAATGGATATCTGAGTTGGTCACGAGTTCATACTTGTAGTTTCACTTGTAAAGCATGTTTATGGAAAGCGCAACGAGGAAGTGGGTCTGAAACAGTGAATCTGCCCTTAATGTGAAGTTAAAGAATAATTCTCAGTACGTATTTGACACTTTCAATTAAAACAAACGTTTTTAGATATTATATAAGTAAAGAATTAAAACCCAAATAAAATCATGTATTTTATTTATGACTAACGGCACACATTATGTTTTGTTTGTGTTCCTAAGCCTGTTTGTATAGAAGTTTAATAAACTTAATTAAATTTATGTGATAAAACTAAATATGGTCTATTGTGCAAAAATGTTAGCATACTAATTAATATTGTATTAAATAATAAAAATTAAATAAAGTTCGTAGAGCTAAATACAGAATAGGTAGAGAATAAGTGTGAACAGATTCAAATATGACCCTAATGACTCTCTCATTCCGATTATTAACAACTGCTCCCTTCACAAACAACCCTTAAGGGTTGTTTGCGTTAGAATCTCTTTAGTAAGACAAAATTGTTGGGACCTTTCTCAAATGTTCTTTTATCAGGCTTGAAGTTATTATGTAACATAAAAAATACAATATAATAGATTTTTATTATGATATTGATATCAAACTTAGTCAATTTAATATTATAAAACTAAAACTATAACAAATTCAGAGCTTACACATAACTTAATCCATTATGTTTACATATGAAACATAGTTTATGCTAATGAAATAATGTATTTTTAAGTAAACCAATTATAAAACATATTAATTTTTATTAGTTTTAAAATTTATAATTTAATACAGACACAGCTTTGAAATCATAATTATTAATTTTAAAAGTCGATATTAAAGTTTTTGTTTTTTTCGGTTACAATATTTAGTTTCTGCAAGATTAGAATAATCCACCAAGGTTAGGAAAGGACAGCTAAAAAGTTGCGAGGCTAATAGTGATACTTACTTTACTTAGGCCTGTAGAGCAAAAGACATCAAATTAACCAATTGACAAATCTGACGACGATCTTGGATAAGAGTTAGAGGGAATATAAATGTCTAACTTTGTTTCTACTGTTTTAATACAGACTAATGCAAATTGAAATTGCAAATAGTTCCATTTCAGTAAGACTCAATTAACAACGATGATTATTTATAGAACGCAATTTATAGAGACATCACTGGATTTTCCAGTATCATTATGAAAATTAAATAATATGCTTTTAGCAATGAAACTTAGAATATCTAGTTTCTAAAGTGATTTGTATTTATAATATTATTTTGTTTGCTATTTTGTTCCCGGGATCTGTTCAATGCTTTATAATGTCATGCTATCAACATATTTCTAATATACATAGCAACATAACAAGAACTATTTTGTACATTAATGAAGTGAGTGATATTTTATTGTTACAAAATAATATTTATAATTTCGTTGTTGCATTCAAAATGGTATTGCACAAGAATAAAATTAATATACATTTTATTTGAAGCGTTCTTGAAGATTTTAGCCACGAATAATCAAGTATATTCCTAAGAGAAATGAAATGTTTAACATATATGAATACTATCTATCTATCTTCTTATTTCTATAATGGTTTCGTCTGTTAAGTCCCTTTTTCTCTCGACCTACCGAACCAATTTTTAAGATTGAGGTGTCATTTTAAAGCTTAGGATATAGCTCATGGCGAATCGTAATTAAAAAGGCCATACAGTTTCGGGCTTCGCCCCCCTGGCCACTGATTTATTTCTAGACGACGCTTTAAAATGCTGACAAACTTTCATTGCGAGATATTTAATGTGAATTGTAATTAAACAGCTGATTAAACTTATCTTCAGATGAGTTTTAAACCCACATAGTAAACAAAAATAGATCTCTGTCACTTCATAATTAACATAATGACAATTGACAAATGACAAATCTTTATTGCCGTTTTCACATTACATAAATGTATGGCATCGTCACAATTTACAAACATGTCTAAAAAAACAATGAAGTTCTATCTATAATAAACTAACTAACAGATTTTTATAAATTCATCAATGTCATAAACACTTAAATCTAACAACAAAGCTTTTAAGGTTAATTTGAACTTTTTATGGTCTAAACACTTATAATTAAATGGTAACAGATTAAAAACCCTCTTACCCAATTCAAAAGTTGATTTAATGGTGGATTGGTATTTACACTGATTGATTCGAAGAACAGTACGTTGTCTGGTAAAGTGAGAGTGAACAGAGCTATTAACAGGAATATCATCTAAATTTGCTTTAATATATGGCAGTAGTTCTAACAAAAATAAAGCTGGAACAGTCAACACTCCAAGACTTTTAAACAAAGGCTTACAATGGGTCCTAATGTTAACGTTACATATAATTCTTACAACTCTTTTTTGCAAAATAAGTAACTTTTTTATATTACTATCACAGCCCCAAACAAGGATTCCATATGATAAATGACTTTGAATGTGAGCAAAATATACAGATAATAAAACTTCAACACTAACAATTAATTTCAGTCTCCTTATCATAAAAATACCTTTAAAAATATTTTTACAAAGCTTATCTATATGTGTGCTCCACTTCAGATTCGGTTGCAAATAAACCTCTAAAAACTTAATGTCTAAATCACAATAATTACTTAAATTAAATTTTAAAATCTGAGTTTTGTCTTTGTTGAGGCACAAAAAATTAGCAGCAGTCCAGTCTTCTATGACTAAATTAAAATTAGGCAACATTTACATGTACTTTAGGTTAGTTTCTCTCATACAGAATCACAAAATGCGCAATTTGTGCATGGGCCACCTCGTAAAATTATAAAATCTTATCAGTTAGTAAATACATGGCATATAAATGCCACAGTAGCCACGATAAATGTTAAGGGAATGACAAAGTAAAGTGTGACACAGCCCTGACATGCCGGTGGTTGTGGGGGGGGGGGGGGGTGGGAGGGAGAAGGGTGGTGATATGAACATCTAACTTAGTTTACAAACTTCTTGTTGAGTTGGTGTTAACTAATTTGGTTGTTGTACAATCAGTGCTTCTACTCATAATTCCAGAATGAATTATCCCCTAACATCCTTGTTCCTGTCACTGGATATAAGTAGCTTGTGATTTTTTTCGCTTGAAAAAACAACAAATTAATTTTTTTACAACAATCTCATTAATCAAAGAGATGTCAATGTTTTTCCCAGTACATTTACACGAATCAATAGTTTTTCAGTGGCTCTCTTACTTCCTTCACACTCTGTTCATATTTTTTATTCATTATTAAGTTCATGTAGGAAGTACGCGTATTTATAAACTAAATTAATATTAAATAAATTAAATGATGAAATATTTTAACGTCCTCTACGCTTATTTTTCGTAAATTACCAAGTAAATAAAAAATTCTTAAAAATAATTTTACATTGATTCAGTACGATTAAAAAGTCGCTTCCATAAAAAAAAAACATGTCATATATTTTTATATTATTTGATTGTTTTTAAATAATTCTTTGTACATACTTGTCCTTCATACATACTTGAGGTTTCTTAAGTACAGTAACTTTAATAAATTATTTGACTGATGGGGAGTTTTCTTGGCTCTAAGCTTTTTAAACTCTCTTTTTTGATAAAAATAATGTAGATGAAATTAATGTAGACCTGCTTTTCATTTACCACAGTAAAAAATTTTAATTAAAAAAATCAAAATTTGTTCTTAGGGTAAAAATTTGCAAAATTGCCAGCATTGATACAGTTTAATAATCCTGCAGATTGACAACCGTCCCTTTCACAAGAAATTTAGTCTCCTCTTCTAATTGGAGGTATTAAGTTTTGATGAAGCTGGGTAGGTTTGCATTTCGATCAAAAACTTCCAGCATACCTCAATAATGACGCTGTAAACATCCACGGAGAAAGTCAAATATTTAAAATGTACATAGCCTTACTTTCAACAGACCGACACCGAAAAAAGTAAACTCTATATCCGGGATGTGTCATGGTGGCCTCTGAAAGGATTTACGTACAATTATGTTTTTCGGTACGTGATTATGTTAGTCAACAATCGTAAGGCATACAAAAACAAATTTTAATTTTTTCCCTATACGTTTTCTTCTTTGCCATGACCTTTAAAAATTTCTAAATTTATAATTTATATTTCCTTTAATTTTTAGTTTCCAAGTTACTACTTCAATAAAGTAAGAACATTTCGTTGCCAATTTAGCTGCCAGCTTTTAAGAACATTGAATCAGTGTACATAAAAGACATTTGGTGAAGTAGTGATTTTATTTTGGATACCTTAAGTAGCCTTACTTAAAATGATTTTTTCTTTACTTAAGCAAAATATTGAAATTATTAGCCACAAATGAATCAATTTTATTTATGGAAATAATAAAAAAAACCATGGTGTTGTTTGGAATTAATTGTCATTGTGAAAAACAATCAATAAGTAATGGAAATAGCCCAGCGATTAACTCACTAATAATATTTATATTTAATCTAAAAAGTATTAAAGGAAATTTGCCGCAGAAAGAAACTTGTGTCGGTCTAAATTCAAACAAAACTGTCACAGATTGAGCAAGGCGCTACAGTCTTGTGGAAACTTTCTTTATTTAGTTCTAAACTGTCGCTGATGCCTTGAGTAATTTATTCATTCGTTTTCTGCGTCATTTTCCTTCCCTTTGCCGAGGAATCTTAAGATCTATCCAGATTTATTTAAAATAGTTCTCTGTACTCTTACGTTTATATTAAAGTGAACAATTTCTATTTTATTAAATACATAAATAAATAATATGAAAATAATTAGTATTATATACACGTTGTCTTTATTGTCTACCACCAAACTTCATGATACAGCTAATTGGGTCAAAATAAGAAAAAAAGTTGATAAGAAGGTATGTCCTAATATGCATATTTACATAGATAACGGTCATTAAATTTCCCCCCCCTTAATAATTTTTAATTCGGTGAAGGATTGTTGTAGGAATTTCATATTTGGCATGTATCTTTATAATACTAATGTCCATTATGATAATTTTTTTTCCTATAAGTATTTTCACATTAAAAATTTGTATACTCAAATATCTTAAGACTAGTAAATTTTATATAAATTTTACAAGAGATAAACAGTTGACAAATTTAATCATCTAACTAATGATACCAAATTTGTAGGGACCTCACAACAAATAATGCAGATTTTGGGATTATTCTATTGAAATAACCTTAATTTGCTTTAATTATAATACAAAATAAATGTTTCACTACTGAAAAATCTCAATACCTCCGTCATTTGTTGTCAGATCCTTAAAAATTTATATCGTTGGTTAGATAATTAAATATGTCAACTTTTTAATGCGTTGTAAAGGCTTTAAAAAATTTACCCGTTTTAATATATTTGAGTTTAAAATCTTTAAATGGCCGCAATTTTGAAATTATATGACGGAAAAATTACTATTATTGTCGAACTGAAATTGTTATCATAAAGATCCATGCCAAATATGAAGTTCCTACATCCGTCGCTAAGTAAAAATAATTAAGTGGAAAAACAAAATTACGGATATCTGGGTAAATATGCATATTAAGACATACATTCATATAATCTTTTTTACTTATTCTGGAACCAATTAGCAATATTAATAAGTTTGGTGATGGACTTCAAAGACACCATACATATAAATGTAGCATACTGTAAATTTTTATATATATCTAAATTTCCTCAGCTAAGTGCGTTGTGTATTTTATTATAACTGAATTATACTAAACATTCACAGTCATGACATTTTATAATTACACTAATTAATTCAATATTATTGTAAATAAAGTTATAAATTACTTTAATAAAAACTTGCAATCTAATTGAAAAACCTAAGGTACTTCCACACCGAGCGCGCCGTGCTGCGCCGCTCTGCGCCGCGCTGCGCAAAGCATATTGCGCTGCACGAAACTGCGCGGAACTGCGCGGAACAGAGCGCCATGTTCGTAGTTGCGCGGCTGTGATCCGTGTTGCGCGGGCCACACAATCACACCGATGTAGAAAATAGACCCGGCAAAGGCTGCTTCAGTTTTTATTGTTATTTATAATGATCTGTTAAAAAGAAGGAGAAAACCACGTCGTCATTGGGCCATCACCATGTATTAATATTTTATTTTATTCTTTTTGATTGTTGTAAAATAAATAAGCATTATCAAATGTATTTATTGAAAAAACAAATTTAAATATAAAATAAATGACAACCAAAGGCATGGATATAAATAAAAAATAACAAAATTACCCCAAAAGATAACCAGGAAAGGCATATTTTATTAAACAATGTTTAATCGAGAATTGTTCATTGCCAATTTAAAGACTAGCCATTACAGAGTAGTTAAAACTTCTGAGTTGTCATCCACAAAGGCATTTATAAATGTTTGTAAAGGGTTGTTGGCAGGTGGATAGTATACTTGTTACAATGTTGTGGCAATCCATGTTATCACATGGATATAGCCTGTCCTCTACGGAAATTTAAAACAACTCAAACAAAAAAAGTCAGCTGGATTACTGACGAAATCAGAAAAATGAAAAATGAATTGTTGGATACTTACTCTAAATGGATCGCAACAAAGGACAGCACTGTTAAACAATTTTACAACAAACAGAAGCTCAATTACAGAAAGGCAATTGCCACAGCCAAATCAAATTTTGTCAAAAATAAAATAATAACTTCCAACAACCCAAATAAAACATCTTGGCAGTTTGTCAACTCCCTTAGAAATAAATCCAATAATTCACCCAAAAATATAACTTTAGAATTAAATGATGCAGTTGTAAGTAATCCAGACATTGTTTGCAATATTTTTAACGACTTTTTTTCTGATGTTCCTCAGTGTGACTCTTCTTCAAATAGCAATAACTCTTTTTGTAATAGTAATAATCACACCAACTTTGAACTCACTCAATTTCCACTAGTTAACAAAGCATCACTAATCAAAATAATAACTTCGCTCCCAAACAAAAAGTCAACTGGCCATGATGTCATCTCAATTGATTTAGTTAAAAAGTGCTATCCTGAGTTGATTGATCCTTTAATGGTTTTGATTAATAATTCCATAGAGAAGGGCATGTTTCCTGATGCAGCAAAGCTGGCTCTAATCAAGCCAATTTTTAAAAAAGACAATCCACGTTCGCCTGGGAACTACCGCCCAATCTCGCTCCTACCATCCATCTCGAAGATCCTCGAAAGAGTGGTTTGCGATTCTTTAGTCAATTACCTCAGCAACCACTCAATTCTTTTTAAAAATCAATTTGGATGTCAGAAACAGAAATCCACCAAGTTAGCTTTGGTTAGTTTCATCAATTCCTGTATCGACTCCTTGGACGGCGGTGAGACAGCTATGGGCTGCTTCATCGACCTGTCCAAGGCGTTCGATTGCGTCTCTCACCCAGTTCTTCTAAATAAATTAACCGCAATTGGCATTAAAGGCAAAGCACTCAGCTGGATTAGTTCATACCTCTCAAATAGATCCCACAAAACCAAAATAGACTTTCTTGACCAAGATGGCATTAGAAAATCTTCTTACTCAAACTCAAAAGCTGTATCATTTGGAGTTCCGCAAGGATCAATATTAGGGCCTATTCTCTTCCTCTTATATATCAACGACATCTCTGATTTTCTTCCTGGTAATCTTCTTACAGTCTTTGCCGACGACACGTCTCTGCTAACTTCTCATAAAAATCTCAGCTGTCTAGAGCAAGAAACCTTTTTCAATTTGAACATTCTCTAACAATACTTCTCAGGTATCAATCTTCACATCAACCCCAAAAAAAACACAGTTTATACATTTTATGACAGATCAGAAAAGAAAACGTTTGAACAATGCAGGCACCACTCTTCCGTCTGTTGTACTCGATGACACGATCATTGAGGAAGCTCAATTTGTGGATTATCTGGGGGTGAGATTGGACGGTGGTCTCAGGTGGAACGAACATGTGGATAAACTTGCAAAGCAGCTTGCCTCGAACATTTTTGTTTTAAAAAATATTTCTTCTTTGAATAATATTTCATTATCCAAACTAGTATATTTTGGCTTGATTGAGAGTCTGATTAGGTATTCTGTAATCCTTTGGGCTCTTCCAGTAAATGTAACTTAAATAGAATTTTTGTCCTTCAGAAGAGAGCTATAAGATGTATCTTAAGACTTAAGCCAACTGACTCTTGTTTCGATCACTTTAAAGAACTTCAAATTCTAACAGTACCCAGTATTTATATGTTTGAAGTTATTAGTTATATTAAAGAAAACAACCTTGTTATAGCTCACCAGCATTCTCACAACACTAGAAATAGAAATATTAACCCGTCTGTGCCTCACAATTTAAAGCTTTTTGAAAATAAACCAGATTACATTGGCCTAAAAATTTTCAGTCAACTTCCACCACAAATTGCCCAGATTAGTAACTTAAAAAGATTTAAATCTGAGCTCAAAAAGTACCTCATCGATAAATGCTTTTACCAACTTCCATCTTACCTGACCTGACCCAAACCGTTGATATGACCTTCTCACCCCCCCCCCCACATATGCCTCTGCCTACAATGACAGCATCTGGAAGATGTGCCTCAAAAACTCAAGATTGGTCCTATGCCGAATATGGTCAATCGGGACGACGTGGGATATGTATCTATGTATGTATGTAATGGAAGTGCTCGATGCTCTCACTACTCCATTCAAAAGCCATTTTGATCAAACACAGGTAGTGACAGTTCGAGCCGAAACGACGCGCAGACACAACTGAGCAAATGCCCGTCCACACTGAGCGCGCAAGGGCGAACAAACTTCAAAGATGTTCGTCAAAATACCGCCATCAGTCGGATCGTGTTCGCGAACGTTCGCGAGTGCGCGAAGCTGCGCGGTTCGCCGTCCACACCGAGTGCGCCACTCGGCGCGCACATGTTTTGCGCAGCGCGGCGCAGCTTTGCGCGTTCGGTGTGGAAGTACCTTAAAGGGTATAACATAACAACAAGATTAAAATGATATAATATTATGGGACATCTAAGGGTATATCCTAATAACTTTATGGTACTTGAATAAAATTAAAAAAATTCGAATAAATAGTCAGTATAACCAAAAGTAACCCAACAATGACTTTCGACGATGCTTTCGACCAGATTATGTCACGGGTTTGTGGAGCTCAGACCCCCAAATATGTCCGCAACTGAATGAAGTACGTAATTGTTAACATCAGTGCGAAACCAGATTTTGTAGCTGTTTTTTTTTCGTTAAGACCCCCAGATGTGGATAGCAGCTAAATGTCGTGCATAATGGTTACCATCAGTATGGCACAAGATTATGTAGCTGAGTTTTGTCGTTTAAGCCCCAGATGTGGTTAGCAGCTAAATGTCGTTCGTAATGGGTTACCATCAGTATGGCACAAGATTATGTAGCTGATATGTCGTTAAGACCCCCAGATGTGGTTAGCAGCTAAATGTCGTGCATAAAGGTTACCATCAGTATGGCACAAAATTATGCAGCTGATATGTCGTTAAGACCTCCAGATGTGGTTAGCAGCTAAATGTCGTGCATCACTATGGCACAAGATTATGTAGCTGATATGTCGTTAAGACCCCAAGATGTGGTAAGCAGCTAAATGTCGTGAATAACGGTTACCATCAGTATGGCACAAGATCATGTAGCTGATATGTCGTTAAGACCCCCAGATGTGGTTAACAGCTAAATGTCGTGCATAAGGTTTACCATCAATATGGGTCCAGATTATAGAGCTGACTTGATCGTTACGGCCCCTAGATGTGGTTCTCAGCTGGATGTCGTGCGTAATTTATAACAGCAGGGGGTAACCAGATTATGAAGCTTACTTGTGTAGATACGACGCTCATATATGGTCCGCAGCTGGACCAAGATGTGACAATCTTCCACAGCCGTTGCTAAAATGCCTCGTAATATATTCATTCTCTATTTCTTTAGTGCGAATTCTTGAGTTTTGCCATATTAGATTTTAAACCTGTCGTTAATTACCTAAATATCCAAAAATATATGTGTTATATTTCGTTTTAAATTGTTATTCCAGTCAATTATTATTAAGTTTTAATTATTATTTCAATCAGTAATTTTAATTAGATTTTTGTTATTTATTTTTATTTATTTCCTTGGCGAAGTAATAATTTTATTAGTATAGTTAGTATTATTTTCACATTGACTATTTTTTATTAATAACTTACTGTCGTATAACAGATTGAAAATGTTTAAGAAAAATGTATTTTATTTTTTAAATATTATTTGAATAAATTTTGATATTTTAAAATTAGTCACAACTAAATAGTTTCAGTAATTTTATAAGTGATAATAATGAATCCGTTAGAGCCTTCGTAGATATTCTTGAAAAGCTATTTACTAAATAATTTATCAAAAAATTATATATAAAATTCATTGTAAGTTTTATCATTTACAAAAAAATTATTGGTTTTACTTATTTACAGTTTTTTAGTGCATCTAACATTGTTCAGCTTATCAATTCAAGGACAATTTCAAAGACGAAACTATAGTAGAAGTGGTGTACAAATGGTGGTAAATATAGACGGAAATTATCCCTCTATTATCTACAATTTATGGGCAGATTAACTATTTACACATTGCACTTGTAAATAAATATCTTTCTTGATATGGTTCTATTGAAAAAATTAGTTAAATAAACAAATAATCCATTATTGTAACTGTATGGTAATGTTTTATAATAACAATCAGTCTATAATTTTACGAACTAAAAATATTGTAATTGTTTAAATGTTTATATAAGTATGTTTAATTGTTAAAATAGTACATAATGATTTGTATCTTGTAATTTTTTAAAGTAACGTTATACATTTCATGAATAAATTTGTATATGTTACAATTCAGATTGGGACAAAATAAACAAAGTTAGATATTCATAACACCCTCACTCCACCCCCTCGCAGCTCGCTGTTCGCTGTATGTTGCCTGAAGTTTATTACTTGCCTAGTTTTATATTTTCTCTTCACTCAAATGTAATCCAGTCACCCTTTTAGATTTATTTACTGATATTTCATACAAAAGGCACTATTTTATACCTTACGAAAATTTGTTTGAAGTAATCGCATAGCTAACAATTTACTTATTTATTTAACATTAGTGCCTTTATTAAAAAGGTATTAAAAATGAGTGAATAATTAATACTAATTAACTTGAAAACTCTATGAACTTAATAAATATTAATTCTTAAGTTACAGAAGAAAATTTCACAACATAGTAGTATTTGCTTGAATTTAAACACACAACAATTATTGTAAATTAGGCACGAAAATACAAAAGTTATGCGTGTTGGCTTGGTCGAAAATGTAAATTAACATTGATTTACTTAACTTTTTAATGACAAATGTTTACAAAAACATAAATTACTATAAATATTGGAACAATGAAAAAATAAATTTAATGATTTATCAATCTTAGTGCTCTTGTTGTTCGATATCGAGCAATTTAGTTAAGGTATTTTTTATGTTTACGCTTTTCGATCAGTTTGTAACCAGTGCATCCTCCAAGGTTTAAATCATAACCTCTTTGATATGAATATACAGATGTTTTCAGTGATGTAAATACTGTGTTTACTCGTTACAGCTGGCAACATGAAATCTTTTTAATTTCCTCCTCAAATGGAGAAATTTAGAACTTTAAGGGCGTCCAGAGCCCTTCCGTTTGAATAAATTTCTACCAATTTACTTAAGAAACAACTTCTCGCCGAGCCCTATTCAATGAAACTAAAATCATTGGTTGAAAACTGAAGGATGGGTTCCTTGTACAAAAAACCGTGTCACGTATTAAATATGTATAGAAGATTATTCGTCAACTTGAATTACAAGTATTATTATTTCACTAGAGATCGCGTCCTGGTTGAAATTCAATCAAAAGTTTTTCAGTTTTTCTGGAGTTAGTTAAAACAATATGATATAACTTAAACATCTCTTATTCCTGATTTGCTACCCTTTGTTATTACAACAGCTCTCTAAGGATTCAGTCAATTACCTTCTTCCATAAGATTAACTTTGAAACTTTGAGAGCCTGCAGAGCGTAGGCCTTGGAGCCAGTGTCAATTAAACTCGATTTTGCTCATCTACAGCACAATACCTTTCTAACGGTATGCGAAGATTTCTCCTACGATGCACGAGCTGAAATAAAAGAGGAAACGAAACATGCTTGCCTATTAATATATAGATTTGTTTCAAAACTGGCACCTTCGCTTGAATAAATGATATTATTTTTGTTTTTGCCACTCACTCTTGCTGTTTAACCTAAAGGGCCTTTTAATTTATTCAAAATAATACACAAACTGTGTTGTCGCCAGGCTATTATATGCTTAAAAACAATTTAAACACAACTAATATTATATCATCGTTGTTATGCTTCATTTTTACATTGCGAAAGAAATTTAAATTGGACTAATTTATTCGATTTAATTTTTTACTACTCATTTAGAATTGTGGTTCAAAATAGCATTACCTTATGAAAAATAGTAGATGAAAATATAATCCCATTTTTAATTAGATTTGAATCATTAAAAGTAATCATTCATAAGTTTGCTTATATAAGCCTTTTTTGTTTTGCCTAACCGTAAGACCCTCCTTAACGTCAATTCCAGTTTATTTTATTTTATTTTTTAATGGAGGGGAAAAACTTTCACATTTAAAAATAAACTCTGCTAATACCTTTAAAAGTAGTTGGATGTTGTTTTACAGGTTCATAGAATTGTTATAAATCTCTTTATCGACTAGTTCGGGAGATACTATGCAATAAACTTGTGTTTCTTACCTGTACACCATGGGTTAGGCGATGCAAACTCTGGTAATTGGGTCTATTATTAGGAAACTGTTCGTTAAGCCAGACGTTGCCCTCAGGGGCAGTGGGCTTTCCACTGTACGGGTGTTTCTTGGCGACCCCGGGGTACCTGAGCCAAGCTGTGAGACCCTCCTCACAGTTCTTCCCGAGCTAGGGCCTTTCTTCTCATCTTTCAGGTCTTAGCTCACCGTCTTTATTCTTTCCTGAGCTAACCTTGCTCACCTTCTTGTTTTCGACCCCGAATCAAGGGTGTCTTTCCACCTTCTTTCGACCGGCGCATGCTGGGGGGTCCTGGGAGTGTCCCTGTTGTGTTGCAGGGACTGATGTGTGCCTCGCACTGCCGATGGTCTCCTCCAGTGTGTCGTCAGAAGCCAGCCGCTTCGGACCTTAGTCAGGGAGTGCGGCATGGATGCAGGGATCGGACTCTGCATTGCCACGGTGCGACCCCCAGCACGTCCGGCACATTTTGTGTATCGGTGCTGGGCAAACGGAGGTTCGGGCCCCGGAGTTCCGGGGTAGGGGTGTCTTATCTCCTACGGGGGGTAGACCTCCGAGGGTGTACCCGCTCTCGGCCGATGAAGGGCCGCCCCTTGCCGCACGATGCGCTGGTGACATGAAAGCATGGATTTTATCAACCGAAACACGAAGAACGTAAAGGAGAATGAGCAAGTCGCTTTTAGGCGAAGCTCTATTGTGCAGAGGTCTCCGACCTCGAAGACTGGGACGCCGACAGTGGGAATTAAAACCTCCCCCCCACCGGCACCGTTCAAGACGTTAAGTGACGCCGGATCGTCGTCCGATCCTGGAAAGAAGAAAGTGGAGGTCAATCTAGCGATGAAGGTGACCGAGGCAGAAACCTCAAAAGCGAGGCTCGATGGAATACCTCCCAGGAAGAGCCCTCTTCGTGCGGCATTCGAGCTGCAAATGCTGCGACAGCAGCAGGACGACGCCCACGAGGAGGAAGACTCATGTCTGAAGAAGATGAAAGCTCTTTTGAAGGAGATGGCCAAGGCCCTCTTAATTCAAAAGAACGTAAACAAGGCCATAAAAGAGGGGATTCCGAAACTCGAAGATTCTCTAGAAGAAATCGAGGAATGCCGGAAAATCAGGCTAAAGGCAGTGAAACAGGAGCGCGATGTCACGAACCGAGTCATCTCTGCTTCGCCTCAAGCTCATCTGGCTGAGTCCCAGACTCAAGCAAGAAAGCGAAAGAAGAGGCAGAGCGGTTCATCGTCGGGAAGCCCTGAGCTCGGGGAGTTGGACTTGGCGCCGAGGCCGGTTTTTGTCACTGCATCATCGCAGACATCTCCTGTCCCGGCTGCTCATTCCATCCCGGGCGCTGTCGTTGTTCCAGCGGCTACTCCTGCAGAGGTTCCTGCTCCGGCGGCTAATCCTGCCTTGGCAGCAAACTCTGCCTCAACACTTTTGGGGGGCTGGAAGACGCGCCTGTCTAAGAAAGAAAGGAGGAGGCAGAAGCAAGCGGAGGCAGCTTCGAAAAGTGCGTCGAGGGTGGAGCGGACGCAAGTCTCAAACCCGGTTGGGGAGGCCTCTGGCAAGTCTGTCAGAAAGCCTAAACAACCCAGGCCTAAGAAGCCCAGGACGGAGGCAATCTTGATCAAGCCCTTAGGGGGGCGATCTTTTGCCGATGTTCTGGGTCAGATTAGATCGCAGGCCAAACCGGAAGAGACCGACACCGTTATCAAGTCTATTCGGCGAACCCAGAACGGGGATGTCCTCCTCGAACTGGGGAAGTCGAGTGACAAGATCGGTTTTGCCGCTTCCCTCAAGACTGCACTTGGGGACAAAGGCTCCATCAAGGCCCTGGAACCGAAGTGTTCGGTCCAGATTCGGGACCTTGATGTCCTCTCCACCGAAGATGAGGTGACCCGTGCGATCCAGGTGGCACTCCCGGAGATACCGGCCGATGGAGTGAGGGTATGGCTGACAAAGCCTAACCGAAGTCAACTCCGGATGGCTGTTGCTGAGATGAGCGAAAAGCACGCCAATAAGCTGCTTAGCCTTCAGCACCTCAGAGTCGGTTGGGTCAGTTGCAGGCTCAAACGGAGGGTGGTAGTTTCGAGATGCTTCCGCTGTCTCGGTTTCGGCCACTCCTCCCGAAACTGTAAAGGGCCCGACAGGAGTGCCAACTGCTTACAGTGTGGAAGCCAGGGCCACAAACGTAAGGAATGTTCCTCGAGCCCCTCCTGCTTCCTCTGCAAGGATTCAGGCTCCAGTGCCCTCGGTCACTTACCCGGGTCTGGTCAGTGCGGTGCCTTCAGAGCCGCACTTGAACAGGCAAAAGGCAGCGGCCGGTAATTCGCATCCTCCAGGCCAACCTTCATAGATCCTGGGGAGCTGATAACCTTCTAGATCAGCTCGCCCGAGAACTTGGTGCTGACGCGCTCCTTATCAGTGAACAGTATCGGGACAGAGACCCAAACACTTGGATCTCGGACAGCCTCGGTACTGCTGCATTTTGGGCACGTAATACACGAGATGTTTTGGTGCGGAGTCACGGGCGCGGCCGAGGATTCGTCTGGGTTCGGTGTAGGGACGTGACTATCTTCAGTTGCTACCTCACACCCAACGAGGCCGTCCAGGACTTCCGCGACAAGATAGATAGCCTAGAGGAGTGCGTTCTCGGCACCACCGGGCATGTCGTCGTTGGTGGCGATTTCAACGCCAGGGCCGTCGAGTGGGGAATGCCCTTTACCAGCTCCCGGGGGAAATACATCCTGGATTTCATCGCCAGGGCCGGTCTTGTCGTCCTCAACCAGGGCGACACACCTACTTTTCGGCGCCCCGGGCAGAGAGGCACGATCCCCGACGTCACCTTTGCGTCTGAGTCGCTCCTTCCGAGAATCTCTGGCTGGAGGGTTGTGGAGGACTACACGGGTAGCGACCACCAATACATCGTTTTTGACCTGCATGATCAGGCAAATCGTCGAGTTTCCGCATCTCGGGAAGGGCCACGTCGGTGGAACACCAACAAACTGGACGTGGTCAAGTTCACCGAAGTCATCTCTCGGGGAGCGCAGGGGAATCCTGGTGAGGCTGGGGCCGAGGCACTAGTAACATCCACGATGGAACTGATCGTCTCGGCCTGCGACCAGTCTATGCCGCGAAGGAAACCCCGACGCGACAAACAACCCGTTTACTGGTGGACTGAAGAGATTGCGGAACTCAGAAGAACATGTTTAAGAACTAGACGAGCCGCCACAAGAGCGAGAATTCCCGCAGACAGAGTTCGTAAGTCGGAGGCCTATAAAGCTGCGAGAAAATCTCTCCGCCAGGCGATAATTAGGAGCAAGGCGAATAGCTGGAGGAGACTTCGTGACGACGTTGACTCTGACCCGTGGGGCCTGGGTTACAAACTTGTAA
Organism: Neoaliturus tenellus; assembly: GCA_030545055.2. Taxonomy (NCBI): domain Eukaryota; kingdom Metazoa; phylum Arthropoda; class Insecta; order Hemiptera; family Cicadellidae; genus Neoaliturus; species Neoaliturus tenellus. Next base: position 108,655,281 of record CM061534.1, on the reverse strand, counting down.
CACAGAAACTCGGCGCCCGCTCTCCACCTTCCATCATGGAGGGCGCCACCATGGGGAGGATCGTCGCTGCGTTGTTTCCTGAACATCCACAGCGACCGCCGGTTGACTTCGGACGGGTAGAGGACGTTCCACTCTTCACCTTCGAGGAGCTGGAAACCTCCGTTCTCTCCCTGAAGAGCAACAAGGCTCCTGGCCCGGACGGGATTCCCAGTGAGGCTTTAAAGAAAGTATTTTCAATCAACGCTGACTTGTTGTTGAGAATGTACAATGCCTGTTTGGTAGAAGGGGTGTTTCCGGCTCCCTGGAAAACAGCCAGGCTTGTACTGATCAACAAGGGCAAAGGTGATCCCGAACTGCCGTCGTCCCACAGGCCTCTCTGCATGTTGGACACGGCTGGGAAGCTGTTCGAGAAGCTGATCCGTTCCCGCCTGACTTCTGCCGTGGAAGCTGCCGGGGACTTATGCCCCCGTCAGTACGGCTTCAGAAAGGGACGGTCAACGATCGACGCTGTCACCGAAGTTCAGACAGCTGTGGAGAGAGCCGAGAGCCACAACCATTTCTCCCGCCGAGTAGTGCTTCTTGTTACGCTTGATGTCAAGAATGCCTTCAACTCGGCGAGGTGGGTCGATATGTTGGATGCGCTTCGTAACACCTTTCGTATTCCTGCATATCTGTTGCGGCTCATCGAGGATTATCTACGCTCTCGAAGCCTGATCTATGACACGAGGGACGGAACGCGGACGATGGAAGTCACTTCTGGTGCCGCACAAGGTTCAATACTCGGCCCGGATCTCTGGAACGTTGCCTATGACAGCCTCCTGAGGTCCGAGATGCCTGAGGAAACCACTTTGGTTGGGTACGCTGATGACGTCGCAGCTCTCATTGCTGCACGCAACGTTGAGCTGGCCCAACTAAATTTGAACCGAGTTATGCGGGTTGTCAACAACTGGATGTCCGATCACGGTCTCTCGCTTGCTCTTAGTAAGACGGAAATCGTGATTCTCACGAAGAAGAGGATCGACACCGTCGTCCCGTTTCGAGTGGGAAGGGAGGTGGTCACATCAACTCGTGCCGCCAAATACCTTGGGGTTATGGTGGACACCAAGTTAAGCTGGAGGGATCAGATCTTCCGTACGGCGGACAAGGCCGCTAAGGTAGTTACTCACCTTAGTAGGCTGATGGCCAATGTCGGGGGTCCCCGATCCAGCAGAAGACGTCTGTTGATGTCCGCGGTCCAGTCCGTGCTCCTTTACGGGGCAGAGGTGTGGGCAGGCGCTCTAGATAAGGAGTGCTACAGGTTGCGACTCGCCCGGGTTCAGCGTCAAGCTGCGCTCCGGGTGTGTTCCGCCTACCGGACAGTGTCCGAGCCTGCCGTCCTGGTGGTCGCCGGAGTCATCCCTGTCAAGCTCTTGGCAGGGGAGAGGAAAGCGATTCATCAGAGACGTGGCGAGATCGGCAAGGACACGGCAAGAACAGAAGAGCGCTCCCGAACCTTCCAGCAATGGCAACACAGCTGGGAGCACGACACCCGAGGACGATGGACTGCGCGACTTATCAAGCAGGTCCAACCATGGGTGGAACGGCGGCATGGGGAGGTGGACTACTACCTGACCCAATTTTTGACAGGTCACGGCTATTTTCGATCGTACCTGAACCGGATGGGAAAGACCGGTTCACCGGACTGCATTTATTGCCCGGGTGTTCCCGACGATGCGGAACACACATTCTTCCGCTGTCCCCGTTGGGAAGGGCCCTGCCTGGAGGCCACACAAATATTTGGTGCATTTTCGGTGGACTCGGTCTGCCAAAAGATTTTGGAGGATGAGGGCAACTGGGATTGTTTGTCACAGTTCGTCCGGGGCATCCTCCTGGAAAAGAAAACCGATCTGGACCGCGAAGTGGCCCAGATCCCTTGATAGAGCGGCTGGATAAGGAGCGAGCCCGACGGGCGTAAGCCAAATTTAGGCCTAGCCTGACGTAATGTGATAAACAATTCCAGGTTAGATTCCTAAAGAGTAGAGGAGGTTTTTTAGTGGGTAAACCCGTTTTTTAGGGGAGCCCCACACTACAGGCTGGCCACCTGTGTGCGTAATGCATTTTTCCGCCTCTCCCTCAAAAAAAAAAAAAAAAAAAGCCAGACGTTACGTTAACCTAGTAAAATAGTTTTCAACAGAATAGCACATTCTTTGAAATTTTTACGGTATAAAATTCATGTGACTTTTGGATCACTCATAGGTGAAGTAAAATCGATTGCTTGATTTACTAAAGGATAATCTGAATTATTGAAGTAAAACTGTTTTATTTTTTTACGCAAGTACTTAGTTTAACGTTTTACAATAAAATGATGTTTTCATCAAGAGTGAAATTTGAAAATGCATTTTAGATGCAAAAGCTATTTTTTATTTTATTTTGTCAGGTAAACTAAACTCTTTTATTAGTTTACCTTTTAAACTGTTGCTATTAAAAGTTTCATTTTAAAGTTAGAACTAAGTTAGTCTTATTAATAAATTAATTAATTTACAAGGTAAAAGTTACTGAGACCCTTTAATTAACCGCATACTTATGTCAGTTAGTTTAAACTGTTAAAAGAATATTCATTGTGCATAGTTGATTTTACACTCCCTTTTTACTTTTTATAAAATACTTCAAACTTTATTTAATTTCTAATGAGTTTCATTAACTAGAAGTACAAAAACATACTTCTAAAAAATTATTTTAAATAGTCAGTTTATATTTTCAATACATAAGTTGTTTCAAATAACCCAACAATAAGTTATTTTAGTAAGGGTGTATTGCCATAACATCTTATGAAGGCCACTTTAAAAGGTAATATACAAGGGTTGAGGTGTAAGTCGTGCAATGAACGGGAAGGGTGGCCTAGTTTGGTGGTGTCCCACCTCGCAGGGCGGGCTGGTGAGATTTGATTTATTTGAAAAATGACATTTAGTCACGCTAACCATGTTTCACTGGAACTTTCCCAAAATGAAGAAGACAGTGGTGTTGTGTGGTCGTAAATGTACAACGTGAAACGTTTTTAAATTGTATTTGCTATAAACTCTTTACTACTATAAAATTTTGAGTTGTTTCAAAAACAATGTTTAACTTAAAGAAAATGCCATGCTATAAGCTTACGAGTTCAATATGATACTGAGAAAAACTATTAAGAATTTATTTTGAAGTCCTTTTACTACACAGTATTTTTGTGAGAGTTATCATTATCACAGAAGAAAATTATTAAATATCTAAAATATTATTAAACCAATGAATATTTTAGGGGTTTAACCTATAAAAATGTGTTAATACGGTCGTAAGCGTATCCCAGTATTTCTTCAAATAATTCCTAAGTTGTAACAAAACAATTTAAACATATTATATGTATGCTGATGGATTAATAAATCTAATTGGTATGTTGTAAAAGGAGTACTGTATTACTGTATCATAGTTCTTTTTTAATATCAAAACTTACAGTAATATGTATACGTGTAAATTGTTACAAAAAATTAATTATTAAAAACAATTTTATGCTTAATTCATTTTAATTAAAATAATTATAATTTTCCAATATTTTCTGCTCAGCACCAAAATTATATTTGGAAAGCTTAACAAATTTTACCATATTAAAATATTTAAATTATTGATTTAAAGATGGTATTTTATTTCTAATGCACATATCCAGAAGCGGGAGGCCTTTTATTAAATAATACATCCGTTATTCATGAATTTGCAATAACAAAGTATTTATAAATGAAAGTTGAAGAAGTTGATTTTACAAAATAAAGGTAGACACGCAACCAAACTGTATCATAATCAGATTAAGTTAAGAGAGGTAGTTCCTGCCAGGAAAGTTATTAAATACAAAAACAAACTTCTGTCGCAGGACAAAACTTTATTATGTATTTCAAAATACAAAGAAACCTGTCACATTTTGCGCAGGTTTAAGCAGCATTTGGTAACTTTCTTATTCAAACTCCAACTCCCAATGATGCATGAGTAATTCATTTCAATATAAATGTGACATTTCCTTTGTCGAATGGTCTTTAGAACCTATTTACTAGAGCCAACTGTAACTTGATATTTAAATTCAATCAATTTCATTTCAAAGCATTGTTTAGAAAAACAAAATAACAGAATAAAATAGCTTTAAGGCCGTTAATAAAGTTTACCAAAACCGTCACTGATATTCATAGGAATAAAATACAAAGTGTTAGAATAAAGTGGTCATCACAGTGACTATGTGACAAAACTGACTATGTGTGATCTTTTTATTTCCTCTACTAACGTATATTGGAACTCTATACCTTAGATTTCAGCTGCAGCAAATTCACAATCCAAATCATTTTATGATACATGATTTACTTAATCTTACATATGATCAAGGTATAAATTAGTAAAACAGCAAAAATCCACTTTTCCTGCAGTAAATAATAAAAGGTTTGTTAATTATTCATATTAGTATACCCTACACATGTGGCTGACCGCACATAAATTTTATAATTTATAACTCTATTAAAATTTTCCAGCAGTTTAAATTATACCTGAAAAGAAATTAATGAATGGCATTATTTATTGTTAAAAATAAGTTCTATTGAATTAATGAACAAATAAATTTCTGTAAAATAAGAAATTATTGAATACAAACAAAATATTTTTCTATCTGAAAAATACTCTTTGGCAAGTTTATTTTTTTATATCTAACTCACACACTAGAATATTACTGCATTAAGAGAAAGAATTACAGTAGACTTTACAAACTCAATAAAACCACTTCCAACCATAAACACTTGAACACGTTTAGAATATTTCCGCTATATTAAACAGAGCTTTACCACTTAAACTGGATTATAAAAAAGGATTCATTTCAATTGATTTCCCAATAAAAAAAATCTGTTTTCAAATCTATCAAACTTTTTTTATAAGCCCAAATCAAGCAGACTCCTTAAAAAAGATTTTTGCTGCGGTAATATATATTTTATTATTTTAATATCTATAACAGTTAATTAATTAAATTCTTTTAGAAACTATTAATTAATAATAAATAATATAAGTTGAGAAGGCAGATAATCAAGACATATACATACATTGAGTATAAAAACTCTCGCAAGCGCTTATAACAAATATATTTATTATAAGCGCTTTTATAATAAATGATAAAGCAACACAACTTAGTAGATCCTGACTCAATTATAACACTAACTTTAAAAGGACATTAAACGTGGTTACATATAGTATACCGTAGTAAATTTTGAAAATTTTATTTTTTCCCCGCCATATTGGAAAGAGGATAATTTATGCGTATACGATAATTTTTATGAGTGAAATGTTCTTAAAACATCAATTTAAGACATTTTTATTCTAGAGTATTTTTTTATTTTAATCAATGGTTTTGGAGATATGAACAGATAAAATTTGCCCCTGTTATTCTTATGGAACTGAAAATGAACTTTAATTGCCTCTAGCTCCCTAACCGTGAGGTTTAGAAGAAAATGGCAAAGAATAAAAAAGTCTTAAAATTATATGCAAATTTTAAAAAACACCATAACATGTAGGGTGTTTCATAAGAAATTTTAAAGTTGGCCGCCATATTGGAAAAATGGCGGGAAATTTTGAAAAGTGAAATACATACCAAAAAGCAAAATAAAATAAACGGTATCAGATAACTGACACATACTTTCTCCCAACAATATAAAAACATGTGTTAAAAGCTTTAAACATTAATGTCTAGATGACTCTGTCGGATAGCTACCAGCTGAGCAGCGCGAGCTTGACCCTACGCGCATCTGTGACTTTTAACAACGTACTGCGTTTACCGCTAAATGAAAAATTGTATTTTCTCCTCAACCACTTGACGTAGAGCAATAATTTAAAGTACTGGATTATTTAGTTTTTTGAGCTTGATTTAATGGTGATAAGTAAAATTTATTTTGAGACAACAGCTATTTTGAAAATAAAAAAAATTGATTTTTTAAACACTTTTTACTCCATAACTTTTGAAAGCGCATTTTCTCGGAGATGCGGGTGGTGTCATTTTATTCATCATTTTAAGCTTAATAAACCACAAAATTTTAATCAAAATCGTTAGAGCCGTTTTTGAGAAATTTTGATTTTTGACGATTTTTGAGGGTTTTTGGGGGTAAAATACCCTTAAAAATCAAAAATTCAAAAAAATGAAAAAAACACCTGGAATTATTGTGGATTTGGACCTATATACCAAATTTCATTAAAATCGGACCATTAGGGCATTCTCTAGCTCTGTTTACATCCTGACACACATACACACACACACACACACACACACACACACACACACACAGACATCACTCCGAAAACCACTTTTTTGGACTCAGGGGGAACCATAATGGATAAATACACCAACAACTCAAATTCGAAAATTTTGACGAAAACAATACTTTCTCCATATACTATGGTATAGGGGGAGAAAGTAAAAGTAAAGGGGTCCCCCATAAGAAGTACACTGTCAGACATAAAATAAAAAAGTTAGCTATTGTAACACTTTAGGCTGGACACCCGGTATATACAGTATATGTATATATATATATACAGGGTGTCCCGGAACTCTCTGGAACCCTTTTGTATATTTGTTCCTTGCATCGAGACAAGAAAAAAACATCATACAAATAGGGGTCTAAAATCCATCGTTTAGCCACTAGCCGCCATTTTGTTTTTTTCACGTAATAATTTTTATTTCCGTAACGGATGGTTGTATTCAGTTCATATTTGGTATGAATCTTTATCATACTAAAGTACATTTTCAGGAAATAATTTATTTTTTCTGCTGTGTATTTTCAAAATGGCGGCCATTTTAAATTTTCAAACTCAAATATCTCAAATTATGTAAATTTCAAAAAAATTTTACTTTGTACAAAAAAGTTGCCAAATTTAATTATCTAACCAACGGTACCAAGTTTGTAAGGATTTGATTACAAATAACGGAGTTATTGCGATTTTCTGTGAAAATGGCCATAATTTGCATTAATTATAATGCAAAATCAATGTTTTTTTGGAGAAAAATCGCAATAACTCCTTTATTTGTCATCAGGTCCTTACAAACTTGGTACCGTTGGTTAGATAATTAAATTTGGCAACTTTTTTGTACATAATAAATTTTTTTGAAATTTACCAAATTTGAGATATTTGAGTTTGAAAATTTAAAATGGCCGCCATTTTGAAAATACACAGTGGAAAAAATTAATTTTTTTCCTGAAAATGTACATTAGTATGATAAAGATTTATACCAAATATGAACTGAATAAAACCACCCGTTACGGAAATAAAAATTATTACGTGAAAAAAACAAAATGGCGGCTAGTGGCTAAACGATGGATTTTAGACCCCTATTTGTATGATGTTTTTTTCTTGTCTCGATGCAAGGAACAAATATACAAAAGGGTTCCAGAGAGTTCCGGGACACCCTGTATATATATATTCTATATATACAGTATATGTACATTATGGTATTCATTTTTTATTGAGGTCTAGTTTGATCACTAAGAATCAATACAGGAAACAACTAATGATAGAAGAACTAAGAACACCAGGCCCCACGAATTAAGTAGGAAAAAAAATTAAGCCACTAAATTGAATCAAATTACCTTTCCAACCACGAAATCATGAGATAAAATCACGCTCCACAGTTTTTGTGTGTAGGTAATAACTTTTTGCCGACTATCGGTTATCACTAATAGGCTAACTATCAAAAATTATTATCTTGATCTATTGTAAAAAATACTGACATATTCTAACATTGAAATTTGTGTTCAGTAACCTTGATGGAAAATTGTATATTAAATAATGAATCTATTTGTCAGTAAATGTGTCTAAAGTAAAAAAATATTTGTGAAAATTACTCTCATTTACACAACTTTCGCATAACTTTTTTTTGAAATAACTTTCGTTACTATATGTCAGTAACCCAGCAAAAGCTGTTAATCATCAAAATTGTATGTACATACCTTTCGAAATGATCTGCAACAGTTTTAATGGATTGCTTGACACATTGGATTTGACTTTTCTTTACATAATTCCCAAATGTCAATATGATTTTATTATGTAACTCTGTAGCCTATTTATAGTTATGCATATACAGGGTGTCCCTGAGCCCTCTACTGACCTCTAGAGGTAATATTACTAATATAAATACAAGCCAAAAAGTCATATTTAAAATTCCCAAAACTCCATAGTTAACCGTACAGCCACCATTTTGTATTATTAAAGAATAATTTTTAATTCAAGAAAGGTTTACTGTAATAAGTTAAGCCTCGGTATACGAACTTTTGAGGCAAAGGGATAGTTGAAAAAATTATAAATTTTTACAGCTCATATTTTCAAAATGGCGGCTGTTTGAAATATTTAACCTTAAATTTCATAAAAACTACATAAGGTTGCAAAACTACTTTTTCCATAATAAAAGTTTATGTCCCTATGTACTTTTTAGAAAATTCAATTTAAATTCCAATGATGAAAAGGTTATGGAAATCAGTTCGTAAATAAACTAGATATAGTGATTTTAATAAAAATAGTCACGCATTTAAGCGGGTTTCCGAGCGAAAAGCTCTGCCGCGACGCCAGTTCAAAAAATGATCTCAAACCAAAACTTCTCCGATTGAAGCGGTACGACCGTGGCTAGCTTCAGTAAAATAACTCTATCTCGCTTGTTTATTAGCTGATTTCCATAACCTTTACATTGTTACATTTAAAATAAATGTTCTAAAAATTACATAAAGACATAAACTTTGCTAACATATGTACCGTAGTTTTTATACAATTTAAGGTTAAAGATTCTAAACAGCCACCATTCTGAGCTGTAAAAAATAATTCTTTTTATCCAATGAGACCTTTGCCTCAAAAATATGTATAGGCCTACCAAGTTTTAGCTTATTACAACAAACAGTTTTTAAATTAAAAATTACTCTTAAAAATACAAAATGGATGCTGTACAGTTTACTACGGAGTTTTGTAAATTTTTACTTTCTCTATACCATAGTATAAAGAGAAAAAGTATTGTATTCGTAAAAATTTTCCAATTCCTTTGATCATGTATATATTCATTTTGGAGCCCCTTTCCCCCTATAAATGTATATATTGAGAAAGTATTGGTTTCGTCAACATTTTAAAATTTGAGTTGTTGGTAAATTTATCCATTTTGGTGCCCTCAGAGTCCAAAAAAGTTTTTTTCAGAGTTATGTCTGTCTGTGTGTGTGTGCGTGTGTGTGTCTGTGTGTCTGGATGTAAACAGAGCTAGAGAATTCCTCAATGGTCTGATTTTGGTGAAACTTGGTGGTATGTACCTACATACCTACATACCTTGGTGGCATGTACCTTATCGTGGGTTTGAACCTTCAAACCCACGATAATTCCAGGCGTTTTTTATTCATTTTTTTGAATTTTTTATTTTTAAGGGCAATTTACCCCTAAAAACCCTTCAAAAACGTGAAAAATCAAAATTTCTCAAAAACGGCTTTAACGATTTTGATTAAAATTTTGTGGTTTATTAGGATTAAAATGCTGAATAAAATGACACCACCCGCATCTCCAGGAAAATTCGCGTTCAAAAGTTATAGAGCAAAATGTGTTTAAAAAAACTCAATTTTTGGATGCAAAAACTCGTGCTGCTCACCCGGTGGCTATCCGACTGAGCCATCAAGACATTAATGTTTTGAGGCTTAACACCTTTTCATATTCTTGGGAGAGAGTATGTCAGTTATCTGATACCGTTTATTAATATGATATTTTGACTTGTCTTTAGGTCAGGAATAATACCTTATGAGATAGGTAGAGAGTTCAGGGACACCCTGTATACAATTAATTGCATATTTAAATCGCATTTAAAGTTTTAGCTTTCATCTAGTTAAGCAAAAAAGACAATGTTCCACCAAAAGATTCTATATTTACTTTCTATACAGAATGAGACTTCAATAGATGAATTATGAAGACTGAATATGACCATAAGATTCCATTATGAACTCTCAGAACTATAGGACCAAGCGACGAGTCCATGATACAAGCTCTATCTAGTTTTATGTATTATGGTTATATGGTATTATGTATTATGCATTAATGATATTATGTATTATGGCATTTATCAGGTTTTTAAATACTGAGTTGTAATTAGAAACTGGGAAAGAATAAACCAAATCCTTGACAAATCCACATATAGCGAAATCCAGAGATGCGAAGAGTGGCAATTCAGTCAAGCACACACATTTTTTTGCATTGTAAGTAAACTGTATTGTAGTCAATTAGCTGTGTTTAGGTGTTAACAAAGTGATGGGAAAAACTAGGATAAATTCCCTTGAAAACAAGAAATGTAATATGAGTGTGGCTGTAATAGTGTCCATACAGCAAAGCTATAAAATCGGCAAGACTTTGTAGACACCCGGTATATCTGTAATATTGAAGCTTTTGTCATATAATAAACATATAAAACATACAATATAATATATAAATGATAATACAATAAATAAATAAATGTTACGTTATAAATAAACCTTTATTATTTCTACACTTGTAAACGTAACCCATCCATTGATTAATTTTTTTTGTGAAACCCAAGTGGTGATAAAAATACTATTAGTCTTGAGAGAATTTAATTCTAAAGCTCGCTATGTAACTATTTTATTAATACTAAAACTCTTCTTACAAAAAATGTGTCTTAGGCTAATAAGAGTTATTATTTGATATGGCAAGGTATTCCCTGCAGCAATTCCAATGTCTCTTCAAACAAACCAATATAGGCTATAATAAGCGCTAATAAGAGAACTAATATATGCTTAGTTATTGTAAAAGAAAATACTAACAGTTTACAAAATTCTTTTAGACGGTTTATTCTTAAAGAAGAGAGTGTGACAGAACATTAGAATATACACACTATATAGTTTGACAAACCAGTATATCATCTATAATAGTTGTCACAATGTTGTCCTAAAATCTGCAATCGTTACACCTATTCACAAAAAGGGCAGTATTACAGATAAAAGCAACTATCGGCCGATTTCAATCACGTCAACCTTTTCCAAGGTTTTTGAAAAGATCTTTCTCAATCGCCTTCAACCTTTCTTGTCCAACCAAAATATACTTTTTGAAAAGCAGTTTGGTTTCAAAAAAGGTTCATCTTGTGTTGACGCTATGTTCAGCTTCTTGTCGAACATATCAAGGTCACTTGATAACCGTGAGCATACTTTTGGGATCTTCCTCGATCTAAGTAAAGCTTTTGACATGGTCAATCATAGGCTATTGTTGAAGAAACTAGATCACTTTGGTATCAGAGGTAACGCCTTAAGTTGGATCTCTTCTTTCTTGTATAATAGAACTCAATCTGTTAAAATTCAACATTTGGATGAAAGCAGTTGCCTCTCTTTCAAGTCGTCTCGTGAGGTTAATGTATCGTGTGGTGTCCCTCAAGGATCCGTCCTGGGACCTCTCCTGTTCCTATTGTATGTCAATGACATTCGCTCGAGCGTGACTACAGCTGATTTGTGTATGTTTGCAGATGACACTTCATTTAGCCTCAGTGACATTTCCCGAGAAAATCTCGAAATAGAATCCTTCACTCAAAGTAGTCTTCTTTTACAGTGGTTGCTGGACAACAATCTTCGCATAAATATTGACAAGACAAGCCTCATTGATTTTAACCTGAGGAAAGCGGAGGGTTCAACTAGTGTGTTCCTGGGTGAAACTTTAGTTGATTCTTGTCAGCAAACCAGTTTTCTCGGCTTGATTATAGACTCCAAACTTGATTTTTCTGAACATGTAGCTAAGGTTAGACGCAAGCTAAACAGCAGTATCTTCATTCTTCGTAGACTATCTAATTTCGCAAATACAGATGTACTTCTAACTGCTTACTATGGGTGTTTTTATCCTTATATAAGCTATGGAATAGCAATATGGGGTTCTGAGTCAACCAAAACAAAGTCACTCTTCCGTCTTCAAAAAAGCAGTTCGTTTGGTTTTTGGCCTCAAGAAATCTGAATCTTGTCGGGGTATTTTTTCCAAATTTAATCTTCTCACTTTTTCCAGCTTATACATCTACGAATGCCTCTCCTTTTTCATTAGAAACAAACACATGTTTAACTCCCGGAACACTACTCATTACCAATTCAGAAATACTTGTACATTGGCTATTCCCAAACATAAAACCACCTTCTTTAAAAAACAAACACTTTATAACATAATTCAGCTATTCAATGCATTGCCTTCAGAAATAAGAAAAGAAGCCGACCTAAAACGATTCAAGAGTCGTCTGCGAGCGCTCCTTCTCAGCAAAGAATATTACAGTGTACAGGACTTTTTAAATGATAGGAATGATTTTAGTTAGGAAATTGATTTGTGTTTTTTATTCTATAATGTATACTGACAATTGTCAATGCTGTATGAACATCAGTTTACGACAATAAATGATCTTGATTCTTGATTCTTGATTCTTGTTTGCCACGCTTGTCAAATTGTTTGTCATGCTTTCCATTCTTTTGCGTAACGCATTTGTCACTGTCACTGTAGCTTGTCAGCCTTTGATGATGAATCACTTTACTAAAGATTAAAATGTTGATAGGCTATTATATTTCACATTTAAAATATATTTTTGTTGGTTAAAGTACTATGGAATCAGTTTTCGGGAATTAGTGAGGTAATTTATTTTGTGCCAAGCAAATTTCATACACGTATATTAACAATAACTTTCCAGCTTATTAAGCTGCAAACACTTAAATATTTCACCCCGATGTATTTTAAAATATTTTCTATAAATTTACCCATTACATTCAAAAGCAGGCTAATTAATTGATACTTCGTTCATGATTGATATGATGATGAATAATGACGACTGAGAAAGAAGTTGTTTGTATGTTTCGTATAGTTGATAACTTACGAAAACTTGTAAGTTTCGTAAGTTATCAACATCGTTTACGAAAACGATGCAAAAATCTTCATTAGACATTTGCATTCGAACATGTATTTTTATCTATATGAATACAATAGGAAACTTACACCTATACTTACAACCTATATATACGTATATGTGGGATAAAATGTTCCGCCTGTAAGAAATATCAAAGTAAATACAAGTTATTCTCTGATCTTTTCAATGATAGTGTCTTAATTATCAACCACCATAATGTGTAATCAAAAGATGGGTTGCTAAATCGCATTTGATTTATATACTCGAATTTTATTAGTTTATATTTAGGTATGAAATTTCTATGAAAACTACCAATTATAATTTTCTTCTTGTTTTATAATTTACAAAATATTATTTTTTTTATAAGTTGGAGAATGTTTATAAATATTAATTTACACGACAAATATGATATTGTAAATAAACTACATCAAAAAGTATGAAATTTAATTCTACATAATTTTTGATTGTTTGTTTTTGTATAAACTTTAAATTTTCCCGGAACATTGTTAACGTTTAAAAGTTTTATTATGTAAAGCACAAAAGCCACTACTCAATAAATGGTAGAGGTTGAAAGAAATCAAACTGGATTAAATTATAGTCCAATGGTAACATGGTAATTGAAATAAACTGTTGCTAACGACCTGCTATTAAAGTAAGTGCAGAGTGAAACTTTGCCTTCAAGGACGGGCCGGCACGCGACACCCCAATGTAGTCTAATATGTGTGGAAAAATATCTCACAAACCTCTGAATCTGCGGGTCAATCCATTGAGATGTCGATCACATCAAAACACACTGAGACACTTCGCGGAACATAAACGGGGAAAACTCACGTAGAGGAGGGAAGTACGTGGACCGGGCTCGGCGGCTGTGACAGTACTGAGGAGCTCTGAAGGGTTGGGCGGCCTGTGAGCATGCGCACGACTGCCAACTTGCAACTGTGAAATAACCCTACTAGGGCGTAGCCTTTTACTTTTCTAGGCGCTGAATTAACCCATGTCTCCACGATAGTTTTGCCATTTTTCCAAGGCTGTTTTCGGTTCAATCTAATAGTTTCTATTTAGAAATTTTTTATTGTTTCTTCAAAGAATTTGAGTCTGAAATTATTTCTGAAATTACTTTTCCATTTGTTTAACTAAATAGGTTCAATTGGTAATGGAGTTTTACTGTATATCTATATTGAATAAATATTGAAGAAAGTTTTGCATCAATCTTATTTCGGTCTATTAGAAAAAAATCTGAGTTACATCAAAGCGGACTTTTCATTAGAGCAGTAAAATTAAGTTTGCCAGCAGTTTTTTTTTAAAGTAAGTATTCCTTTTTTGTGTACGAAATTTGCTTATGCTCTATAGACATTTAAAGCTTATTATCTTCTATTTCCATAACTTAAAGAATGCTAAATTCTATTATGAAAAGTAACGTTCATAATAAAGTCGTTTCAGGGATCAATGAATTTTCCACGATGGCTTCGCCTCGTCTATTATTTATCTTGCCGGGAAATAGGTCGATGTAGAGGCTAGTGATGAAATTATGCTCTTAAACTCCGAATAGCTCGTAAAACACATCTACTAAATGGATTATGTTTGTGTGAATAGCTTAAATGTGACGTGAGCCCATTTTCAATGTGTGAATAGCCTATACAGTATTTAAAAATACATCTCAATAATCCATTGTTTCCTGATACTTGGAACTCTTCGTAGAAATATGCAAGAGATAAAAAAGAGAACAGTTTTACATATATTTTATAGCCCTTACATTATTTCTATAATCCAAATGAAAAATAAACCAAAAATTATAATATTTAATTTTACTTTTAATATTTCCAACGAGATGATAGTTATTTTAATTGTTGATTTTGACATAACTAATAGTTACATGGACATCTAAGTTCAAGCATTTTTATTCAATTTAAAGCACGTAAGACTATAATAAATTATCAATTATTATTCAATATACTTTAATTTTAACAAATTGTCAGGAAAAAAGTAATAAAAGTTAATGAAACATTTCGAAATGGTTATACCAGCACCTGGAGTGAGCATTTTGTGTCACTCGGTGAGACAGATGTGCAATTTCAATAGAAATAAATAATACCATAAACCAAAAACCATTACAATGTATCTTTTTCAGCTATGCATTTCACGAAAATAAACTAACACAACCTAATCAACCAATTTCCCCCCTCAAAAAAATTAAAAATAAATTAAAGTGTAATATTATAAACCGCTCTATCAAACATCTACAAAAACCATTAAAAAATGATAACAAAACATTAAAAAAACAACTACAAAAATGCAAATATCATCTCTAGGCTTCGAAAGGGACAAGGTACGTGGGTAAAATTGGTTTTTGATGTGTCGGTCTTTTCACTAGATTTCACAGCAAATCAGGTCAAAAGCAAACCCACAGTTTCAACCATATTTAATACTGATTACATTTGCAAAACTCTGGTTATTTAGAATGGGGATATATCATGATTAAAGCCAACACATAATTTCAACTTTGTTTTAGTCTGAAGCAACACCTAATGATTCTGTTTAGTCATCCATTTTCGGTCGTTATACATAACCATTACACGAATTGAAAGTTTCTAGTCTCAGATTACTCTATAAAAAAAACTCTTACGCTTAATTTCAATAACAAAAGGCTAGACTTTAAAAAAATCTAAGTCATCATATTTCAAAACTTTAGAAGAGGATGAGATTGTGAAAGATTTTGACCGAATGGACTTTTTGCAAGGAAACCCTCTGACTCGCGTAAGCCGAAAATCTTCAACGTGACCAGATTACTCCGCTTTATTATTGGTTACAATACCAGAGAGAAACGTCTCCAAGATTCATCACGTGATGTTGGCTTTAATTTAAGTTGTTCTGCCGATGTGGCTTAAGTACCTATACTTTGTAGTTTAAATATGGAGAGAACTTTGCCAAACGAAAATTTCTTGGTTTAGTTTTTATTGTTCATAAAAATGAAAGCAACTCATTTGAATTATGCTCATTTAGTAACCCTTAAAATTAGGTTTTAGGCGTTTCTGTTGATCATTATAAATTGATTTGGAAGGGCCTGACAGAGCTGCAACGGTTATCCCTATCCTGGGAAGCTGTCCCAGTGGTACTCTTGTTATATGCTAATGTCGTGTCCCATTGCGCCGCTCAGTTAAATACAACAACAAGCTTTGTGAGTTACAACCTCTCAAGTATTAATCATAGGCTACTTAATTTACGGATAAAAACTAATTGGCCTTGAGATTAATTCATACAAGGAACATTACATATGTTTCATCATGTAATTTCTTTGTTTTGCTATTGGATGTACAAGGCAATGAAGTATATTTGTACAAAACATCGAATAAAAACAGCACAGCCAAATATTTTGATCATTATATTTTGTACTACGATAATATATACGTTTTGTAGAAACTTTTTAATTCTCTAACAATGAATTGATAGTTAGACTTTCTACGTCTTGAATAATAGTTTCCGAGTTTTTTCAATATCTCCTATCTCGGGGGTGAATATTTAAATATTATACGAAATTTTTCGTTTACGTTCCTTTTGCATTTTGTTGCAAATTTTAAATGAAATTTGTTAATTTATGCATAATTTCAATTTATAACTTATATTCACGGTAAAAATCGCATTGAATAAATTTAACAAAATAATTCATAGCTGGATTGTAGCTAACAAGTAGGTATGTTTGAATGATTTGTAAATATCTTAGGATAAGGTATAAGGTTTTTATCTGTACACTGTTTAATTATAAAATGTAACTAAAAGCATTAAAATAAATACTTTTTGAAACTTAATTCATTATTGTTAAAAATTTAATATATGTCTAAAAATTATAACGTTAAGGATTTCAAATATGTTTATAAAACACGCACTACAAAATTAAAGAACTTTAATGAGGCATTTTTTTGTAAACCAAGTTGAACTCAAAGTTTAATGAGTTTTAGTAAAAGAACGAATATAGGGTATATCCAACTTATCTCCCGATTTATAGGTCTTTCTTTTTTCCATTACTTCATAGTGACTTCCCTCCTTTTCCACCTTTATTGTGACTCCGACATTGTTTAAAAGTGTTAATCCTTACTTAGCTGTGTTTTAATAACTAAGAATGTAAAGGAAAACAACATATTTCAAGGAATTATTTTGAACTAACTTAGTAATAATTAACTAACTAATTATTTTCACCTGTCCTGTTAATCAAATTTGATGTGATATTATTCTATAAATACATATTTATTTGAATAATAAGCTTATTATCTTACCTTATCCCCCTTGACGTATAATAAAGTGAATAATATCAGAATGATAATAATTTAAAATAAAAGTATTAATATAGGTTTTCGTTCAGGTTTTTAAAATACATATTATCTATTAGTGTATTACAAATTTTGAAAATCGTTTTTTGGTTACATTATTAATTAAGTAGGCCTATCCATTATTTTTGCAGTAAAAAACATATTTTGTTGTCTTACACTGAATAAGACTAAATCACAATGTCGTTAATTTTTATTTATCAGGTTGTAACTCAATTCGATACGTATAACCAACGAATATAACCTATTGTCAATGCTATGTAAATAGTCCGATGACAATAAATGATTTGATTGATTGATTGATAACAAACAACACACTACTTTTGGATGGGTGTGTCGGTGGTGTAGTGGTTAGCGCATCGGAATTCGGGACCATGGCAGCGAAGTCATGAGTCCGAATCCACGTTCTGTCAGTGCCTTTAATCAGTACCATTCACCTTGTACTGTATTGGCCTACCCCCTTACGTTGTCTAATGCGAACCACCCTCAGATCAATAGTCTATGTTTAAGGGGCAAAAAAAAGCAAAAATAGATCCGCCAAACTTTTAAAAAATTAACGTATTTCTTTCTGGAAGATTGAATATTATAAATATAACCATCCTCTAGAAATGTGTTCATTGCATCGAAGAAAGGCGTTGACTATGTATACCTAGACAACCCAAAAGCGTTTGACAGTATTAATCACACGCAATTATTGGTGTCTAAGCTCCAATACGATTGCAGTATTCATTGTATTTTGGAGTGGTTTCCTTTTTAATAAATATGTGCTTGTTAAAAACTCAGGATCCAAAATCTACCAATTTATTTAATCTTATGGAGTTTGGCAGATGTCACTTTTTCACTTGAAGTCCACATTTGTCCTTCATTTATTAAAGGCATTGCTCAAGTCATCAAATCAAAAAGCCTGATTTTTGAGGATGATACTAAGATATTAGTTACTATATCATCAAACTACTATATCAACTGAGTACTGCTCACTGCTTTAAGACTGCCCATCTATAGTTTCGTGTTCTTATGGCCCAGAATTTTAACATGTGTGTTATTTTATTCCTCCAGAATAAACTCTTTTACAAACATTTAACGATAACTTAATGACATTGAATTGAAGAAAAATCCAAGATCTGGATGTAGTATTCATTGATATATTGAGTTTCACTGCCCATATAGATAGGATCTTTGATTGGCCCATCCAAAGTGCTTGGGTTAAATTACAGACCATCCTAGTGCGTTGAATATTTCTTGCGTTAGAACTCCTTAAATCCAACTAAACCTATTTTTGGGAGTTTTCTAGCAAAACGTGGTGACCATATCCACTTAAATGCATTGCACTGACATATTGCGTATCATGTTATTGAGATTGTTTGGCATGAAATGTGGGAGTGAGTATACATGTTCCTACTGATATAATCTTATTCTTTTATAGTCTCCAATCAATGTATAAAAGAAAAAAAATTGATTCATGTTTGTGTAGATGAAAATATTTTGAGAAAACTACAATGTGTAGTTACAATAATACTACTTACTTGTCAAGGGACCGAGTGCCACTCCATTAGATTCCATACACAGTCCCGGGGCTGAAGGCATGACCAGTCAGTCCCTCACTCGGCCGCTCATACACCCCGCAGGCTGCTTTGAAATCTTGACGAGCTTTGTGATAGGTACTACAATGTCAAAAGCCACTAACTACGTTTAGTGGGGCTAATGTAAGTGTTTATTACTATAAATAAACACAAACCATCATGGATTTTATTATTGTGGTTGACAGTTGATTTCATCTTTCTTACTCAATGTTTTGTTTTTAAATTAAATTCCAATTCTACAAATTATGATCACTAGTATAACGTATCGCCTACTATTTAAGATACTTTTAAGGTTGTTATTAATTATCATCATCATTCAGCAATTTAGTAAGTGGCTACAATGGAAAACCACATGCTTGTTTATACCTTCACGTGGTTCTTTGTCAATTGACTCAGCTAATTTTAGCAACTCTTTTGTTTTTATTTGAAACTGTTAGCATTTTAATTCAATATTATAACGAAATAGGGTTTTCCTAGTATAAGGACCTATATGAAAACCAATACCTGACAGGTCACAGCTATTTTCGGTCATACCTGTACGCGATGGGCAAGACCGGTTCACCAGACTGCATTTATTGCCTGGGTGGTCCCGATGATGCGGAGCACTCATTCTTCCTCTCCCCCCGTTTGGAAGGGCCCCGCCTGGAGGCCAAACAAACTTTTGGTACATTTTTAGTGTACTCGGTCTGCCAAAAGATCTAGGAGGACGAGGGCTGCTAGGATTGTTTGTCACAGTCCGTCCGGGACATCCTCCTTAGAAAAAAGACTGATCTGGAGCGCTTAGAGGCTCAGACCCCCTGAAAGGAGTGAGCAAAATGGGCTTAGGCTAATTTAGGCCTAGCCTGATGTAATGTGACAAACAATTCCAGGCTAGATTCCTAAAGAGTAGAGGTTTTTTAGTGGGTATACCCGTTTTTAGGGGAGTCCCACACTAAAGGCTGGCCCCCTCGTAACACTTTTTTCCTGCCTCGCCCTTAAAAGAAAACTCCCTTAATTACACATTACCTGACGAGGGTCCCCACAAGACTAGGCCATACACTAAGTGGCTGTGGTACAGGTACACACAGTCTTCAGGTAGTCGAGAGTGATCAGGACACGCAATTTTTCCAGTAGATAGAGAACTCTAGCCAGTTTCACGCAAACTTATCCAATGTGATGCTTCTAGCCCTGTTTACTGTCCACCCAGTAGCCCAGAAGTATTTTACTAGTTCGCCAGTCACCACACAATTTTTGAAGGGTGCACACTAAGGATTGAGTCTTGTATTTGTTTATCTTAATTATATTTTGAATAAACCAGCCTTTTTTCAAGATCTAGCAGATCGTTAGCAACAGTTCGCAGCTGATGTAGGTTCTAGGTTGAGTTTAATTTATCTCAAGTTATTTCATTCTCAATTATTATGATGATATCTGGATCGGTTCTGCATATTACTGTAGCCTTTATATAAGTCAAAGTAAACATTTTGAGCCCTCCCTTCTTTTTATTGTGTAATTTATAGGTTTTCGTGGTTTTGCTTGCTCTGTGGTTTCCTCTAATATTTCTTAGATCCCTATGTTTTGGCTGTGTTGATTGGTATTCATGTTTTTTTCTGTTCCATGACCGTACGTGTGGAATGCGAAGTGGAGGTTTCTTTTACTCTCATTCATGTCCTCTTCTGTTACTGTCATTTCCCCTTTAATCTCTTCTGTGCCAAAGTCAGAGAGGACAAAATCCGACTGCTATATCGGTTTGATGTTGAGTCCATTACTCGACAGTCTTTTGTCTGGTACTGCCCAGTTGGGGTCATTGTAGACCAGATGTAAGTGGTCACACATTTTTTTTACTATTGAGTTGTTAGGTAAGTGGTACTGAATGAATTTTAAGTCACAGTTAAATTCATCATTGACGATGCGATTTGAAAATTTATCCGAATAGAACCGATCACATCTTGACACCCATTTACTTTATAGTTTTTGATTTGTTAGTTAATCTTCCAAAGAGTAGGCCTAATGTGATGATTTGTTAGGAGGGGGGAACAAAGTCTTTTTTGTTTGACTTAAAAACCAAACGTTGTGAGAGTTAAGGACTAAACGACACTTACCCTTTGTGTGTGCCGAGCCGCCTGAGAACACTCAGCCGTTGCCTCGGTGTCTGGTTATGCTTTATCAAGACCCTTTAGTATTGTTTGAACCCAAGATCTGAGTGAAGGTAGACTTTCTCATAAAAAAATTATATCAACTTCTTGAGCAAGGATAATTTTTTTTATTTATTTATTGTATGCATTTCTACTGATTCTTATTTCAGCCCCTCTCTATTATACATTTTGAAACAACCGAAGTTGTAATACTTTTAACATTATTTTACTTATAAAATATACATTATGTAGGTGACATGAATTTTCATTCATCCGACAAATATAGTGGAAATTGTAGGTGGTTTTCAATAAACTGCGAACTTTTTGTACGATTTACATTAAGCTAAATTATGAGCTACTAATTTAAGGTGAATGGAGGCCAGTTCTATGTTGATAGTATTATAATACAAATCGGAATTGCCATTAAATGTTGATTTTATTGCTCTCTTCTGTTAGTTAAACAAATTACATTTAACTGAAACATCTAATTTTGTTTAATAAACTTATTTAATATTTTGTATCAAATCTAATTAATTAACATGAAAATTTTTTAATATTAGTTTTATTTTGTCATAAAATCGCGCAATCATTCACAATCACATAATAATCGAATGACAAGCAATCTTATGACGTATATTTGAACACAATGTAATTAATTTAGATCATTCGTTTTGTCCCCCAGTATATTCAAAAGTTTCTGTTTAATCTATATATATAATACGTGATGCCCTTTTTTTGTTAACACTACTCCTCCCTTATTTCTGGACAAATTTTGACGTTTGAGGTGTCAAAAGAATGGTCTCAGTTCGTAGTTTTGCAATAAGGTTTTAGATTTTTGATATATTAATTCTGAAGCTCTCGGGAAGCCTTCAAAGATCATTTTTTGTCCATAAGATTAACATGGGGAACAATTTTTATTAAATTGCAAAATAAAACAGCTGTTGATAGTAAAACAAACAAACACATGTTAAAAGATAGCTGAATCGAAGCAGTTGAACTACTGGTACTGAAATATCAAAACAATTCCTTACTAATAGTCCAGTCAATGAATGGTCAAATATAGGGAGTAGACGACATGGCAGGAGGTATGGATTTTTATTTGATAAATGTATTTGGGGTGATTATAGGATGTACATACTAAAAGTCCCCGCATTTTCGCGTGGAGCTTCAGCGGCAAGAGGGTCGGAAAGGTACAATTTTATATATTTTACCCGATATCTCAAAAACTAAAAATCACAGCAAAAATATGTAAATTACAAAAAAAATCCTCATAAAATTTCCTACAAGTTTGTCGTTTACTATTTTTTCTATCTATTTTAGTTTCTGAGATATAATTTCATGAATAGTCAAAATTAATATATAAAAAAGGTTAATTTTTTAGTTTTTTGCAAATATCTCAAAAACAATATATTATAGAGGAAAAATGTAAATTACAAAAAGAAAGCTAATAAAATTTCCTACATTTTTGCAATTTGTCATTAGTTTCTTACTCTTTTACTTTTTGAGATACATACCTATGAATATACGGTATCTTTTGCAAGAAATTTGTATTGTCATAGTTTTTCCTCAATAACTTGATAACCATACTCCGCAGCAGAAAATTTTAAATAACTAATTGAAAGGCAATAAAATTTCCTACAAATTGTACTTTACTCCGTGTTTTTATCATTTATATCCATTTTTAAATTTCCTTCCAAATATGCCGGGTGTCCCAGACCACCCGTACAACCCTTTTAAGATCTACAAAATTGCAAAGCAAACAAAGCAAACTGTGACATTGTAGGCACACCGGTTGCGTTCTATTCATTGATGATAATTTCAATGTCCAGGGTATTCTAGACGTAACCTATCCAGACCGGAAGTCATTAATTTAAAATGCGAACCCCCACTTTTTATGGTGTTTTTGGGTTCTAGACATAATTTTAAGACTACTTTACAATTTAACGTGTGCTCGTAATCCAAACGGTTTGGGAGATAATGGCGGTGGAAGTTTGGTTTTTCCCCATAAGAATAACATGGAGTCAATGTTCATATTCATTAATACTGAAACTTTTACCTTTACCATAACTGTCCAAGCAAAAACTATCTTAGGACCTTATTTTGAATAATATTTCACCATAAAATAATGATTATCACGTAATTAATTTTTGTTTTTCACGAATTTCAAATAATATCATGGCAAATATTACTTAAAATTTGTGGAAAAAACAACTTATGACAAAACTAATAATTAATGATGCTAAGTTTTTAAGAGAAGAAGCTAAGGCATTTTTATGCTAGGTCTGTTTACTTTAACGAAAAATTTACAGAGATAATGGATGTTAAATTTTGCCCCATGTTATTCTTATGGGGAAAGATCAAACTTCCACCGCCATTATCATTCAAATACATATTCCAATACAGTTTCCTCTTCGACTTCCTCTAGAGGGCGTCCCCCGTGTTGTGCCCATTCTGGAAATGTGGCAACATCGGTTTTTTACATCTACTAAATGTCCTTCACAATAATCCAAAGTCAAAATTTGTTAGACTTTCAGTGCATGCTCAACCTGTTCGGAGCCTGGACTAATTACATTTTTAACTTGTATCCATAATCCTAACGGTCTAGGATATAATGATGGTTGAAATTAAGATTTTCCCATAAGAATAACATGGAAAATTTTTCAAATGCATTATCACTGATCCTTTTCTAATGAACAAGCATGTTCCAGCACAAAGTGTCTTATACCCTATTTTTAAATATTTTTTCATAACTCATTATTAGTTTTGTCATGGATTTATTTATTTTTCCATAAAATTTTCAACATGGAGGAGATTTTTAAAAATGTATACAAAAGTAACAAAACAACGGGATAATAGACATTTCATGATGAAATATCATTTAAATTAAGTTCTAAGTCACGTTCATGCTTGGACATTGGGTAGTTCTATTTTTAACTTAAAATGTTCAGCGATAATGTATATGAAATTCTTCCCATGATATTCTTATGGGTAAAAGGTTAGATTTTACCCACTGTTATCTCCTAAACCATTAGGGTTAAGGGTAAAACAAATTGTAAAGTTATCTTAAATTACGTCTATAATCCAAAAATGCATTGAAAAATTAACTAAGTTATTTATATAAAATTAAATTAATTACGTAGTTTGTATTTAAAATTAACATCTTCCGGTCATGATAGGTTACTACTGGTACACCCTGTATATTGAAATTTGTGTCAATCGATAGAGCGTAACCGGTTTACCTATAGTGGAACAATTTATTGTGTGAAAAATTCATTTAAATATTGATGGGGGTGTCTGGTATAACTGATGCAGTATTTCTATCATTTTGGTAAACATAACAATATACTTTCCTCAAACTAATTCATAGTATAATTGAGTTCAGAACGTTTGTAATTGATTTCTCATGTACAATTTTAGGAATAAGAATGTTTTATGAACAATTTTTAAAAAGACCAAGAATTATTCATTGGTTACACGTTCTGAGAGTATGTAAGATTAAAATATGTGCGTTCCTTACAAATATCTTATATATTTTGAAGCAAATTTATAAATGAATATAAATGATAAAAACAGGGAGTAAAGTACAATTTGTAGAAAATTTTATTGCCTTTCAATTAGTTATTTACACTTATCTGCTGCGGTGTGTAATTTTCAAGTTATTGAGGAAAAACTATGACAATATAAATTTCTTGCAAAAGATGCCGTATATTCATAGGTATGTATCTCAAAAAGTAAAAGAGTAAGAAACTAATGACAAATTGCAAAAATGTAGGAAATTTGATTAGCTTTCTTTTTGTAATTTACATTTTTCCTCTATAATATATGGTTTTTGAGATATTTACAAAAAACTAAAAAATTAACCTTTTTTATAAATTAATTTAGACTATTCATGAAATTATATCTCAGAAACTAAAATAGATAGAAAGAAATAGTAAACAACAAACTTGTAGGAAATTTTATGAGGATTCTTTTTGTAATTTACATATTTTTGCTGTGATTTTTAGTTTTTGAGATATCGGGTAAAATATATAAAATTGTACCTTTCCGACCCTCTTGCCGCTGAAGCTCCACGCGAAAATGCGGGGACTTTTAGTATGTACATCCTATAATCACCCCAAATACATTTATCAAATAAAAATCCATACCTCCTGCCATGTCGTCTACAAACTCTTTATTGACTGGACTAATATCATATAATTATGTTACTTTTATTGTTGGCAATGTGCACCGAACCGACATTAAAAGTACAATAAAATACTAATGTAATATAAATTTTGCAGTTTAAATAGAAAAATTTTACATATGTTTTTTAGAAATACCCATAAACATAATGTTAAACACGTGAACGCTTTAAAATGCGTGTAATACAAGATTACAAATCAGCTGTTGGAGGCATAACATAGGCAATGTGACATTTGGCGTGGCTCTTTTGTTCACGTGGTCCGTCACATTCAATACTTAAAACACATTTTAAACGTGCTAATGTACAGCCAGATATTATAAATAAAATGTGCCAAGTATCAAATATTTTGAATTATAATGCTTCCAAGAGAAATTAATTAATAAAACGCAAGTATAAAGCATAAAGGTAAATTACTTAATTTAAATTGTAATTTAAATTAAGTAATTTAATAAATTACTTAGTTTAAATTGTAATTTAAATTAAGTAATTTAATAAATTACTTAGTTTAAATTGTAATTTAAATTAAGTAATTTAATAAATTACTTAGTTTAAATTACTTTTAGACGAATGGTAACTTTTTTTAGATGTTCAAAAACTAATTTTGTTGGTTCCAGAACTGTTACATCACATTGTAGCAAACCAAAGAGGGTTCAATATCATAGATCAAGTTAATGGAACAGCTTACAAACTACTAATTCTACATAATAAACCTCAAGTAGAAATAGTTAAAAAAATTCTCATGTTATTTGTACTTAATAATAAACAAAACCTTTAGACTTACATTTTTTATTTATTTTTTACGAAAATCACCCTAGCTTCCATGATAATTTATTTTTTTATGTAATATTTCTTAAATATGCGTTGGCCAGTTTTCGTTGGTTGTTAAAAGCTACCATGAGTAATGGTTGAAAGTAAAAGTGATAATGAAGACCCATTATCCCAGGGTAGGACGTAAAACAGTCCACGTGACTGGGACTGTGTAGTGTTGCGCTGCGAGTTGAGCGAATAATGTGAGATAACATTTGATTTAAAATAATTAAATATCAATTTAACAATTGAATTACATCACTAAATAAGTCTATTGTAGAAATGGTAACTCAAATACACATAGGTATATTTATTCGATTTTCCTCAATTTAAGTCCTATTGAGTTTTGCATGGTTATTGATCATGCAATGTCATGCAATTCACTCAGTTGTATTTATTCCTGTTTCTTTTTTTTATCCTAACATAAAAAAGAATATCTCTAGAATCTATATTTATATTTACAAGCATTGTAAGTCTAAATTGAGAAATCTTACGACACATTTGCGCTTTAAAAGAAAACACTGCGATAAAATTAGAAATATGGAGTTTACGAATATTACTTCATATGAAACCGCTGTACAAAGAGAAAGGTTTAGATGTAATTATTTTACTTTCAACTAAATTATACGCCACTATTACAGTGGCGAAGAAACCAAAATGAGAAAATAAAATGCCTTAAAGTGGTCAAAGCTTTCGGATTTTTTATTCGAAACAATTACTCAAAGGATTGGAGGAATGAAAACTACTACATTTTATGAAAATATTAAAAGGCTGAATTAACACCTCAGAAAGATTTCGCAGGTATCAACACATTTTTAGTCGCTCTTCTTATTTAGATTTCAAAGTCGGTCCTACAATAAACATCTTGCAAGTCAGTAAGGTCAGGGATTATTGGGTGTGTAGGTGTGTAGGAGATGTTTAGAAGTAGTATAAGAGAAGTGTAGGAGGCGTGTAGGAGTAGTGTAGGAATAATGTAGGAATAGTGTAGGAGTAGTATAGGAGTAGTGTAGGAGTACTGTAGGAGTAGTTTAGGAGTACTGTAGGAGCAGTGTAGTAGTAGTGTTAGAGTGGTATAGGAGTAGTCTAGGAGGAGTGTAGGAGTGGTGTAGGAGCAGTATAGAAAGTACTATAGGAGCAGAATAAGAGTAGTGTAGGAGTAGTGTATGAGTAGTTTAGGAGTAGTGTAGGAGTAGTGTTGGAAAGGTATAGGAGTTATGTAGGAGTGGTGTAGGAGCAGTGTAGTAGTAGTATAGAAGCAGAATAAGAGTATTGTAGGAATAAGGGATCAGTGTATAAGGAGTGTAAGAGTAGTTTAGAATTAGAGTAGGAGTCGTGTATGAGTATTGTAGAAGCAGTGAAGGGGAAGTGTAGGAGCAGTGTAGTAGTAGTGTAGGAGTGGAATAGGAGTAGTCTAGGAGTAGTGTAGGCATAGTGGAGTAGTGTATGAGGAGTGTAAGAGTAGTTTAGAATTAGAGTAAGAGTCGTGTATGAGTAGTGTAGCAACAGTGAACGACTATTATAGGAGCAGAATAAGAGTAGTGTAGGAGTATGTACACTAGGAGCAGCGTGGCAGTAGTGTTCGAGTAGTTTAGGAAATGTATAGGAGTAGTGTAAAGTAGTAGAGGATTGTAGAAGAGGCAGTTTGTGGTGTTACAGACTGTGGGATGGATCAATGATAGGTCACAAACCTGAAACTGGCACAAACCACCACATACATTTTAACCTTCACTTTTTATAAGTTGAGATAACAATAATGTTACAAGTAATACACGTTTATTCGTATTTTGTTCGAAATGATTGCTACTTATTCCTCTATTTTATTCTTAAGTAGTTTTATATGTCCTGTTGAGCTTTCAACAAAACTTTTGGAAAGTAGTATCTTAAGATACTACATATAAGTAACCCACTGACAATGTTCATCCCCCTACCCAAAAATTCTCAAAAATCATTTCAGATCATTTGACCAAGATACTTTAAGCTAATTTTAAAGATTTTTTCATTTCAATAG
Source organism: Neoaliturus tenellus (assembly GCA_030545055.2). Lineage (NCBI taxonomy): Eukaryota > Metazoa > Arthropoda > Insecta > Hemiptera > Cicadellidae > Neoaliturus > Neoaliturus tenellus. The sequence continues at coordinate 108,627,363 of CM061534.1, read as the reverse complement.
AAATTTGAAACATTGTTATTTAGATAAAAAATGCGTTTTACACACTTCCGGTGTCTGGTTTATTTGATTGTACATTATATAACTATTGTATGCGTTTGGTACTTCAAAAAATATAAATAAATTGGTCGTATTGTAATGAGAATCTGCCATCACTTATAATCGGTCAAATATGACACCTCCTAACGTTGGAATGTAACTAAATATAAATTTTTTTTAAATGTATTTTTTTTCAATGTCACTTTTTACTATTTTATTTATAATATCACATGTATGATATTATAACACCAATACCTGTTATGGTACAACAATATTGCAAAATAACAACAATATTACGTTATTGAATGAAGAAGAAACGGTTGATGTTTTGTCTCGAACAGAAGAGAACTTGAAAGCACAGACACGTAATATATTTGTGTCAACACGTTCTTCACGAACATGTGTTGTCTTTATCTCCATTTACGTCTTGTTATTATATAACAATTTATAAGAAATGAAAGGATGTCCCACACGACATCTTCTTATCTTAGTAAAGAAAATTTCTCACAATGTCATTATGTTTTCCAGATTATTGTATCGCAAAAGACTCATTATTTATTGGAAACTTGAATTAAACAGCACATAGTGACTGACTTTCCACGTACTCTGTATTTCTGACCCCTGCAACTGAGAGATGGGTTTCTTAATTTTAGATGAGCTTTGATAGATAAATTAATGTAAGTAAATAAAAACAGACCCTTGTAAAATGTAGTATTTTACAATTCGTACAACCTAGAACATTACAATTTTAAGTTACATAATTTATTGTTACATTTTAACACCGTCATAAAACAATCACTGTAAAAAGTAAATTCAGCCACATATTTATTATACAAAAATTTAACAATATCAATATTCTTCACTGATTTGACATACTTAAAAATTATCATTTATTAATAAAGAATCCCAAATGTAACTAGTTGTTGGTGTAGTAATTGTGTTAATGTTGTTCTTGAACAAAAAGCCACCTGAGCACAGTGTTATGGGGTCACAATCAATTAACATCTGCCATCTGGAGGCTCATAAGAAGATTTTATTAAACAAATTTTTTTTATTCCTTCCTGCTTTGCAAGCTATTTGACAAAAATATACAGTTAATTGCAATATTACAGTAAAGTAAAAAAATCCTACGAATAAAAATAGTAAGGTGAAGGAGATGAGCAACGAAAAAAGAGTGATCGAAGTCCTATTATGAAAAATTCGAAAGTACCTAGGTGGTGAAGAAACTTTTAACAAGTTTCACCAAGGCACAGAACAGCGCTAACCATACTTTCGTGCCTCGTGGCCACTAGCCTCATAGCAGTCTCAAGCCGTTCTTAACGATTGTGAGGATTGGGTCAAAATAAAATAAACTGTAGGCCTTACAGCAATATAGCAACATTACTAATTTTAAATCATATAACAATCTCATTGGTTAGTAAATTAGGGGGACATTTTCAATCACTGATTAGTAAAATCAAATTCATGACTTTTCGAGATCTGGAATCTGATCACGTCTTGAGGTGGAAGAACCTAGAACATAACAAAGTTAGTAAAAACACATACAAGCGAACATGAGAAATCCATATCCAAACCTGATACAGAAAAAGCAGTCACAAAAGCGTCGTGTATTCATTTTTACTTTAAAATAAACTCACAATCACCAACAATCTCTACTAATATTATAAATGTGAATGTCCTGACGGCAGGTAAGCGTGACGACTAGTGAGCGTAGCGAACGAGCTAAACCTGCCAGTGAGTAACGCGAGCAAAGCCGTGGGATAAAGCTAGTGAACTATAGACAAAGAATATAACAATCTTTGTAAAGATACCTCTAAGATCATTTGTACATAAAACAAAACACAAATACTTTTTTCAAATAACTCTTATATAATAATATATAGATGATTTATATAAAACAGTGTTTTGCATTATTGAAAGTGACATAACATATTACAGTTTAAAAGTTATATTATATAATAAGTGATTAAAGTTTCCCAACATCGTTGATAAATTTATTACCACGACTTGACTTTTATTTTTGTTTTATAATTTTTTGCAGATAAATTCATGCTCAAGGTTGAGTTTTATTTTGTTTAGTGCATGTATTACCTTGGTTTTAATGTTTCGAACAACATCATGTATATTACAAGAGAGATAGGTTGTAATAGGATTTCCTTCAATAAATTAGGCTTGTTATAAAAACAACAAAACAGATAACTTTTTTTAAGTTCAATAGTCAGTAAAAAGTTTATGTGTAATTCTTTGGTCGATTTTTGCAGTTAAACTTTCAGATGTATTAGTTTTTCTCGAAATGTCTATGGTTATTTATTTAATGTATTACCACATCAATCATACCTATTTTTATGAATAAGTGTCTTACATGATTGGAATTTTCAATCGCAAAGCCATTAAATCCACAGGGCTTCTATCAGTACCTTAGTTAATTTTTTATTGTAATTTGCTTGCTATAAATTTTGTTGCTGTATTACCACCTTCTAACATACTAAGTATAAGATAGCTATGTTTTCGAAACAGTGGTTCTTAGTACATGTTATTTGATTCTTACACAATATGTCAATATTGCATTAAAATTTATGGTTTTAATCGGGTAATGGTAGACTAGTAGACTAGTTATTTAGTGACCACTAGCTGTGTACCCGTTCTTCGCACGGGGTGTGTGTACAGTTTATTAAACGAATGATATTAGTGATTTCACAAATTCAATATACAACCTTCATCTGGTTCATTCTAACGTATCTAGATATCAAGTTTTATGCTTAATTGCTACCAGGTACATTTGTTAAAATCTTGTTAAATCCATTTCTCATTTAGTCTAGAAGTTATTTCTATTAATGATTTTGTTGCAGTTTGATTAAACATTTATATTCGTATGGTGATTTACTTTATAGTTCTATGAGTATAAACTCATAGACGATTTAAGAAAACTCAGACTTGTAAAAAATATTATAGATTCTTATGAAATCTAATATTGAATCCTTGATTGGGTGTGACGATAGCTATATGCCAAATCCAATGTATTCCACCCCTGCATCTTGTTTTACCCATGAAAGATATGTACAGACATGTACAATATTAAATCTAAATTCAAAATTAGTTAAAATTTTAATTCCCAAACCAAATAAAACAACTCAACATCTGTCAGTAACGTATAGGCACCGCACCCCAGTGTAGATATTAGGTTTACTTAATTCAATTTTTTTGTCTTAAGACTTTACCTTTTTACCTAAAACCTCATGTGCTGTCAGTCAATGTATACAAAACCGAATAAATAGTGACATCCCATGTTAAAAAGTTATGTCGAAAAACCGAGAAAAATTAAACATTGATGGTGGGATTACTTTTCCTTATTGCCACGGGAAGCGCTCTTTTTACCTTCTAAATGTCAAAATAAGTATATTTGTTTGTTTACACAAAATAGAAAAACAATAAAAAACTTCTGCAAATATATTCTTAAACCATCTGATTCCATTCAACCAATCAGCGTAATCCTTGAATGAAAATTACAGTGGTATTATGAGTGTTTTTGAGCGACTTTCTTACGCTCCTTTCACACATCACGGTTTTGCCCGTACGATTAAAAATCGTACGGCGTACATTCCAATAGAATCTTATGAGACCTTTCACACAGGCACATTTACGGTTTTTAACCAGCTGACAATTACTTGTACTGTGTTTTGGACGGTTTTTAAATTGTGCGGTTTTTTTCCGCACGGCCAAAAACGTGATGTGTGAATGGAGCATTACTTCTTCATAAGAACCCTACTCTTTAAGTTCTTACACATTAATATTGCCCCGTCTATACCCAAACTACTTGAAAGATTAAGTAATTTGTAAACCTCATTGTTTTTTTTCTATTGGTTTTAACTACATATTGTGTTTGATGAAATACACCTCTTTTTGTCAGAACGTGCAATGAAAGCTAAATTGGGAACTAAAATTAGTTTGTAATGACAATAAGAAACATTTTAAGATTTAAGGGTCAAAACTGGTTTTGTAATAATTTCCATAAATTATTTTAATATTCATATTTAGAACCAAGAATTAGTTGACTTTATTCACTGTATTTAGGCCAGTGAAAAGTTAAAGGGTTAGATATGAAAGAGTCTGTATTTAAAATTTTAAGTGTTGCCATCTGTGGTGAAAATGACAAACTGTCTAATCCAGCTGATTAAAGAGCATAGATAAAAAGGTAGAATTAAATATTTCCATAAGATTAACATTGAATATTTCTTTTACTATAAGGCAGAGCCTTTTTGACGAACAATGCTTTAGAGCAGCTAAAACCGTTATAATTGCAACATTTAACAATAATAAAAATTTTCTTATCATTTACTAAAGCCCTTGTCGTGTGAACAGAGATTAAAGATTGGTATTTTAGCACAACTTGGCTACTTTGACATACTATGGGGCAAAGCCCCAAGGTCGCTAAGTCAATTAAAGTTGTAATGAACCTTCACACCACTCTAGTCTATGACATGAAAAAAATTTAGACCCTTAGGTAAAGTCGTTATCCAGTGAAAAGAGGACAAAATAGGACCCATGAGCGTTACAGACAGAATGACAGAGAGAGAGACAGACAGACAGAGGGAAAGAAATTTTGATGACACCGATTTTGGATTCTGCGATGCATAAAAAGTAAAAATAACCAAAAATTTCAAAATTCTAAGCAACGTACAGACAAAACTCTAATTTTATTAATATAGATTATACAATTAAATTACATATAAAATCTCTTTACTATAAAAAATAATCATATAGAATGATCTAACACTTTTATTGAGTTTCTATGTATTGAGCACCAGATCATAATATTGTTAATGTTGAGGAGTAGCTGTACAAAGCGGTCGTCCTCAGCTGAGTTGTTTACACATATATATATATATAAATAAAAAAAAAATAAAAAAAATTAAAAAACAACAACAACAACAACAAATATAGAAAGGTAGTTGGCACTTACATGGCCTTTCAAAGCAATTTCCTTTACCTATAAATAAAAAAAATAAAAAAATAAAACACTTTAGATGTTCAATTACATATGTTTGAAGTCGGTCCTACAATAAAAAAAAGATAAACGTTTTTCAAGAGATCCTGAGCATATTTGCTTAAACTTAAAAAAAACGAAATAAAAAAAACTAAGAGAATATACCATGATAGAATATAATTAAAATAATAACGTTTATTCTTATTATATGTAATAAATATATAAAGCATATTACTAATTTTTATCTATCAATTAATTTAATATACTGTCAATTTGGATTTATTTAAAAACTACGTCCTTACTACTGTGAAGATTACATAAATGCATAAAGAATCGGCATCATTTAAACATTTTTTAAACATTTTCTTTATTGCTTTCAAACGTTAAGAATAGTTGTCGCTATAAGTCCTTGAGCCCCACTAAGACCAGAAGAAGTAAAATGCATGAATAATTCAAAACCTAAATGCAATTTAATATGTATAACTTTCCGAGAGAAAATAGAATCTGGTTGCAAGCTTGAAAAGCAGTTAAGTGATTCAATTTGTTGTGAAATTGGCAAAACGTTGCATTCGCCTCAGTATTTCATTACCATAAAATACATTTATAGGATACCTTCCATACTTTTAAATTTATTTATTTATTTCCATCTTTAAATTTGCATAAAGTATGAAATACAATATGGATAATAAACTTAGGAGCGAATCATAGATACTGTGATAAAAGCTTAATGTTAGCCTACTCTAATACTCTCTATTGATATTGTTAACCGAGTTGGGAAAGGCCTCGCCTGGGTTCTACGAGCTGTTTTTTTTCGGTGGTCACGGTCTGGAAAACGTTTATGGAGGATAAGGGCCATTGGTATTGTTTATCACGGTTTGTCCGGTGCATCCTCCTGGAAAAGAAAACCGATCTGGACCGCGAAATGAGATACTTTTACGAGCAGCTGGATTAGAAGCGACTCCTACGACCGTAAGCCTATTAGGCATAGCCTGACGTAATGTGATAAACATTTTTTAGGTTACAACCCTAAAGAGTAGAAGCGGTCTTCTAGTGGGTAAGTCCCGGCTTTTAGGGGAGTCGCACACCACTGTCTGGCCAGTGCGTGTGTAATTGAATTTTTCTTACATATCTAAAAAAACAATGAAAAGAATTGTGCACCAAAATGTAGTACGGCACATACTACAAACATGTGGTTTTATTAAAACCAACGTTGATTAAAATTGAAAAGGATAGTGATGTCCTTAGGTCAGAGCCATCTGGTGTGACGTCACAACTGTGGAGGGATCATCGATAATAGCGTCAACAAGGTATCGATCTAATTTTAAAAAAGGGTATTTTTTTACTGTCTGACACAGAATTGGCGTTTCAGTGACACGTTTGAAGATTTAAGTGACATGTAATCTTTATCTATATTAATAAAATTAGAGTTTTGTCTGTACATTGCTTAGAATCTTGAAATTTTTGGTTATTTTTTCTTTTTATGTATCACAGAATCCAAAATCGACGTCATCTAAATTTCCTTCCCTCTGTCTTTCTCTCTCTCTGTCTGTCATTCACTGTGTCTGTAACGCTCATGGGCCCTATTTTGTCCTCTTTTCACGGGAAAACGACTTTACGTGATGGTCTAAATTTTTTTCCTGTTATAGACAAGTGTGGTGTGAAGGTTCATTACAACTTAAATTGCCTCAGCGACCCCAGGGCTTTGCCCCATTGTACGTCAAAGTAGCCAAGTTGTGCTGAAATACCAATCTTTGATCTCTTTTCACACGACAAGGGCTTTAGTAAATGATATGAAAATTTTTATCAGTGTTAAATGGTGCAATTAGAAACAATTTAGCTGCTCTAAACCAACTTTCGTCAAAAAGGCTCTGCCTCATGGTAAAAGAAATATTCAATGTTAATCTTATGGGAACATTTAATTCTATCATCTTATCTATGCTTTTTAAACAGCTGGATTAGACAGTTTGTCATTTTCACCACAGATTGCAACACTTAAAATTTTAAATACAGACACATTTATGTCTAACCCTTTTACCTTTCACTAGCCAAAATACAGCGAGTAAAATCAACTAAGTTCTTGGTTCTTAATTTGAATATTAAAATAATTTATGCTAAGTATTACAGAACGAGTTTTGTTACTTAAATCTGAAAATATTTCTCATTATCATTGTAAACTAATTTTAGTTCCCAATTTAGCTTTCATGACACGTTCTGACAAAAAGAGGTGTATTTCATAAAACAAAATATGTAGTTAAAACTAACAAGGATAATATATTTCTCGATCTTCCGAATAATGCGAGTATAGACGGGGCAGTACTATAACCCCCGCCACGTAACTTGACGAATGAATTTTCACTACTATTCAGTTAAAATGATTATATAATCAGGTGTTCTATAAAAAATTGCATGTAAATTAAGCTCGATGTTTTTGGAAAAGTACCCCCTCTCCTCCCCTCGCCCCACCCAGCTGTTTTTGGCCATTCGTCAACTTATGTGGCGTGACTTATAGAATGTGTGAGGATGCTGCTGACGAAACACTGATAATTAATTATTTTCATTCAAGGATCATGCTGATTGGTGAAATGGAATTAGATGGCTAGAACCAATGTATCTAGAACAAACCAAGGTAGGTGACACCAACAGCTGATTGAAGCATTTTAAAGTATCTCCTGCACCGTTGATGTCTTTTTGTTTATCTTGACACATGGGTGGTTTGCTTTGAATATTTTAAGTGCTGCACCTTTGACGCCATTGATTTTGTTATTGTTTTTGTTGATGTCACCTACCTCCTTCTCATTCTAGATTTCTTGGCTAGAACAATTTTTCAGATGTTTGTTGTCGTTTTTATTTTTTGCAAACAAATCTGCTCATTTTGACATTTAGAAGGTAGAAAGAGCGATTCCCTTGGCAATAAGAATTAATCCCAGATCAGCGCTTTATTTTAATATGTTTATCGATATTTTAACATGGGGTGTCTCTATTTATTTGGTTCTGTATAAATTGGCAATAAATGGGAATGTTTTTAGGTAAGAAAGTAAATCTAAAGTAAAAAAATAATTAAGTAGACCTAATATCTACTTAAAAATAAACATATCTACACTGGTGCAGTGCCTACATTACTGACGGGCGATGCGTTGTTTTACTAGGGTTGTTTATTGTAATTTTAATTAGTTTTTAATTTGGATTAAAAGTTGTACATGTCTTAAGAGTCATCTTCACCCCTGGGCCAGTAGCCCATTGTTGGGCAGTCGGCAATGTTAACTATACGGCTTTTAATGAAAAATATGGTATTTGATTCCCCTGTTTTGGACGCCGTTTTTCAACCGATTTTCTTTAAACTTGGTAAGTGTTTAGTTGCATAGTTATATTATGTCCCTCATACCTCGAAATTTCGAAAATTTTACTAAATTTTGAAATATTACTAAGGAAAATCGAGTTACTTTGCGACGTCACAGAAAGTAATATTTGTTAATTTTTCAAAATTTCGAGGTATGAGGGACCTTATATAACTATTCAACTAAACACTTACCAAGTTTTAAAAAAATCTGTCTAAAAACGGCGTCCGAAACAGGGGAATCAAATACCATGTTTTGCATTAAAAGCTGTATGATTAACATTGCCGACTGCGCAACAATGGGCTACTGGCATAGGGGTGAAGATGACTCTTAAGGGTAGAACAAGAAAAGTAGAGGTGGGGTACAGGGGTACATTGGATTTAGTACAGCTATTGTCACAAAGTTTTAATATTCTTGACAAGTCTGAGTTTTCTTTAATCGTCTATGAGTAGTGGTAAGGTGTACTTTAGAACTATAAAGTTAATCACGAATATTATTGTTTAGCAAAACTGCAAAAAAACATTAAAGACAAAGACATAACTTCTAAGTTCTAACGCAAAAGGGAAATGAATATAACAAGATTTTGACAAATTTACCAAGAAGCTATTAAGCATAAAATATGTTATGATATCTAGATATGTTAAAATAAACCAAATGAAGGTGACATATTGAATTTGTGAAAGGATTTTTATATTTCTGTTAATAATCTGCAAACACACCCCGTGCGAAGAACGGGTACTCAGCTAGTCCTTCTATAAAATACGTCGAAAGGTTTCATTTAGATGGAAATAAAACGTCACCAAGGCCGATCCAATATTGCTTCTTAATGTTTTACTTTCTCCCCCTATACCATAGTATATGGAGAAAGTATTGTTTTCGTAAAAATTTTCGAATTTGAGTTGTTGGTGGATTTATCCATTTTGGTGCCCCCTGAGTCCAAAAAAGTGGTTTTCAGAGTGATGTCTCTGTGTGTGTGTGTGTGTGTGTGTGTGTGTGTGTGTGTGTGTGTGTGTGTGTGTGTGTGTGTGTGTGTGTGTGTGTGTGTGTGTGTGTGTGTGTGTGTGTGTGTGTGTGTGTGTGTGTGTGTGTGTGTGTGTGTGTGTGTGTGTGTGTGTGTGTGTCAGGATGTAAACAGAGCCAGAGAGTGCCCCAATGGTCCGATTTTGGTGAAATTTGGTATGTAGGTCCAAACTCATGGTAATTCCAGGCCTTTTTTCCATCTTTTTGAATTTTTGATTTTTAAGGGTAGTTTAACCCCCAAAACCCTCAAAAAACGTGAAAAATCAAAGTTTCTCAAAAACGGCTATAACGATTTTGATTAAAATTTTGTGGTTTATTAAGATTAAAATGCTGAATAAAATGAAACCACCCGCATTCCCGAGAAAATGCGCGTTCAAAAGTTATATAATAAAAAGTGTTTAAAAAACAAATTTTTTGGATTTTCAAAATATTTGTTATCTTGAAATAAATTTTACTGATTGCGATTAAATTAAGCTCATAAAACTAAATAATCCAGTATTTTAAATATTGCTCTACGTCAAGTGGTTGCGGAGAAAATTCAATTTTTCGATTAGCGGTAAACGCAGTACGTTGTTAAAAGTCACAGACGCGCGTAGTGTCAAACTCGCGCTGCTCAGTTGGTAGCTATCCGACTGAGTCATTAAGACATTAATGTTTGAAGCTTTTAACACATGTTTTTATATTGTTGGGAGAAAGTATGTGTCAGTTAGCTGATACCGTTTATTTTCTTCTTTTAATCTCAATACAGTGTAACCACTCAATTTTGGGACGTATTTGTATAGGATAATGTGCATACTAAACATTAATAAAGCACTTGTTACAATTAAGTCTGTCTGGTAGAAATAATTATACAGTCTGTCTCGGAACTCCCTGTAAAACTTTTGTATATTCGTTCCTTGCATCGAAACAAGAAAAAAACATTACTTAAATAGGTGTCCAAAATGCTTCGTTAAGCCACTAGCCACAATTTTGTTTATTGCAAAATATTTTTTATTCACGTAACAGATGATTGTATTATTTTATCATGTATGAACCTTTATCACACCGATGTTCATTTTCAGGAAAAAAATATTTTTTCTAGCGTATTTTCAAAATGTTGGCCATTTAAAAAATTTAAGCTCAAATATCTCAAAACCGGTAAAATTTATCAAAATGTCATAGAATTTTTGCCCTTATACAATGTTTTTTTTTTTGTCTCGATGCAAGGAACAAATATACAAAAGTGTTCCAGAGAGTTCCGGGACACCCTCTATATTATAAAACAAATTCATTTTCTCTGTGTCTTTTACTGTCATTTAAACAAACAAAACTAATCATAATATAGTTACTTATACTAGTCACTTATATAGTTATCATAATATAGTATCATAGTATATTGTTAATGTATTGATATTGCTTATTATATTAGTAGTCCTTAAATGTTAACTGTTACTTAATATCATAATATTCACATTATAGTTATCATACTAGTAAATTATGAAGATTCGTATGGGTATCTTCATAAGTGATTATGTATTCAGTTAATCCAGACTCAACTGATTTAATCAGTGTTAGTATTTTTCCATAATTTGCAAACTGCTTTCAAAACAAACATTGTACATTTCCCCAGCAAGAAACTCTTGATGCAAGGATATGCATTATAATAGTAATCGAAAAACTTTTGTTGGTATTTGAATGCCCAAAGTCATCAATAGTCACAAAATCAATTAGTTCAAAATACGTAAAAAAATCAATCAATCGTAAATATAGAAATTAACTTAAATTTGTGGTGTAAAATACACAATGTTAATGTACTGTCCTTTGATTTTATTTGTCCACGGATCTAATATTAGTTTAAAGTGAATTTAAATTAGATCTTGAGAAGAAACCGAGCCTAGAAGTTTTAACCCCCGATAAAATCGATAAAATGTGAAAAATATGAAATAAAATCCAATTCTTTTTATTGCATTCATTTATTTGAATCGTAAACAGTTTCATTAGTTTAATGTTAATTTAATGCTTTTATTTTTAACAACTCAGTAATTAAAATTTTATATTGTAATTTTAAATCATGATTTAATATTAATTATTATTAATTAAGTACTTGGTTACAGCTAAGGTCTTATTATAGACACAGTAGAGGTGAAGAACACGGATCCAAAGGAAGACAGTAATAAAATTCAGAAGTTTAATTCAAGATAATTGAAGTTACAGGCAAACCTGGGGCTCCTCTAACTAATTTTCTCCGCACCTTGTGGTGTATTCTTTAGACTCAAAGTACTTCAAAAGAAAAAAACTTCTAAATGTAAACAAAAGGCCTACAGAGTTCTTTTATATTAAGATACCACTTTGTGAAAAGGTGATACCCCAAACATAAGCAAATATATAAGGACTAGCTTCTGCATATATGTATAGCTACACATTTTGAAAATGATGAGTTAGTCATATGGATCATATTTTTTATATACATTATATTTTATGATAACAAATGAAATGGAAGTGTATTGTTTTAAAAAGGACCTACTAGAATAATGAAAACAACTACATTACTGTAGTAACTTTTATTACTGGTTACTACTTGTCGCTGCACTCTAGCGAGCCTCATACGGTGTACTACATTAGTGAAAGCATCTGCCCTCACTTCGGAGCCGCACAGGAGCTCAATCTGGGCCTTGGACATGATCAGTCTTCTACTAGAACGGAACCTCCGACATTGGCCGTAACCTTGCACGACACTCCTAGCATAAAAGGTAAGTTAAGGTGTCTTGGTATATCTAGCATCTTGTTTGTAGCATCTAGCATTGTTGTATGGCAGATCTGGTCCCTCCAGATTAGTTTCTGGTCAACTACAACTTCGATCGATATATTTTGCAGCCTGTATGGACCAGGTTTAGAAGAATAATGCACAATAAACTGTTATAGCCTCATACTAAAAAGCTGCTGAAAATTTTAATTTAAGGAATTAAATTCATATTTTAAAGTTATAGTATTTTTTTACGTTTATCCTATAATCACTGAAAATATCAAAATTTTACAATCACAAAAATTATATAAGAGAGAAGTTAATATATTGGTCGTTATGCATAGGTTTTTAAACCTTATATGGAATATTAAAGCCATAAAATTTGGTACTTCACATATAATAGCATTTCTAAGGTTTAGGTTAGCAAAGTAAAACTAACATTAGTTACCGTACCATACAATAATCATTTTGTCATAACCGACGTACCTTATGAATGACAGAAAGAGAAAATGTAAACTTTGTTTAAGTTAATTATGATTGGCCTGTAACAACACATTGGAACCGACATAACATTCGGACTAACTGCCGGGTTCCAATTTTGTGTGGTATTGTTATACCCTCATATTAGTAGTGTAAAATTGCGGCCGCTGGCCCAGTTCAAGGTCACCTGAGGGATGACGTCATCGAGGTCAATGACCTCACCGATGACGTCATCGATGACGTCATCGATGACGCAATCGATGACGTCATCACTAATGACGTCATTTCGATGACGTCACACCCATGACGTCACAGAAATGACGTGCTGATGACGTCATCACCCCTTACGTCATCAAAACGACGTCACCGACGCCACTAAGGTCAAGGTCATGCCGAAACTTAAAATTTTTTGGCACTTTTACCGTTTCTCGCACTACGCTCCGAGTTTCAGTCAGAGTCCTCGTGACCTTGACCACTTGGAGCGAATTTCCGACGAGAAACGGCAAAAGTGCCAAGTTAAACTCGAGTTTCTGACATGACTCTGCCTAAATGGGCAATCGGTTATCCCTCAGGTGACCTTGAACCAGTACAACGCCCGCAATTTCATGTTACTGTGACCTTGAACACTTAACAACGGAGCGCCGACACCGATGCGCACCCCACGACAGCCACCGAGTGACTGACTGTCAGGCTCCGTGTACTCTAGGTATATGGGGAAGTGGAGGGGGAAATGTCAAGGTCATCCAAATGGAGTTTTAAAAAAGTTGAAGAGTAGAAAGACTACTCTTGTGCTTCCTGGGCGACCTCATCAATTTCCAACGGATCTGTAAACCAATCCGATCTGTAGCGGCAGGAGTCCAGAAAACAGGTGCACCACCCATCAGGTTGTCCGTAGCACTTCCGACAATTGGTAAGATTGGAGAAGTGAAATTTAATACACCGCTGCGGACAACAAGTATAAAAGTATTTGGATTTGTAGATTTTGAAAGTTTGTAGTACCGGTGGTGGCAGCTGTTGGTTCTTGCATCTACACCTGCAACATCCGAAGCATTCACATTGCCGGCAGGCCAGCCCATCCACTTGCCACTTTGGTAAGAGGAAACACTTATCCTCACAGCAATAGGTTGTCCCCGTCTCTTCCTCCCAACGCTTCTTTGCACAATATGTGACGCCTTGTATCTCCAAACACCTATGCTCGCAACATGAGATGCGCTTACTTTCCATAGTTGATGTTGCTTTGACGAGGGAGCACGATGAAGTGATGCTGTGGTCAGTGGGAATGGGGTTTATATAAACTAAGGTGGGTGGAGGGGGAAAGGTCAAGGTCATCCAAATGGAGTTTTAAAAAAGAAAAGAGTAGAAAGACTACTCTTGTGTATCTATAGCGATTTCATTGATAGTGAGTGCTTCTGTATGCCAAGTTGATCTGTACTGACAGGCTCCTAAATAATGTTTGCAAAAACCTGCAAAATGATTGTTGCACAATTTGCAGCCAGTTAGCTGTTTTAATGTGAATTCAATGCAACGTTCAGGGCAACAAGTGTACTTATGCCCTCTCATCCGGTACACATGGAATGTCTTCAACTCCGGTTTCAGCTTCTTCCAAGACTTGCACTTACACATGCATTGACCAAAAGCTTCACATTTTCTACACGCCAGGCCATCCGCAACATCAATGTCATTCGGCCATGAAAAACATTTCCGTTCGCAACAGTAGTTGAGTTGACTCTCCATGTTGCTGTGGTGAAGGTGCGCGATGAAATGATGCTGCAGTCATTGAGAGTGCACCTTAAATAAACTCAGTGGAGGGGGAAAGGTCAAGGCCATCCAAACGGAGTTTTAAAAAAGATAACTAGTCGTCCTCCTCCTCCTCCTCATCCGTTGTACTTAGAGAGCTGTCAGACGAAGAGCCCCGTGCAGGTGCTCCCCAGATGAAAAACAAATCAATTTTAAAACGAAGACCAGGATCTTGCATCATCAATTCCTTTAATTTGTCACATACTAAGTCGACCTTGTGTAAGGTGTCAACAACAAGCTTCCAATTCGTTGGTTCAATATAACTTGTAGTAGAGTCTGCCTCGCTGATAACCACATCCTCCGGCCGTATTGGAGTGTAAAGATGTGTAAAGTTCTTCGGCTGTAGCTGAGGTTCAGGCTGGCTGGAAGTGGAAGGTTGAGTGTGGACCCCTGTCGCATCGAAATCCATAGTCATTCTACATTCAATGTTGGGGTTTTCGTTTAATACATACACCAATTTCTCATGCAACATATCCACTTCTGCCGAGTCTTGCAGATGAACATTCCAGGAAAATGGCCATTCTTCATCCGTAGTGGAGTCAACTCGAGAAAGAGTGCTGTCCGCCATGATAGCTAAGCAAGGAATGATGTGAGCTACAGACTGTGGTAACAGTATTGAAAAGTAGAGGGGGTAAACCAAAAGTACGTGGAGGGGGTATTTTCAAGGTCATTTAATTTGGGTTTTAAAAAAAGGAAATAGTGGAGGGGGAATTCTCAAGGTCATCCAATTTAGGTTTTTAAAAAAAGGAATGAAGCTTACTCCTCTTCAGCCTCGTTGTCCCCTGCATCTTCATCAGCCTCATCTTCATCGACGTCAGACTCGCCGTAAGGATAGATCGGGGACATGGGCGAATATTGTGGAGATTGTTGACCGTTGTTGTCGTCCCCTTGCATTCTAACTTGGGACCAATCATAATTTAAATTCATTTGTATTATGATCCCAGGGTTGTCCCGCAGTATTTCCTTCATACGTTCGCAAATTGACTCCAAATAGTGTACACTATCGATCGACAGTGTCCAACCCGTACTTGTACCGACATCAGTAGTGGAGTCAGCTTGGCTGATGGTGTTGTTGTCTGCCATGGTTGCTTGTCGGACAAGGAATGACGGTTGATGTGATGCTCATGCAGGAACATGGTGAAGTGGTGGGGGGTGTGGTGGAGTAGTGGGGGAATTTTCAAGGTCATCCAAACGGAGTTTTAAAAAAAGGAAAACTTACAAAGTAACATTGAAACTTTCCAATTGATGGTGGCGAGCGTTTTTTTCTGCAACCTTGCCGACACATGTGACTATGCCATACAGTATGAAAAGTACAACCATAATAAGGCCGAACAATAAAAGATAGCCGTTGACTATCATGATATTTTCTGAGTGGATCTGTTTTCTTCTTATCGCCCTCTCCTGCATCCTCTTCTCCAACTCGTGGACGAAGTCACAACATGCGTGAGGACATCTTTCATCTGTTGGTAGGTTTGCCATTGTTGATGTTGTCGGTGTGGCTGTTAAAGATGGAATGAGGTTTCCAATTGCGATGTGCCATGTACACCAATAGTCAAGTGTTGGGGGTAACAAAGCAGTGGAGGGGGAAGTTTCAAGGTCATCCAAATTGTGTTTTAAAAAAACCTATCTTGTTACTGAGCTTATATGTCAGTAACAACATAGGTGTTTTTGCTCTTTTACTTCTTTAATATAATGAAAAAATATACATATTCTACAATGGTTAGGACAAGAAATACAACTGCTAGTCAGCTGAAGTAGTCCAAGTTGTCTGGCTCGGTCTTCATGGACGCTGGTGAGGAAGCCGTCGAGGAGTGTCCAGGCTCTTCCTTTGACTGCCGGGTGTTCCGTATATTGCAAGCGTAAACTTGCACATTTATACGGTAGCCTCGTGCCACCATCAGCTGCAACTCCTTGTATAAGTCGTTTAGCTCCTGCTGAGTCTTGATGCTCACCTCCTCGTAACTTGCGCAACTGACGTTGAGGGACATCCTGATGTTGCTAGGTTGGCTGCTGGAGTAGAAATGAAGCCGAGGCACAGCGTTTGGAGGTACATGGAAAAGTGGTGGGGGTGATGGTGGTGGGGGTATGGAAGATGCAATTAAACACTTCTAAACTTTTTCCATTGATACAAAGGGATGGAACAAATAGCACAGGTGTCCTTGTAGTTTTCAAATCTAAACATTGGTGCTAGAAATCCAAACTGTTTTCTACCACCTTCCTGTACGAACCGTCGAAGGTCTCTAACGGCAGCATTGCCACAAGGCCTACAAAACTTTTCCCCGTCTTGGAACCTATACCAGGAGTATCCCGAATACCCTCTATTATCTTTCTTGTACTCCTCGATATCCTGCTTTACTGTTATAGGGATATTATCTCGTAAAGCCGTCTGGAATAAAGATGCGTCAGTTATAACTCGTTGTAAGCAAAGCTCGTACAAGGTGCTCATCGTTTGCTAGTTGGCAACAGACTGACCGTTCTTTGCATCCAAGCAGGTTTGAATCCTAGTGCGGTAGTGGGGGTAATTACGGTAGTGGGGGTAATTGTGAAATGCTAAGGTCAAAGGTCAAGGTCACCCGCGAAGTTTAAAAAAAATGCAACATATCAATACGTGAAGTCTGTCACATATTGATATGTTGCATTTTTTTTTTGTTTTTTTTATTTTTTTTTTGTCTTTTATGATTCGTTTATTTATAAAACATTACAACAACAACAACATATGTACAACATTAAAACTTAAATCTAACACTGCTGCTTGTCAGCGATGTGGATGGTCAACTCTGTAGAATTGCTACCCGTGCAGCCGTGCGACACCAGGTATAGACACCCGGGTTGAATAGAGCGAAGATCCTCGTTTTGTAGAAGATGGACGAATCTCTTGGGCAGGTACACCTGGAACTTTGGTTCATCCCCCGGAGTAAATGGCGCCTCGCTGAGACTGCAGCAGATGGCCTCCCCAACTGTAGTCTCCATCTTCTTCATAGCATGGATTATGTAGTGCTTCTCGTCTTTTAGTTCCGAGCACTTCTTTACAGGTAATATTGTTGACTTGGAGTGAGCATTGAACTTCTCGACCAAAGTCTGAAGGAACTGGTGAGATGCCATGGTCAGGTTACAGATCGTCTTCTTGCTCGGAGATGTTGTCGTCTCGGAATCTCGAGTAATACTCATGCCAGGTCCCTGTCTGCTCCCCACTTATATACTCTCCGTTACCCCCACCACTCCCCACTTCCCCATTTTGAAGGTAAGAGGCGAGTTTATAGGCATTTTTCAAAGCGCAATGTCTATCTTTATCATGTTCTGGGCTTTTTGTACAAATACATATGGTTTCCAGCATGTATTGATAATTCTTATCCAATTCCACATCATTAACCGGAACATGAGTAAATCCTTCGATCCACCTTTTCTTTTCCAGCCCCTTTGTGTAAATATTGGTAAACTTGTCTGAAAAGTGATGCATAATGTGATACAAGTCCGTGTAACTTGTAAAACCATCATACCAATCGATATGATGGAAGTGTTTTGAAATCCATCTGTTGGTAGTAGCGGCTTTACTAGTTAAAGACGAATAAGAACATGGTGGTTTAAATAAAAACGAATAAGGAACACTTGTATTCATGTCCAAAAACACAAGTTCTTTTATAATGAATCTATCATCATTACCACGAAACGCTTGAAACTCAATAATACCAGGCTTGGACTTTACTTGTTGTTCTTCTCCCTTGTCCATTTTGAAGGTCACACGTCTGCTCATTACGAAGTCAGGAGGTCAACTGATTTCCACACCACGGTAGGTACTACTTTTATACCCGGCCGTACAGTTGTTGGCGCGTTGGTGTATATTTAACGTGGGCACCGTCCCCAATAGGCCTAACCCCACAAAATTTTGGTTATTGTTTTAAAAACTAACCATTGTTATTTAAGTTTCCATCTTTATATTTTCCTTGTTTTCATTTTCATCACTAACACTTGATTCTTCTCCTCCATCTTCCTCTTCTTCCTGTTTTACTGATTTCTTATGTAGTTGAGCGTACTTTTCCAATTGTCTCCACATCTGTACTTCATGAGGAACTCTATTAAATATAGAAGTATCTACAGGTCAGTATAATATAGGTGCGTCCGGTTGTTTGTCCAAAGTGTCTTCCAGATAATCTTTAATAATCGAACTTGAAAACACCAGTTGTCTCAAGTATCTTGTTATAGGTTCAGTAGCACAAGTTAAAATGAAAAACTCCTCTCGATTAAGTTGAATTTTGTTATCATGTCTTGTTGTGTCTCTAAACCGTAGCTGATGATCACCACGTTGTTTAATGATATCAATTTCCACATTTGAATCCAAAAGTCCTACTCTTGTCTTTCTTCCAAACATGTTACTACTTAAATAGCATTCTAGTAGATGCAAATGTTTCATAAACGATTCCCAAGCACTGTCCGTAAACAAAATCATTTTGGGTCCATGAGTTAAAATTACAGTAGGGGAATAATCTGTAGATTTCATAACACCGATTAAAACACTTTTATCCAAACTGGAAGAGATTGGGTAAAATATTCGCAAAAATACCTCACTCAATATGTTTGGAGAAATATTATCTTCAATATCCCTTTTTCTCTTTTGTATAGTCTTTCTTCTTTTACCTTTTTCTTCAACATTATTACTGGCGTGAAGTTGTCCGCAAACGTTTTGTTCACCTCCTTCCTGGTGACCTTGAGGATCTAAAAACTCAGATATCTCCTTCTCAATATCTACCACATTTTCAGGTGTACCACTAGGAGAAGCCATATTGAATACGATGCTACCCATACAACAGTAGGCAACAAACTGATGAGGAGCGGTCTGTACGCTCTGCTTTTATACTCGCGGAATGAAACAAAACCGGTTCTTACAATACATTTTTAACAATTCCAGTTAAAGGTGTGTATGTTACGATTTTATCATGTAGAATTAAACAGTATGCAGTTGTATTAGCCGGTATAGCATCGTTGAATTCCATTTCTATTTTTATATCCACACTTGAAGACTTTACTGATTCATTTTGTTTAGAACAATCGATTACAACTATTGGGTAGGCATCGAAATATTTGTCAGGTGATAATAAAGGTGTATTTGTTTTACCGTAATATGAACTTTGGAATCTCGCGTACATATCGTACAATATACTGTATTTCTTCTTAGTGAATGACACATTTAAATTGTCGTATGGAAAGAATTGTGAATTTAAATAAACTTTAATATTTTTCAAGTCACAATGATCAAATTGTCCTGCATGTTTAGTAATGGCGTCTCTTCTACCTGTTTGTAAACCAAATATAATATACCTGGCTCGTTCTACATAATTCGATGTTTTAACAGTCCAAGTGTGTCGATCCGTAGTAGGTAAACTGGGATGCTCATGAAATTCCCAACTTCTAAATGGAATAACAATATCACGATCGGCTTTTAATTTTCTTAAAAGTAGCATTCTATGCTCGTCAGCCAATTTAACATGTGGAACTCTCCATACAATTTTGTCTAATTTTAATTTCCATTCTAAAGTCGCATCTGTAGTAGCATCTGCAGCTTTAATAATGTCTTTATCGTTAGAAGATCTCAACAAAACTAATTCTTGTTTAACGTTTAATATTATTTTCCTATAATCTTCAGCAAAACCAAGCAGCAAACGTAATGGAATATGAAAATCAAAATATCCATTTGGATTTGGAGTGATCGTGTCAATCGTAGGTAATACCCATCCGGCAGGTTTAAGTAAATTGGTTTCATTGGGTGTTATAGATGTTAATCCTTTTAAAGTTGTCGTAATACCTACTTTTTTAGTGGAATCAACTGTTACACCTGATATTTCATATCTAATTTCATCAAATAGGAAAGCCATAGGATTATTTATAAATGGAACTGTTGTACCAACAGTAGTACCGTCCTTTTTAGTAACTTGTCCTTCAATATACAAGTAACTTTCACATGGTAGTGTGTAAATGTCTTGATTTTGTATGGGAATACGAATTTCATCGTTATTGTTTAATTTCGATGAAGTGTAAGGGTTGTGGGTGTGATATTCTTTTTCCCATAGGGTTTCGTCGAATGTTGGACCCTGCGCTATATCCAGTATATCCATACTCGGTTAATTTTAATCCAATTCTCTCTAAGAAACGAATGTTCTCGCGTGTTAACCCCTCCACAGCTGAAGAGCTACTAATGCGGTTTCCCGTAGGTTGTTCGCTTTTAAATGTTAAACCCATGGTTTTGTATTAAAGTGTCGATTTTAAATGTAATCTAATCGTAATAGGCTCTTCTCTGAAGTCTACCAAGTTACCGTCTTGATCCAATACGCTCAACACGATGTCTGAAATGAAAGTGGTGTTCAACGGTAGATATACCAGGTTTTGTGGCTTTTCAACAATTTTAAATCCAGGTGGTACACTTGGGTAAAAAGTATGTATGATGTGGGTGTTAGCCCCATCCCTGTAAGCACCTTGTATAATGTTACAAGTTATGTCTATACTATTGACTTTTAATATTGTTACTGTTTTCTTACCGGAATGTGTTACATCTGGTTCTAATACAGGCCCATCGTTGGAAAATCCTAATAAATCACCAATTGAGTTTGGTTGAGTGAAATCTATATAATATTTGGAAGTAATTTCAGCTTTCATCGTATTATTATTACCTTTTAATGTTATATTGTCTTTTCCCATTTTAGTTTGCAAAAATTCATTTATATGATCAATTTCATAAGAACCTGTGGGTAACCTGCACTCTTGTAAGTCTGTAAATTTTCCACTGGCATCCTTTCCCTTATAATAATGCAATATGTTATTTTTACCTTCCGTAACATTGGGAATAGAGTTGTACGTTGTAAAATCCAATAGTGCCGCCTCCCAAAACCTTCCTTTTTGCAAGCGTAACGCTGGAAAAAGGATACTTCGTAAAGTGGACGATTTTCCTGTTAATGATACCGTATAGGAAGACATCTCAATAGTGACTGATACTTTTAGCTAGAAATTCCAAACATAAATGGCCGCATATTGAAGTATTATCAGGTTGTTCTCTTTTATAGTTATAATATATGTTTTTAGCAGATTTAAAGTAATTTTGAAGTTCTTTTGGTGGTGGCAAATTACCGAAACTATCAAAATAATATACATTGTTATTTAGTTTCTTATAACAAACCCAATGGGTGCCAGGCCCTTCAGTATTATCCAAATTTACAATTCCAGTCTCATTTTGCCACATTTTCTTTGGTAAACTGTCTTTCATGAATACACCGCGGAAAAATGGTATTTTTAAACAGGAAATATATTTAAATAATTCAATATTGGTTAATGCTTTATGTGGTATGACCAATTGATTTCTTTCATTTAATATGCACGATAAGGTCTTAGGTAAAGTCCTGCCCCGTTTTTTACCATTGACCACACGGTGGGCTTCTTCTTGCCTTTTCTTGTAGATCGCCGTCTTCTTTTTATATTTCCTCCATGTTTTCTTGTGGTTGACCTCCTTTTTACTCTCCTTCTCCTCCTTCTTCCACCTCCTACTGCTGTTTTAGCCTTCATACCTGCTGTTACTGCTAAAGCTGCTGCTTTTTCTGCTATGCTAGCGTCACTTGATTTTACTCGTTGCCAAGCTATGTCCGCAAGCTTTTTGTCAGCTATTGATCTATTTTTTGAATCGGCAAACGTGGAATATGCGATATCGTGTTCTTTACAAGCCTGATCTAACTTGTTTATGCCAGGATCGCCTCTTTCCAGTCGTTTTTTCAATTTAGTTCCTGGTCCGCAATACTGATAACCTCCTGGTATATGAAATTCGTATGGTAATGCGTCTATTGCTCTATTTACTATGGATCCTACTGGAATTTGTTTTAAAGCTTTACTTAACAGAGAAACCGCTGTGGACGTGATCCCACCTCCTTTTCTTGCAGTGTCTCGATATGGACTGATGTACTTGAACGTCATTATTGTCCTTTTATAATGGCAATGTGCAACTCATGTGTTAACTCTATGACAGGTTGCACATAAATGAAGTCATTTATTGAGTTATTTACTTAAATATCAATATCACCCCAATTTGATGATCTAAACTGTTTCGTTTTAGGGTTAATAAAGTATTTATTATAAATTTCTCGTTTAATATACTCACCTCTCATGGATTCAGCATAAGTATTATGACCTGATTTTCCTTGAAGAATATCTGGTGTAAAATGATTGTGTAAATCAAATATCGCATTACCTAAAACTTTTACAAGAAAATTAACAGTGACAGCATTATCTACATGTTCAGGGTCTTTAAGGTTTGTTATACGTTTATTATTACAATTATACACTTTACTATCCTTTAATGATGTTGTAATGGTCTGTCCTACAGTTGCAGCATCATTTGCTTCTATTCCTTGTGCCAAGTCTCTTATCACTCTATTATTACATGTAAACCATCTAAAATATCGATCTGGATCTAGATGTACGGTTTGTGATAAAGCAGCTGCATCATGTTTTTCATAACCCCATCCCATATTTGATAACTTTTTATCCATGCAATCCCAAGCATCATTTTTGTATGTTAATAAATTAAATTTTTCATTACCTTGAACAAATTCATCCCCTTGCTTCGATACTACTTGATCTTGTTTTACAAAAGAGGTTGTTTCTTGTTTTAAGGTTTTCATCATTTGACCCACTGTTGCACCATCTGATGGTGCCGAACCATCTTTAACATTTGCTAAACAATTATTAAAACAATCTATAACCCCTACATCACGTATGATGCAATGATCTTTAATATATTTTAGATTTACAGCATCGTTTTCAGTTTTTGGATAGCCTATATCATTAATAACAAATTTATAAAAAGAAAATCCATCTTTTGTCTTTTCAGGTATCAAAGAATGTAAATAGCGTCTATTTACGCTGTCTTTTGCATCTTTAGGGTCATCTACGTTGGATATACGTTTATTGTTAGCACTATACGTTTTCCCATTGAATTTTAACGTATTTTTTAATTCAGATGACAAATAACCTTTGTTTATTGCATCACCGTTTTGATTTGGTTTACCAACGTTGATGATTCTATGATCTTCTGCGTCATATGTGTTATTTTGTAGTCTTAATGTTGGCGATATCTTTTCCTTTAATATTTTTAGATTTATTGCATCGTTTTCATCCGTAGGATCTTTTATGTTTTTTAACCTTTTATTACTCATATCATAATCTCCATCAGGTGTTTGTGGTAAACCAGCACTTCTTTTTAAACTATTGGCATAATATAACCCATCCGAGGAGTAACGTCCGAACTTGTCGACACTCATGGTGCAACTGAATAGTATTCTAGGGAGTAACGCATTTTTATGAGATTACCCCGCGGTTTCGGAGTTCATCCACTAAAGCCACCCATTCGTTTTCCAATCCAGTATGACCCGCTTCTTTAGCTTCATGTATTAGTTTCATTCTATCCACCAATTTATTGATATTATTGTAATAAATCACATTTGTGTTATATAGTTCCTTCATTAAACCTGTACCCGTAACGGACTTACTTCTTTTTCTTCGTTCCTGAGCACTTACATCCAAAGTGGATGCCATAAATCTTCGTTTTACAGGTTTTCTTTGTGTTAACGGCATTGTTTGTCTTCTAGTTGGTATTAACTTGGATACAAATTCTTTATATTTTAAAGACTTAGATCTAAAAGGAGGCTGGTCAGGTAAATACTTTCTTCTATATGCATTTGTCTGTTCCAAAATATTTTTATATGCTTCCATGTCTTTTTCTTTCACTACCGATACTGAAGGCTTATTTTCAAATAATAATTCAAATAATCCTTTTGTGCCCTTATACCTTTGATCACCAATGACAATATTATCATGTTCGTCAACGTTTAACGGGCTATTACCTATCATTAAACCGTCTTTTGTTAATCTCGCTCCATAACTATGGTAATTCTTATTAGGAATTGTTCCGAGTAACATTTTTACCATGTATTTCCTTCCTAAAGGTCCTTTGTTATGAATGTTTTCACCCAACAAGCTTATGTTTGACGGACCTTCCCTTGTCTCTTCTTCTTTTTCCTCTTCACTAGCAGTTGATACAACTTCATGTCCTCTTTTGGCTTTTACTTCATATAATTCTTTTATTCCACTATAGTCCGGTGATTCTAGCTCTCTTTCGGGTTCTCCACCGGTAAAACCACTATACGTAGAGGATTCCAGGTCTTCATCACTAAAATCTTCTGATTTTACATTTTCTCTTTCAAACTTCGTAATAGGTGCAATCGCATCTCCTTCCAATACAGGTTTAGCAAATTTTTTGTTTAATTGTTTCAAGGGTTCAGTAATAGGTTTAAAAGTAGATTCAAGGAATTTCTCCCTCTCGCTAATACCTAGTTTCAATGCTCTGTTTTTAGCCCGAATAGAATCACTAAGTGATTTTATTTCTTTTACTAATTTTTCTTGGTTAACCATGTTTGTAGCAAGACGTGTTGTACAACAATGAATGTGTTATACCACGTTTAATGTATTAATATAAATTTATCAAATCCTATCCTGTATCGACCATTGTTTAGCGGTTGTTCCTTCATAATTGTTAGGAACCCATACTTTTCAGCCCAAGCCTTTCCACACTCTTTAAATCGTTCAAATGTCATATCCGCATTTACATGATCAAAATATATATGTTTTAGGTTGGTTTCGTCCTGTTTAAATACAATTAACATGTTTGCATTGTCTCTAATGAGTTGTTTAGGTATTTTGCTGTAAGTTTGGCCAATATAAATGCTATCTATGTTGTTATGTCGACCCATAGCGAAGTAATTCCTTATTGTGTTTTGGTTTTCACAAGATACATCGTCGAATATAAACACGGAGAATGGTTTAGCTTCTTGTGGCTGCATGACACTCTCGCTTGCATTAAACTTTAAATATTTAACTTCAGGCACATTAGTCAGTATTTTTTCCAATAATTGATACTTTGGTTGTTGTAGTGATTTTGAAAATACATATAGATTGTTAAATCGTAATCCTTTAGGGTTTGTAATCAAATTGAATACTACATTAGTTTTTCCACAGTTGGAAGGTCCGGTAACCAGACAACGAACGGTGTTTGGTAACAAATTGCCATGCTTCCCACTATTGAATTCTGAATTATCCACTGTGAGTTCATCTATATTATTAATAGTAAAACTCTCTTTTTGTGGTACTATCTCCATCCTTTGTAATGGTTCAACCTAAAATGATTCTCTATCGTTATATCAAATCCTTTTTAGGTATCCAAGAATCTTCCGTCTTATTAAATCCTAACCATCGTACTTTGACCTTATCTTTTTTCCGTTGCAACACCTTTTCAACTAAATATACATCGCCTACTGTTGATTTTAACATTTCATGTCCATAAAACCCTCCTTCAAGCAATTGTCCTTTATTATCTTTTAAAATATATGTCTCAGGTACTGTAGGTTGTACTTTGAATACAGTAAAAACCTCATTGGTCCAATTTGGCAGGTATCTTTTACTGAATACACCTTTATATTTACTTATTCGCACTTTATCACCCACATTAAATTTTTTAGGCTTTAGTTTTTCAACTTTTGGTTTAGTATTCGTTTTTATACGTTTTAATACAAGGTTTTCATTTTTACTAGTTACTTGGTTTGGTTTCATCCCGATAGTCCTATGAAATTTGTTATTGTAATCGTTTATAAGTTTTGGTAACATATCAATCCATATGTGCGATCCTCTGTTGGAAAACATTTTATACATTGCACTTTTTAAAGTTCTGTTGAATCTTTCGATTATTGAGGCTTTTACTTCTGAATTGGTTGAATAATGGTTTATATTGTGTTTTTTCATTAAATTTGCAAATTCCTTATTAAAATATTCTTTTCCATCATCTGTTTGTAAATGTTTAATAGTATGTTTGTCTCTTTGTATAGCTGTTTCCATTGCTTTTGTAACACTTTTGCCACTTTTATCTTTTAGTGGTAAAGCATCTGCCATTTTTGAAAAACAGTTAATAACAGTCAATATGTATTTATATCCTTTATTTTGTTTGCTATAAGGAATCATTTCGATTAAATCCGCTTGATATAAATCATTAATTCCTTTTATCACCGTATTTCTTCGTGGAAACTTTCTTCTTGCAGGTTTATGAAGTTCGTTGACAATTTGTTGCTTTAAGTCCTTCATATTGCAGGTTTCAATGTTTGTTGTATCACATGTATAATCACAATGAATGTTGTTTTAAATATTCACATCATTTATATGGGTCAAGGTCATCCAAACTTGTGTAAAAAAATGGGGAACACGGCGTTGGACTTGCCGTGTTCCCCATTTTTTTACGGAAGGAGAAAGGAATAAGGTCGTAGTTGTAGAAGGACGAAGAATAGGTTACTAGTTGATAGGGTTTAGAGAGTAGTGGCCAAAAGGAAGAGTGTGGATTTTGTCGGGCATAATGTATCTTTTATCATCCCGAGCTGACAACGCTTTTTTAATTTCGGTGACACTGTAGACTTGATGCTTGAAGCTTCGGATATTGTTGAATGTTGCTGATATCGTAGTATCTTCAAACAAACAAGTCTTGTAGTGGTCAAATGTCACGTGTTTTTTTCAAATAAGATGTCTTCACTCCTTTTGCTTTCTTCACTGTCGGTGTGTTGTTCTCGTGGTACATCTTAAATGAATACAATTTCGACATCAGCGCCACTATTTCTTCTAAAGGCATTCCATTTGCTTCATCTTTGAATTTTCCAATTACTTTTTTATATTTTTCATTAAAATTTGGATGGTTCTTCGGATAGTCAGAAAAATCGAAATCTTCTTTGTATGGAAAAGTCCTTAGGTCTTCATACATGTCCAAAGTCTTTATCCAGTAGATAAACGCGTCCGTATCCATGTATGCGACTCCAATGTTTTCCCTTCCGTAATGTTTAACCATTTTGTTATAATGGAAATCATACATCAGGGTTTTACTTATATCCAAAATCGACATACCTATGTATAACGGACGGTCCATGACTATTGTTGTTTTCTTCATACTGACAGCGACTAGATTTTCGTTTATAATCATGGATGTTCCGAAATTTGGTTTTTGCACTAATTTTTCCAATTTGTTCTCCAAGGTCTTCCCAAAGATGGCATTGTTCATTAATTTATAGAAGTCCTTTTCAAATGCTGTTGTCGCTGCAGCTCTTCTTGCAGTGTTGGAATCAATATATGGTTTCAACCAACAAGACTGGGTGAATTCAATTGCTCTATGAATTCTCACTATACGTAGACCCAATTCAAGAGCCTGTTGAACTACCCAGTAGTGAGCCACATAGCGATCCTTATTCTCCAAGGTCATCATCAATTTTGGCCATCTTCCTGTTGGTGAAACTTCAGTCTTGGCTAGGAGAGGCAAGTCGTAGTGATGGTCATGAAGGTGCTCTGGATATTCGAAATCACAGTCCAAAATATAGCCTTTTGGACCATTCTTTGGAATCTGTGAGATGTCTCCAATGGTGGCCGGGTCGATCCATTTGAAGTCAGCGTAGGGAAGCGGATTTGACATTGCCCAACCATAAAGGTTGTTTGCGTCAAAGTAGCCAAGGTAGACCGATGGTTGTTGCTCGTCGAAGCCGGGGATGTACTTGTTGTTGGCTTTGACATGACGTGTTACAGCTTGTGTCAAACCGCCCCGTACACCAGATTCCATCATGAGCACCATATCAATATCCGTTAGAAGTTCCAGTCGACAGTTGGTTGACTTTAGCATAGCTTGCCATGCTAATCCTGGAGATGTGTACGAGTGTAGAGGGTCCAGTCCATAGGCGGAGAAGCAGGTGTTTCGGAATTCTTCCATCACATCGCACAGCAGAGTTACGTCCAATTTTATATAAAAGTCAGAATATTCCCCTAAGGTTTGAATGTTTAGTTGGTTCCAAACATTACAAGCATGATTGTAGTCTTCAACGGAGATTTCACTTTCGTTTAATTTGCTGTTGAAGGCTTCGATCGGTGGTAGACTGGTTTCTTCAAATTTTTCTGTAGATGTTATGTAGTCGTAGGGGAATACTCCTTTACGTAATACTAAGTCCAATTTATCTTCAGGTACAATCTTGCTGGTTTCTTTTAGGTCTTCTCTTCGTAGATTCTCAGACAATCTGCTCAAACTAGATGGCATAAATCTATAAGAGTCTACAAAGCGAAGTTTAATTTTACCTACGGTTTTTGAGAAACTGATGTACTTTTCCAATGTTGTAGCAAGAACATCAATTTTACCATCATCTCTTCCTAACTCTGGAATAATGAAGTGGGAGTCGTAGCCGCTAAGATTGTGTAACACGACAGGGATAAAGTGGGGCAGTTTGTAATTTATATTGCATGAATTACAAGCAGCTCCTCTGTATAAACCTGTCAGGTGATCGTGATCTCTTACTTTTGGATTTTCTTCACTGAAGCTCTTCTCGCATAGATAACATCTTGATGCCATATTGTATTCTTCTTGTTGATTCTCATTCAAAGGTTCCATAGGTACGACATTACCATACAAGCGTTGTACCTTTTCAGCAATGTCATACAACTGGTCTACGAAATACTTAGCGGCTTCTTCACCACGGTAAAGTATTGGAGTGGATGTTAAACCATAGTTTTGCAATTGGTTTTCAGACAAGGTTGATTTCACTATTAGACAAAAACTGTTGGGTTGATGCAACTGATATTTTGTTCTTCTAGTCACTTCACCGTCCGGCAGCTCCTGTGGTACTAACGTAGATTCAAAATCTGCGTAGATGACTACTGGAATCCGATATTGGTGAACTGTTTTGTTAAATTGGATACACGCTCGAGATGGTGGTGGCAGACTAATCTTCACTTCATAATTTTCATTACAAAGTCTTTTGTGTTCTATCAACCACTCTAATCCTCCTTGTCTTATTTCTTTATATGTGAAACAAAAACATCTTTTACACACTGTTAACCTACGCCTCTGTTTTGATAATTGATTTCGAATCAAGGATGCAAAGTCCTTTATCCACACATAATGTGAAATTTCACCCTTAGTGATCAATAGCAAATCAGTGTGGTTTCTTTGCTCAACTTTTACTACCCGCAAAGGATAAACGTTGTTCGAATCATCCAGACCGAAAACATTCACTGAAACGCCAGGATTTTTCTTTTCAAATTTGTCTATGTCTTTCAATGTAACTGGGTAGGTGAGGCCTTGAAAGTTGTAGCGGTGTTCATTTTCGTAATACTCTCTACCAACTCTTTCAGGATGATCTTTAACATACTTGGTTAACATTGCATACTTAAAACATTCATTACCTTCATTTTGCACATTCCTACACGATTTAGTGTTTTGGATTTTCTTTGGTAAAGGGATAAAACTACTACCCCTTAAACCATATCCATGCTTGTGAACCCTTACATCCATACCTTCAATTGATGACAAAGTCCATCCAGATCCTCTTCCTTCATGTTCTTGAAGTTTTGTTATAAGTTCTTCCAAGCATTCTTCAATAATATCATCGATGTTGGAGGTGAAGGTAAGGGTTCGGTTTTTGGTAATGAACGCTCTCAATGCTGTTTCACCATCAGTATTGTTAAACATAGCCTCTAACACCATTCCAAATTTAATAAAATTTAATCTTTGTAGTTCTTCCCTCAAGGTTCCACCAACAAGTTCCTTAGCCTGGGTTATAAATGTTTCCAGTTCCAATTGAACATTATTAATTTTAAAATGTGTTACAACTCGTCCTGGTAAGGCCGTGGTGCGCAGTTGTTTCACATCTTCTAGTTCTTCTTCAGTGTCCTCTTCTTCAAAAGGTCTTCTAGCAGTAGATGGTCCAGCACCAGCAAATTGGATCACACTAGGTCTTCTTCTTTGCATTTGCTGTAGATAGCTGTCCCAGTAGTCCGTCTGCTTCTGGTGCTCTTCCAAAAACCGGTCAATTGAGTCTAAGTCTATTTCATTCATGGTAATATCTTCTTTTCTATCTTCGTCTTCATGTAATTCTCTGTGTATGGTGAAAAGATCTTCGTCTTGAAAGATTTCCCCACAAATGTCGCAAAGAGCCATTTCAAACAGTTTGGCTTTGAATGCACACTCTGTGAATGTCCACGCAATAATGAGCAGCGCACTCCACCGGGACCCTTTATATCCGAGGCAGATAGGTGGGGAAAGTGACGTCATATGGAAACAGGTTATCACTCATGTGCTAAATTTAGACTTTACACAACCGTTTGTAATACATTTATCAGTAGGCTTGATAAATTGATGATATTTGGTCTAGATTCAATAATTTGTACAAGTTTTTTCAAAGACGTCTGTTTGAGCAAGTTTATGTAGGTCAAGGTCATTTGGAATTATTATTTTGAGCGGGGGATAGAGCACTAAGCAGCATCATTTACTACAAAGTGCTCTATCCCCCGCTCACATTCTTTTTTAACTTTTTGTTTAAACTTTTTACAAGGGTGAAACATCACCATCAGAGTCGGAATCATCCTCATCACGGAATAGGCAGCGATGACAATACATAATTCTTCTGGCAACTAACATCCTATCCATTGGACGATGGGGAGTGTCTTGTTCTTGTTCTTCTTCTTCGATTTCCAATTGGAATTCCATTTCCGACTCAGATGACGACTCTAATGTTTCGTAGGCGTGCAAGTCCACCTCATTGTCCGTTGAACCAGCTTCGTCAGAGTCCGTTTCAATATCCATTATCTCTTCCTCCTCCTCTTCTTGATCAACCGCAGGTAGTTGGTCCTCTACTTCTATAATTTCTAGAGGTATTACCTCCAGAATAGAGACAATTCTGTTGCGATGGAACACGGTGTTGTCAAGTGGAGCCATGGTATGGAAGTGTTGTATCCATCCAATTTGCTTACCCTTTTTATACCCCCACCAACTATACAATTTATGTGGGTCAAGGTCACGTAAAGATACCCTTTGAGCGGGGGATAGACCACTAAGCAGCATGCTAGTCCATTGCCGCAAAGTGATCTATCCCCCGCTCTATTCCGCAGACCACACTCAAGTCCAAGTCCACATCCAAGTCCACATCCATATGTTACACTTTATTATTACTGCCACCAAGTAATTGTCACTCGCACATTTACTTAGTTTTGATAAAGGTACTGCACAAACTCCATATTGGTTGTTTGTTCGTTATACAAATGCATCATGAAATATGCAATCTTATCGATTGCGGCATTGTCCAACGGTTCGCAATTCACAAGTTCCAATGTGCCCTGGCTGGTCTTATCCTCTATAAGTTCCACCACTTCGTTGATGTCTTCTTCCAAGAGGATGAACTCAACACTGAAGCTCTCCATTGTTGTTGTTGATAGTGTCTAGACAAATGCTTGACTAAATGCTTTATTCATCAGTCCTACATATATACCAATTTCCCCCTCCTATTACCCATTCCCCCTCTACCTTTATATAGGTCAAGGCCATCCAATAATACCCTTTGAGCGGGGGATAGACCACTAAGCAGCATGCTAGTCCATTGCCGCAAAGTGATCTATCCCCCGCTCTGTATTCCACACAAGTCCTAGTCTTTACACACACACATAAGCCCCCCAGTCTTTTACACTTACTCATATACTCTGTCCTCCCTGCCAATTAAGAGTTCCCCATGTTTGCCACTATTTTCAATTAACCTTTCCAAGTCCCAAAACACAATGTCCAAATTAACCAAGTTCGCTCGTCCAATTTGAAACACACTATTCCCCCCAAAGTCACTTGCTCTCACTTGTTGTCCTGTATACTGCTTCTTCTTCCACGCTACAATCACTACCCTACCTTCTTCAACAACCATTCTTTTAACATTATCATACACCTTCTTCAACATCCCTCTACAGTTTAAATAGTTTATGGTTACATACTCCCACTCCTTACCAATGATCTGTGATCCACTCATTTTCTAGCGTTCCACTGGAAGGTTCAAAGCAGAATGAAGTCGGGATGTACAGACCCCCCTCTTTTATACCAGTTAACCGGTTGTCCTTCGTTTAAAGTGGGTCAAGGTCATTCAAAAGTACCCTTTGAGCGGGGGATAGACCACTAAGCAGCATGCTAGTCCATTGCCGCAAAGTAGTCTATCCCCCGCTCTGTATTCTACACACACACACACACACACACACACATGTCCCTGTCCAAGTCTTTCATTACATACCCAATATATATTCAGTTCCTTCATCATCACTATCACTCATCACTGCTTCCACAAACTCCACAGGATTAAAGTTAAATTGTTTCAATTGTTCTTTTAAGTTTTCAATTTGTTGGTCCTTTACTTGTAAAACACTGTGAAGGTGTGATATGTAGTCCGCTGCCTCGTTGATGCTTGCTACTCTCGGATCGCCTAACTTCAAGCTGGGAACTACACCCTGCAGCCTGAAGTACGCCATACGCCTTTCTTGCTCCTGCCGTTGACCAGGACTGAGCAAGCCTTGTCCGTCTTGGCTTACCTCCAGCAAGGTCCGTAGCATCGGAGCTTTGCAGGCGTTTGCCCGAGCAACAGTTATGCTGTGGAATGGTCGAGCAGGTCCACGAGTAGCAGGCAGGACGTTGGCAGCACGCCTTCTTGAAGAAGAAGAGGAAGCCTGAGAAGTTTTGGAGTTGAAAGCCATGTTACAGTGCTGTATTCAGCTAAGCGGTACAAAGCAGAATAACCAAACTGCACGTTAATACCCGTATATATACACTTATCAGTGGTGGGGGTACTAGCTAGCCTTGGTAAAGTGGGTCAAGGCCATCCAAAAACATTACCAGAACGGGGGATAGATCACTAAGTGGCATGTTAGTCCATTGCCACAGAGTGATCTATCCCCCGCTCTGTATTCCGCATTCACACACACATTCATACAAACACACAAGTCCCAGTCCGAGTCTTTACCCACACACCTATCCACTCTCATCCTCACTAGCATCACTGTCCACTAAAAGATCTTGACACTTCATAATTAGTCTGTCATATTTTCTCAGGATTGAATT
Source organism: Neoaliturus tenellus (assembly GCA_030545055.2). NCBI lineage: Eukaryota > Metazoa > Arthropoda > Insecta > Hemiptera > Cicadellidae > Neoaliturus > Neoaliturus tenellus. Next base: position 108,594,031 of record CM061534.1, on the reverse strand, counting down.
TGCCTCACGGATTACATTCTCTAACACCCTATCCTTTTCCTCTATAATTTCATTGTACGCTTCAAATACATTTGGTGGTGTCTGTGTGGATGCATTTGATGTGGTTGGTTGCGGGTTGGTAGGAGGCCGGGCCGAGCTGGAGGCTCCACTGCTGCAAAGCTCCTTCTTCACAGGGCCAAAGCCGGAAAACCGGACGCGACTCCTTACATACCAGGCTGATCTAGAGGCTCCACTGCTGCTGCACGGGTCCTTCTTCACAGGTCCAAAGCCAGAAAATCGGACTCGACTGCTTAACAGAAGGCTCGATCGGTTGGGCCCAACACTTGAGCTAGAAGCTGAAGAGTTTCCAGACATGGTGCGAGGTGTTCTGCTTAACGGATGCAAGCTGAATGAGCGGACATTGGATTACCACTCCTATATATACCTATTTGTAGTGGTAGGGGCGGGGTGGAGGAGGGGGTGGGGGAGGGGGTGGGGGAGGGGGTGGGGGAGGGAATGGGGAATTTGGGGGGGGGGATAGCTTAAGGACTTCCACTAAATTTCCCTTACTCTTCCCGGTCATCGGTTTTACATACCTTTAGCAAACCCATCATTTTGGTTTCTTCAATAACTTTACACAGCTCAAAGACCCAAGCAAACAGCTCATCTATGTTGTTATAATTAATTTTTGTCCAGTGTTCATACTTATGAGTTTGGTTGTTTATAATACATAGATAAAATGTAGACCCATCTCGTCTTATACAGTGCTCAACTTCCATTCTATGCCGATTTAGCACTTTCCAAACATTGTGTGGATCTATCAAGAAGTCACCACCTTTGTAATTGTACCGTGACATGTTTACACGGAGTACAGAAACGGACTGAAGCAAATGAACGGCTCATACAAGCTTAGTAAGAGCATTAGAGTGGGGGGTATCACGTGATACACGACATTAGTTGTAAGGTTAGCACTTTACTTTAAACAGTAATTTATATGGGTCAAGGTCGTTCAAACTTTGAAAAATTTTTACCTCCAAACACTTGTAGCAAGCTACAAGTGTTTGGAGGTAAGTTTTTATTTGTTAAAGATTTTCGTAACTTAGTCTTCACCCTCAAGGACACGGTTTGAGATTGTCCCAGTGACTTTACATCACCGCCAGGTTAAAGTATTATACAAGTCAAGTATTTTTTTTATTATTTGACTTGTGTAATACTCCTCTCCCTTACTTTAAGAGGGTTAGGACTAAATTTGGAAAAAATAATTTGGAAGAAGAATTTTTGTTTTTTTAAATATCGTCCAACACAACCTAACAATTTTGAATTTCTTTTGGTAGGCCTACATCCTAATCCATTTCCCACACAGATTGGCATCCTTCCCTTCGTATTAGATAGCCTTTTTTATGGATGAAAAATTGTCTTTGTACCATCCGAACGGGTACTTTCATTGTATGAAGGCTGCCATCACCTTTTACAATGATTTCTACTTTGGCATCAATAGCTCCATAAGTTTGAGCAATAAAATAATATTTTTCATCCATTTTAAGTCTTCTAATATCAAGCGGTTGCGGACTGTGGGGATGTCTGGGTTGGGATGTTTTAGACCTAATGTTGTTAAGACTGTAGGGTCTTACTCTCGGAAGATTGATGTTTTTGTTCAAGTGCGTTTGGCAACGGTCTTTATCTAAAACAGCAAACTTCTGACAGCAAAGAATCCCAAAGTCTTTTGACATCCACACGTAATCGCATTTATTACCCTTGCCAGCAGGGAGTTTAACACGCTTACGTTTTTGTGTTGGACGCTTTACTGGAGTGTTTTGGAGCTTGTCAGGTTTAGGCTGGCTAGAAGGAATGGGGGTGGGAGGTGAAGGTTTAAGTAGGTCAAAAGGTAGGCTGCAGACAATTTTGGGTGGGGTAGGTGAACGGGTTAGGTCGATTGAGGGAAGTTCGGGGGAGAAGATTGATTTACGGGGTGGTTTGGTTGGTGTAGGTGGCATGGGGGATATGGGTGAGGGACATTGGGATTTGGTGTAGGATAGGATTTTCTTAGTTCGACTGTAGGGGGTTATCCTCGACCTTGGCGCCTCTTCGAACACCGCAGACTCCGATCCCGAGTCCGATAGCAGAGAGAGTGCTGGAGAGGCTATCAGGACTCGTCCGCTGGGGTTCTTTGAAGATGCCGCGGGTGCGCCAGCCTCTTCCGAAGCCGAAGGTGCGCCAACCTCTTCCAATGTTGGTGGCAATGGTGAAAGGCTGGGCATCGAGGCAGGCTGCGGTGGCGGCGGCGGTGGCGGCATCGTCAGGCAGCTCAGAATCTGCGCTGTCATGAGGTATTCTAGGATCGGAGCGGAGGACGATGAGGGCTGAGGCGTGTTGGCCGAGGTTGAAGAAGCTGGTGGGTAATTCTTGAGCTTAAGACCCATCTTGATGAAGCGAATAAATGAAGAGTAAATATGAAAAGAGTAAATATGAAAAGAAGATTGAAATAAGTAAATAAAATCTCAGGAGCGAGAGAGGACCGTCCGGTACGGGAACCTGGACAGGAATGAGAAGTGCATGCCACCCGGCCGCCTTATATCCCCGCCGGGGCTGCCACGCCCAGGATATCAGGGGTGGGGGAGGGGGTGGGGGTGGGGGTGGGGGTGGGGGTGGGGGTGGGGGTGGGGGTGGGGGGGGGTCGCACTTTTTGTCGGGGGGGGGGGGTCGCACTTTTTGTCGGGGGGGGGAGGAGGGGGGGGGTCGCACTTTTTGTCGGGGGGGGGGGGGTCAATTTAAAACAATAAGCCTCACTTAAGGCGTTTATGTTAACATCGCTGAAGCCTCCAAAAAAGACACACTTATAGACGAGTCAAACCTTGTGTGTTACTTGACTTGTACATTTTTTTAAAAGAGCTTAATATATTTACCTTGTTAATAAGACCTGACTGTTAAAGAATTTTGAAAACTTTTATATATTTAGGTCAAGGTCACGGTAAAACTTTAAAAAAATTAAGCCCCACACCCCCGATGGGGGTGTGGGGCACTTGGGTTGTCATCGCTGTAGCCTCCAAAGAGACCCAACTATGACAACAAGGCAACATCCAATGTCGTGTTCCCTTCGCCACGCAAGACTTGTAAACATTTACTGCATTGTCTTTTCAATAGCTAACAAAACATTTACTTAATTTTGAGAGAGGTTGAGGACAGCCCTAGTGGCTTACGCCCTCGGTCCGAGTGCAGGGGCCACCGCAAATTGGCCACAGCTGTGGTCTGCATGTCAGCATACAAACGGACCGAGTCCCAAACCCAGCCGCAATATTGCATGCCTGAGAGGACCCATGCTAAAATTGGTTTAAAATTGTTTTACACGGGGGTCTACTCCCGTACCCTACCTTTACTATTTAACTTTATCAATGCAGTAAATTTTTATAAATCTTTGTGGGTCAAGGCCACACGGACATTAAAAAAATTTCGGCCCCCGTACATCCATGGCGAACCACGAATGTTCGGGGGCCTTGGGGACTAAAAACACAAATAGCTAACAAATATTCATTTACATAATTTTGAGTTTCCAGAAGGGAAACAAGAGGTTGAGGACAGCCCTAGTGGCTTACGCCCTCGGTCCGAGTGCAGAGGCCACCGCAAATTGGCCACAGCTGTGGTCTGCATGTCAGCATACAAACGGACCGAGTCCCAAACCCAGCCGCAATATTGCATGCCTGAGAGGACTCATGCTAACGTTGGTATAAAATGCTTTTACACGGGGGCCTACTCCCGTTCCCTGACTTTACAATTTACTTTGAGCATTGAAAAAGCTCAAGGGGGGATTGCTAAAACAAGCGTATACACTTTAGAAACATATAACACACTTACAACACACAATTGAGCTCAACGTAGTCAATGCTGGAACAAGCACATACACATTAAACACATATAACAAACAAGACACAAAGGATAAAAGACACAGGAGACATAGGGTACAAGTAAAACACTCTCATATAAAACAATTCCCAATACCCAAACGCAAGCGCAATATCTTACAACTAATACAAGTCTTAAAGTTAGAGTAGACTTCGCTAAACACTGAAGGCGCCATTCAATGTTTAGTGATGCCTATGGCGGTCCGTCCCGGTCGTTCATGTTCAACGCGCGGGAGCGGACTGCGAGCCGGCTCTGGCTGGACCCCCTTATATCCCCGCCGGGGCTGCCACGCCCAGGATATCAGGGGTGGGGGAGGGGGTGGGGGTGGGGGTGGGGGTGGGGGTGGGGGTGGGGGTGGGGGTGGGGGTGGGGGTGGGGGTGGGGGTGGGGGTGGGGGGGGTTCGCACTTTTTGTTGGGGGGGGGGGGGTTCGCACTTTTGTCGGGGGTGGGGGGGTTCGCACTTTTTGTCGGGGGGGGGGGGGTTAAACTAAGTTAAGTGGGTCAAGGTCACCCACAACACTTGTACTCTAAGTGTCGGCTATACCCCCACCACAACTGGGTCCCTAGGCTGCACAACACCGCTTCGCCAGTATGTCTCCGGCTTCCATGCGGTGCGTCTCGCTGTTCTCTAGCTCTCTATATGTAAGTAATTTTACAAGTTCTGAATGTAGGTCACTACACTTTAACTCTGGGACGATATCGACTTGTAGTATTTCAGTGTTTTGACTCAAGGTCATCACACTTTAACTCTAGCACATCGGTTATCGTACCAGAGGTGCTCAATAACCTAACTTGTAATGTTTAGGGTGGCGTTTGCACGCCACGTGGTATCGCCATGAGTGTCCAGTCCAAGTTTTAAGTTAAATTAATTTTACTGTAATCTTTTCCATTTCCGCTTCGTTTTGCCAAAGTATAAGGTGTCGCTTAATAAAGTGGTATTTCTCTAAAGTTATAGGAGATTGCAAGGATACAATTAGTTTATTTAGGAGACTCTTCATCTTGGAGTTTAACACAATTTCCACTTTGACTTTGCTTCCTCGGCTCTCACAGCCTAAGCTGTACAGAAATGTTTCTTCTAGTGCCAACTCGGGCCAAGAGAACAGTGTGTTGACTGTAGGACAGCTCATGGTGAAGTAATGCGATACTCCAGCGTACCACCTCACCTTCCCCCGCCACTGTGACCTTCCCCCACTCCTGCTGTTTCCCCCACCTCTTTTCCCTTGACTCATGCGCTACAAGCAGTCTTTCAGTATTGTGCGGACTTTTGTGAGGTGAAGCCATGTCGCAGGACACTTTAGGTAAGAAACTTAGCCGTGTTAAGACTTTATTAGTTGCTCACTGTCCACCACTCAAAGTTAAGAGAGTTTCGACTTTAGCTAAGTGGCGCAAACTGTTGCGCGGACACCCTAAGTTTTATACAAAACAGACTAATGTCAGTTTTACTGATGAGGATTTGTTTAAAATATTGGATGAAATGACTTTTCCTTGCAAAATTCAGTTAGTTACTCCCATTCCTGACAGTTTAGAGTCTTAGTCTCTCAAGCCGATATACCTAGCATACACAGAGCCTGACAGTCAGTCACTCGGTGGCTGTCGTGGGGTGCGCATCGGTGTCGGCGCTCCGTTGTTAAGTGTTCAAGGTCACAGTAACATGAAATTGCGGGCGTTGTACTGGTTCAAGGTCACCTGAGGAATAACCGATTGCCCATTTAGGCAGAGTCATGTCAGAAACTCGAGTTTAACTTGGCACTTTTGCCGTTTCTCGTCGAAAATTCGCTCCAAGTGGTCAAGGTCGCGGGGACTCTGACTGAAACTCGGAGCGTAGTGCGAGAAACAGCAAAAGTGCCAAAAAATTTTAAGTTTCGGCATGACCTTGACCTCAGTGGCGTCGGTGACGTCGTTTTGATGACGTAAGGGGTGCTGACGTCATCAGCACGTTATTTCTGTGACGTCATGGGTGTGACGTCATCGAAATGACGTCATTAGTGATGACGTCATCGATTGCGTCATCGATGACGTCATCGATGACGTCATCGGTGAGGTCATTGACCTCGATGACGTCATCCCTCAGGTGACCTTGAACTGGGCCAGCGGCCGCAATTTTACACTACTCATATTTCCTCAAAATTTCCTTCGACCGATTTTTATTTGTGAACAAGTTGAACAACCACATTTTAGAAATTACCTCTATTTAAGACTTCAGTCCTTACTCAGGTTTATTTCTTTACAAAATTTACACATATGTAACTAAACGTTAGTCAAAATAAACTCTTTATGGATAGAATGTTAAAAATATTCTAAACTTAAAGTTGTATAGTATTTATTTTTAATATATTTAAATATCTCTAATGTTAGTATTTCAATTACTTACTGAGTTCTCCGATTACGAATTTTTATAAGATACAAGGTTAAAAATTATGTTCGGAAAAGATTGTTTAGGATATAGTAGTGAAATTATTTTGTCCTAAGTTGAAGACCCTGGTTAAGAAGTAAATAATTTAATATAAATAATATCAATATTTTACAAACCCATCCTCTCAACTCATTTGTTTTTAGGGTTAGTTTACTCGCTACCCTAACTAGATTCTTTGTACTGTACTATTAATCCTTCATTAAGAATACAATATTGCGGAGGTATCAAGAGATATTATTGGTGAATGATATTATTTACGGCTGATAACACCCCAACCAAAATATGTATTTTTACAAACCTCCACTACTTATTAAGTCCACTGCATATCATGTCGTTTATGATTGATGTCCATACGACAAAATGTCCGCATACAAAACTTGTAAAAATTGTCCATTTAACATTTTGTCAAATTCATGTGTCATTAAATCTTGTGAAATTGAAATCTTTGCATCAGTAGGATTTGTTATACTTTAAATTATTTATTGTACGTTCCTAAACGCAATCAATATTTTTTATGAGCGAGAAGTCCGAAAAACCTATCATTACACATCTCACATCTCACAAACAAAAACAAATAATATTTATACACGAAAATCATTGTTACTCTTATCATTCAAAAAGTAAGATCAGTAAAACTGTTTTACTTTAAATTGTTCAATTTTAATGTATAAATATAATTAATATTATACTTTTGTTATTATATCTAGAATGGACGACGTAAAAATAACCTAATAATAAATTAGCTTCTTCGAGGCCAAGTCAATATTCGTCATCTTTGTAAAATATCATATACGATAAATTTACCACTTGTGGATGTATGGATAATGGTACGGAATTACAATGATTACAGAAAAAGATGGGAAATACAGGTAGATATCTGAGGTTCATTTTCTACCGGCTGAAACTGTATCCAGAAGAAAGTTCTGTAGAGGTTCCTGTACCCTAAATTCATATAATACTATTTGATCATGAAAATTATTAACATTATAAAACTTATTACAACTATTGAATTATGATAACATTTAACATACTGTGTATTATATTATAAAATTATAGCAAAAATATTTCTTTCTTCAAAATTTAATATTTTTATAAATTTTTCAACTTTCTACTCAGCATTAGAACCTATTTAGTTAGGTCACCTTAAGAAAATTGTAGACGTTTTCAAAAGTGGTTTGTGAGAGTTTCGCGCGATGTTGGTGAAACATGCTATATTCTTGATGCATTTTGTTATTTAACTTTCAAAACAGATTTGGAACTTCAAGATTAATTAAAACGTTTAACATAGGCCTACAATATAAATCTTTACGACATTAAGCAAGTTTTTTAGCGAATTCCCCTATAGGGAATACGCTATTACGGTAGTAGTCATGGTAAGTCCTGAACCCGGGACCATGTTAATTTTTTATTTTGAGGTCCCCAGAAGCCAAAACACCATTCGTTCAACTTTTTAAGGGGACCTCTGATTTTGATGAAATTTGTTATGAAGGTGTAAGACCAGGTCTATTTTCATGAGTTCGCGAACCAGAATGATCGGGTTATGGGAACAGGGTTTTATAAGATTTCAAAGGGGTCAAAAATGGGTTAATTAAAAAGAACCGAATAGTGATACAATTTGATATTTACCTTAACTAACCATTATAGTAGTACAACATCCCATGGCAACAAACCTACATACATGGCCACAAACCTACATTCGTATCGTGTTTATGGGGAAAATAACTAGGTATACAATGCAGTTGTCTGCTTGCAATATTCAGCGGAGCGACTATTTTTTAAATCAATAATAGAAAATATTTTATACGCCTACTCGCCGTCAGGGTTTAGCTCGTTCGCTGCGCTCACTTGCCATTTGGGTCAGCTCGTTCGCTACTCTCACTCGCCGTCAATTTAGTTTGTTTGCTGCGCTCACTCACCTTTTGGGTCAGCTCATTCGCTGTACACACTCGTCGCCAGATTTAGGTTGTTCGCTGAACTTACTCGCCACAAGTCTGTAATACTCTAATAATTTTTGAGTATGCAGGTTTGCTGCGACGGGGTATTATATGTTTACAAGATATTAAATGGTGCGTCTTCCAAGATTTGCACCTCCTCTCCGTAAACGTGGCATTTCATTCAAGTACAAAGGTAGGGCCTAAACAAACCACTAAAATAAACAAAACAACAATTTCACATAAAACTACTGTATTCACAAACCGCTGATAGTAACAGTCTGCAGTTAAATTTGATCCTTATAACAGCTGTATAATCAACACACTGTAAACAAACCAAATAAAATATTTCTCCTATTTAAATAACATGGTAACTTTAAATGGCCGTAGGGCATATGTCCGATTTGGACCATTTCAGATTTATACCTTCCCATATTTGGTTACTATGACCGAGCAAAATTTCGTGAGGATCACTCCAGCCGTTCAGGAGGAGTACGTGTAAATAAAAGGCCAGAGTGTAGTATAGGATTTCGCTCAAAAAGTCTCAAATTCCTTTGGAAATTCGCTGAGTACGGAGATCTGCTGCGACGGGGGTATTTTATTTATTGATATAAAGAACAACTCAAGTGTTCAGAATGTGTATGGGTTGTGGGGGGTGGGTTTGGTTTACTAAGTGTTATGGTTGGAGTTTGTTTGTCTGGGGATGCGACTGACAGCTGCCAAACACAGCGCTATGAACACCCATCGACATATGATGTCAATCAATTAATTACTTACAGCTTACCTTCCTCCGGTCAAGTGTACTAAACTCACAGAGAATGTTGCAAAAGATATAGACTTTATGTCCTTAATCAACGAAATGTTTTGACTAGATGTTCAATACTGTAGATTTGAATGAAACCGATGTCACTAAAAGTCATTGCTTTATACTAATTTCCACGATTTGATTGCACTTTTCTTATTTGATTAGGTGAAAAACCCACAAAGTGATTAATTCTTAGTTGATAAATTTATCATATAATGACTGAAGTAGAGTTACATTTGTATGCGCTCACTTTAGTTAATGCAATAAAAATTAATAGTTTAAACTATAAAATGGTTGTACAATATTAATGTTAGAAAAAATAATAAATATTAAAAAAGTAATTTTGCAACACATTTCCTCCTTTAAGATGTTTTGGATTTATTTAAGAATCACTTAGATCACAATGAAGTGCCGCGAAAAAAAAATAGTTCCATCTTAAGCAGTTTTTTTTATTTAGCTGGTGGTATACAAATAATTACAATCCTCCCCAGTGATGTTCAATAAATCTTTCCCAGACTAATGGTATAGTTTATATTACACTATAAACATTTCCATCCCTTGTGTTCAGCCTAAAATAGCACCGTTTGATTTAATCTGGGAAGGCAATTAAACTATTGTTTGTCACTGATGTATTTAAATGATATCTAATTAGCCTCGTGGTGACCGTTTAAATAAGCCTTTTCATTGAACAGCTCAAATTTGGAACTAATTTAATTTTAGTGGCATTCTTAAAATACTATCTACCTTTGACAGTTAGTTACAAATTAAAATAAAAGCCACAAATAACTTCCGAATTTAACTACATTGGTTTAATATGATGTTTGTTGAAAAATATTTGAAAATGGCACAATTGTGAAATTTATCATTATTTTATTTTAATGGCAATATTATTTTAGCATATTCACTAAAGAGATTTCAGATAAGATAGATTACTGACGATTACTGTTATAAATAAAGTAGCCCACGTTAAACAAAACAATAGTGTGGTTTCAACCAGAACGAAAAGTTGGATGTTCAATTACAAGATAACAAGACCGTTTTGAGGAAGCCTACTTGCTTCACACTCTCAGGCTGACGCTGAAACGACATGTCCTCCTCGACTTGCTAGGATATTTAAAAACAATTTTATGTCATTATTTATTAAGTATTAAGTACGCTTTTCAATTATTTTAATTTTTTTATATAAAACCCCCTTAATACCCGATGTTTTATAGGAGTTAAAAGAATAATTGTCAGTTTCAATATATTAAATTCCCAATGTTATTTTCATTGCCCAGTTCCTTTTTTAACTTGTAATGATTACACCTCGTTTGTCTAATAGTTGATTAATATTTTCAAGCCAAAAAACTGTATTAGTTTGGAACTTTATCTTATAAATACTTCACTGACTTAGGGCCGGTTTCTCTAAACACGTTCAACTTAAACTTAGTTTAATTCAATGTTACGCATATGGACAATGTTGGTTTAAACTTTAGGTTAGGTTTAAACTTGTTTCGAGGAACCGGCCCTTAAGATAATATTTTTTTATTATTTATTACAAAAATAACTACCATATTAGTTTATTATTTGTTATTAACGTCTTTAAGTCTATTTAATTTTTAGTCATTTCATAAAAATATCACATTTTTTTTATTTTATTTTATTTTTTTTTTGTATCAAGAGCTTCAATATTGGTTAATATTATATAAATTTAAAACTAAAACACAGTTACCAATATTTTTGAAATTTTAATTCGTTGTGAGGCTTTTCGCTAGCAAGGCTAGCATCGTCAGACAGAGTTTGTGAGTTGTCTGACGATGCTAGCCTTGCTAGCGAAAGGCCTCACAATGTATTAAAATTTTCAAAATATTGGTAACTGTGTTTTAGTTTTAAATTTATATAATATCACATTTAATTTGTTTACAGTGTTCTAAGAATCACACGTAGTAGTGTGTTTTGGTCACTTTTAAAACCGGCCACGTGCCCACCGGGCCACGTGCCGCGGCAGCTGGCGCCAGCTGCCATGTCACATAGCTTCCGGTGGGGGTTAGAGGGTATATATGAGATGCTGTAGTTATATTTTATGCCATATAGGTTGGGGTGGAGATGGCGATAGTGTTGGCGTTAGGGTGAAGTGAATTTGCGCATAAAATTAAAATTAAAAGTTAGTTCAAAATTGAAATTCGTCGGTGTTAACGAAACTCTAACAGTTGAAGAAAAATTAAGAGTTAGTTCAAAATTGAAATTCAAACTTATAACTGAGATGTAGAAAATATGTCAAGGTCATCCAGAGTAAGTTTTAAAAAATTCTATCCAACTATCACCAGAAATAGTTTTAAGTTGAAGTAGTTGGTGATAGCGGGATAATTGATTCGTGCCATGGGAGAGGTGTTTATCGTTTGAAAGTTGGCGATCGAATGAGAAGCGCCGCCTAGGGAGAGGGCTTATAAAATGGCAACCTTCCCCCACCACCCCTTCCCCCACTCCTTTAGACCAATAACCGGTCGCCGACTCTATGTGGTGAAACTGAACTAGACATGGCGGCCGCCATGGATAATTCTAACCTCAAACCTTAGTTTTGCATTGGTGAGCATGAGCCACCCCCACTCCTTTACCTTTCTTTTATATTTTTAAAACCGAACAGATGTTCGGGCAGGTGTTGGGGGCAGAAATGTTAAAATATTGGGGTGGAGATGGCAATAGCGTTGGCGGTCGGTTGAACTGAATTTGCGAATAAAGTAACTAGGGTTGAACTAAAAGTATACATAAATTAAAAGTTAGTTGAAAACTGAAATTTGACGGTGTTAACAAAACTCTTAATAGTTGAACAAAACTAAAAGTTAGTTTAAAACTGAAATTCAAATTTATAAATAGGATCTGGAAAGTATGTCAAGGTCATCCAGAGTAAGTTTTAAAAAAGCCTACCCAACTACCACCAGAAATAGTTCTAAGTTGAACTAGTTGGTGATTGTAGGATAGGTTGAAGTAACTTTTGAATTTTATTAGTGAACATACAATTAATGTGCAACAGCAGAGTTTAAACAAGTTGAACTTTTGTGATGAATTACAGAGTTGTAAATGCAAACACCGACGACGATGAGAAGGTAAATGCAGAGTCCCCAGATGATGTATTTGAAAAGCTTGAACAAATGTAACATTTCAAGTTGGTTTTCCCGTTCCATTTCCAATCGTTTAATTTCCAATTTCAATTTATCCTCTTCCATTCTAGTTACGAAGGGAACTTCATCCATCATATCCATCATGATTGTGTTAGTGTTTGAAATTTTAGTGATGTTGATAGTTCAGAAGTCGAAGACGGAATAAGAAGTGAAAGGGAGAAATGTTAGTTAAATAAAGAAGTGGTGGGGGGAAGGATGAATTACAAAGAAGTGGTGGGGGAAAGACGTTGCTCTTCATTATTACCATCAGTAGTGTCAGATGGTGCAGGAGTTAGATTTAGTAAACTGTCTTCGTCTAAACTTTCAACCTTATCACAAATAGGACAATCGTATGTTATTTCCAAATTCATTTTGATGGTTGTAAAATTATCTACAAGTTCTTGTAAAATATTAAAAATGTCTTGTAACTCTTCTTTAGAGTTTATTTCAAAACTAGAATTCATTCGGGCCAATGGAGAGTTGTTCATTGTTGGAGAGTCGGTGATGGAATGAGGATCGGCGCATAGGGAGGGGGCTTATATAATGGTGACCTTGAGCAGGCGTCTAGGGAGGGGGGCTGTCTAGGGAGGGGGCTTTTATATGGGGAACCTTGAGCTTATGATTAAATAAAATGTTTAGTTCTTCTTCTTCGTCTTTTAATTCAATTATTTGAACCGAAGTAGTTGTTTCATCCTCTTCACTCGATGAAGAAAACAATTCACCAGGATTTAAATATTGAACTACAATTCTGAACCATCTTATAGGATATTCGTTAATGATAGAAAGTAAGTTTTGAAACAATTCTTCCATCTCTTCCCTGTCAGTTATTATATGTTCAAACTTGATAAATTTGTTTTCCATGTTGTTAGTTAGAGTGTTGGAAGTGGAATGATTTAATATTATATAAAAATTAGAACTAGTGGTGGGGGGAAATCTCAAGGTCATCCAAATGAAGTTTTAAAAAAGAGTGTAAAACTGAAATTACACATTTGATGGTTCTACAGGATCGGAATACCAATCTGATCTGTATTTACATCTTTTTATCATATGTGTACAAAAATCATCTTGATGAGAATTGGTGCGTTGACAATGAGCAAGATCTAGAGGGTGAAATTTGAAACATCTTTGAGGACAACATGTATGAAAATATCTTGATTTGTAAAATTTGAAAGTTCGCAATTCCGGTGGTGGTAGTTGTTTTGTTTTGCATTTGCAATAACAAGATCCGAAGAATTCACATTTAGTACAAGCTAACCCATCCACCATCATTGGTCCTAAATCTGTACACTGTTGTTCACAACAGTAACGAGGTTTGTACTTGTATTTTTGCTCTTCCATGTTGACGCTGCGGAGTCCAGTGAAAGAATAAGAGTGTATAGTGTTGAATAGTGAGTTTTATGTACTGTGAAAAGTGGTGGGGGTAATTTCAAGGTCATCCAAATGGAGTTTTAAAAAATTATACCTTACAAGTGTAAGGATTATTAAAATTTAGGAAGTTTGTTTCTCTTTGTTTTCTTCAGACTTTTTCTCTCTCTCCGCCTTAGCCATAGCAACAAGTTCTTCTGTTGATAATGGATGTACTTCAGGAAATTTTAAAATTAATTTAGCTTGATATCCTTCTTTAGTTAATACATCTAAATCTTGGGTCATTTGTTCAATGGTGTTGTAGTCTTTTCCATAGATTTTTCCATCAAGTTGAATCATCATTCTGTACAACATTTTCTTAAATAGGTCTTGTCGTGGTGAGAGCTGAGAAGCAAATGATTATTTATACAAGTATCACATCCTTTTTATTAACTCACATTGATCATGTGATTCTTTAGTTGTAGTTTTGTCTGTCAAAAGTTATTCAACATTGGTAATACTTTTGGAACTTGATGTTATGTTGACCAGTTGGCGATGAAGAAGTTGTAGGTTGTGTAGAAATAAATATTTCATCATCGCAATATTTTGTTTTAGTGAACATCCTTGTATTAGTAGCACTAACATCAACAGTTAAGTGATAACCACCGGTAAGTAAAACTCGCATTTCGTTGGTTAAATCTTCGAGTTGTTCAAAAGTTGTAATGGTGTTGGTATCATAAGATGCACATTTGACTTTGAGAGACATCTTTTAGTTTTTATATTAAGCGATAGAGTGAGCGAGATGTGTACGGTACGAAAGGTAGTCGTAGACTGATGAATTTTACAAGTAGATTTTCGCTTTTATAATCACACACAAGTGGGTCAAGGTCATCCCGTGGAATTTTTAAAAAAAGCAACATATTGTAATGTACAAAGACATCACAATATGTTGCTTCTTTTAATTTTTTTTGTTTTTTTCTTTATATCATATTTATTGAAAAACAATTACAAACAAATAGTTACAATGTTATGTACAAACTAATCAGTAGTAGGTGTTACATGAATTGTAAGTTCAGTAGAGTTGTTTCCACTGGGTCCATGTGATACCAAATAGAGTGCGCCGGGTTGAATTATACGAAGATCTTCATTTTGAAGTAGTTGTACGAAGCGCTTTGGTAAGAAGATCTGAAATTTTGCTTCATCACCAATTGTATAAGGTGCCTCGCTCAAAGTGCAATTTATAGCATCACCTACTGAAGTTTCCATTTTCTTAATAGTATGAATGATGTAGTGTTTTTCTTCTTTTAGTTCAGAACATTTCTTCGTAGGTAGAATTGATGATTTAGAATGAGCGTTGAACTGATCAACTAAACTTTGAAGTAAGTTCTGTGATGCCATATTGATGTTGTTGTTAATCTTCTTGTTAATAAGAATGTCCGTCGGAGATGTTGTCTCTTCGGAGGTTTGAGTAATACTCATGCTGTGTCATGGTAGCGCTCTCACTTTTATAATCGACACTACCCCCACCACTGACACTACCCCCACCAGTTTGTTGAAGGAAATTATTCAAGCGGTAGGCATTCTTTAAAGCGCACTGCGACCTTCGATGTTTAAAACTTTTTGATGAAATACAAAGTTCGTTGAAGTAGCATTGGAAATCTTTATCAATTATTGCATTAATCACTTCGTTGCTTGTAAATGATTGTATCCAATTTGCTTTTTCCAATCCCCTTGTGTAGATAATTTTAAACTCTTTGCAATAATGATTCATAATGTGCGGCATCATGTTATAATTAATGAAACCTTCATCCCATCTTAAGTTGTGAAAATGTTTGTTCAACCATTTGTTTGTAACTTTCGCTTTAGTTGTTAGTCTATTAAATGGTACTGGAGGTTTGAACAAATAATGATAAACTACTGATGTGTTCATGTCCAAGATTACTAATTCTTTAATAATAAAATTACCATCATTTCCTCGGAAAGCTTGAAATTCAATTATACCTCTTTTAACTTCCATTATATGTGGCGCATTAGAAAACGAAACCCGTTTATTCATGATGAAGTCTTACTAACAACTGACTTAAAAATTGAATGAGCCGATGTTTATAACAGACAGGATTGTTCTTCTTCTTTCACTTCTTGTGCCACTTCATCAATATTAAAATTGGTGTGATAGTTGTTTAATTGTCTCCACATTTCAACTTCTTGAGGTATTCTATTAAAGATTGAAGTATCCACGGGACCGTATAAAATTGGAACAAAAGGTTTTTTGTCCAATGTATCAATTAGATAGTCTTTAATTATTGCACTTGAAAATATTAGTTGTTTCAAATATCTGGTGACGGGACCGGTAGTACAACTTAAAGTATAAAATTCTTCTTTAGTGAAATATAATTTAACATTATGTGTAGTTAAATCTCTGAAGCGAACAATTTGTCCTCCACGATGTTTTACTATATCAACTTCAATATTTGATTCCAATAAACTTAATCTTGTTCTTCTTCCAAATGTGTTGTTACTTAAATAGCACTCCAAAAGATGTAAATGTTTCATGAGAGATTCCCAAGTAATTTCACTGAAAGTAACCATTTTGTTTCCATGATTTAAAATAACAATTGGTGAATAATCCATTGATTTTAAAATTCCAACTGATATACTTTTTGTCATGCATGAAGAAATTGGGTAGATAATCCGAAGAAATACTTCTGTTAAAATATTGGTTGTAATGTTAACTTCAACCTTCTTCCTTTTTACTTCTTTTTCAGCTTTTTCTTCTTCTCTCTTCTTATGTTTGTTGAATTTTAGGAACTCGTCCATTTCTCGTTCAACTTGTTTTTCTATATCTGAACTATTATCATCCATTAGAGGTGTATTTTCTTCTCCGTTAGTAGAATTCATCTTGCGAATGATGTTTCCCATACGACGGTTGAAGATAGAATGAAGTTTCTACTAATTATTTTCTCGCTTTTATATTTTTCGTAAATCCTTGAAATTTATACAATTACATAATTGTTTGTTTTGAACTTGTCTTTCACAAATGAAATTCTAACCTCAAAAATTAAAGCAGATAATTCTAACCTCAAAAATTTGCAGTTGTTGTACAATTCTTCTTAAAGTACATTCTTCACAATTCCGGTCAGCGGTGTGTAAGTAACTATTTTATCATGTAGAATTAGACAGTATGCCGAAGTTCCATCCGCTACTGGTTCTTCAAATTCCATTTCAATTTTTATATCCACACTTGATGATTTTACCGATTCATTTTGTTTTGAACAATCGATTACAATTATTGGAGCCTTGGAATAATACTGGTCAGGTGATAATAGTGGTGTATTAGTCTTTCCATAATATGACGATTGAAATCTTGCATACATATCGTATAAAATAGAAAAACGTTTTTTGCTGAACATGACATTCAAATTGTCATAGGGAAAGAATTGAGAGTTTAGGAAAACTTTACAATTCTTTATTTTACAGTGATCAAATTGACCAGCATTTGCAGTGATAACATCTTTTCGCTTAGTTTGAAAACCGAGTATTATGTACCTTGCTCGTTCCAAGTAAGTTGATGTCTTGACGGTCCATGTTTGTCGTTCTGTCTGAGGTAGTGTAGGGTATTCATGAAATTCCCAACTTCGGAATGGCATCACAATATCACGGTCAGATTTCAACTTTCTCAATAATAGGATTCTATGTTCATCAGCCAATCTTACATGAGGTACTCTCCAAACAACTTTATCCAACTGTAGTTGCCATTCCAGTTTATCTTCCGTAGTTGCAGGGTCTGCAAGTATCAAGTCCTTATTAGTTGAAGATCTGAGTAATACTAATTCTTGTTTGACATTTATTATTACTCGTTTGTAATCTTCAGCGAATCCCAAAAGCAATCGTAAAGGTACATGAAAATCAAAGTGACCGTTGGAAGCTGGTGTTATAGTGTCTTTATCGGGGGCAACCCATCCGGCGGTGACTATTGAATTCTTCTCATGCGGTGTTAATGATGTTAATCCTTTCAATGTCGTTGTTAAACCAACCTTTTTTGTTGAATCAACCGTCACCCCTGATATTTCATATCTTATTTCATCAAAAAGATATGCCATCGGGTTATTTATAAAAGGAACTGTTGAAGCAGTTTTTCCATCCAATTTTAATACCCGTCCTTCGATGTACAAGTAACTTTCACACGGTAAAGTGTAAATATCTTGTTGTTGAATGGGGATCCTTATTTCATCGTTATTGTTTAATTTTGATGAAGTGTAAGGGTTGTGCGTGTGATATTCCTTCTCCCATAGTGTTTCGTCGAACGTTGGTCCTTGAGATATATCCAGGATATCCATCGCTGTTAAGTTTCAATCCAATCTTCTGTAGAAAACGAATGTTGTCCGATGTTAACTCTTCCAATGTTGAGGAGCTACTGAGCTCCCGACTCTTCCGTTGCGGTTTAAATGATAATCCCATGTTGACTTTTATGTTGCTGCTCTGATGTGTATCCGTATAGTAATTGTTTCTCCTCTAAAGTCAACACTATGACCGTCTTGATCCAATATGTTCAGTACGATGTCTGAAATGAAACTGGTGTTTAACGGTAGGTATATCAAGTTTTGTGGCTTCTCAACAATTTTAAAACCGGGAGCCACTGTTGGATAAAATGTATGTAAAATATGTTGATTAACTCCATCTCTATACGATCCGTGTATAATGTTGCACGTGACATCGATACTATTTACTTTCAATATTGTTACAGTTGAATCACCTGAATGAGTAGTTCCAGGAGTTAAGATTTTCTTTTTTGTATCTGTAAATCCAAGTAAACTGCCAATCGACTGTTCCAAGCTGACATCAATATAATATTTTGAAGTTATTTCTGCTTTTAAAGTATTATTGTTTCCTTTAACGGTAATATTGTCTTCTCCGAGTTGTTTCTGTAATAATTGGTTTATATCATCAATTTCATAAGCTCCAGTAGGAAATGTAATTATTTTTAATTCTGAGTATTTTCCTGTAGCATCCTTAGTTTCATAATAATGTAGTAAATTATTCTTCCCTTCCGTAACATTGGGAATTGAGTTGTAGGTAGTCAAATCAAGTAATGCCGCTTCCCATAATCGTTCCTTGGATAGACGCAATGCTGGGAACAGCGTACTTTTCAATGTGGATGAATTTCCACTCAATGACACTGTATACGATGACATCTTAAAGCTGACTGACACTTTTCGCTAGAAACTCCAAACATAAATGCCCACATATTTCAGTATTGTTAGGTTGTTCTTTTTTGTAATTGTAAAAAATGTTTTTTGAGTTTCGAAAATAATGTTGAAGTTCTTTTGGCGGTGGTAGATTGCCAAAACTGTCAAAGTAGTAAACGGTTTGTCCAAGCTTTTTATAGCATACCCAATGAGTACCTGGACCATAGGTGGAATCCAAATTTACTATTCCAGTTTCATTTTTCCATATTTTAGTTGGTAATGCATCTTTCATAAAAACTCCTCGAAAGAATGGTATTTTCAAACATTTCACATAATCATTTAACTGATGATTTGTTAAGGCTTTATTTGGAATTATCAATTGACTCTTCTTATTTAGTACACACGGTATGGTCTTAGGTATAAACCTGCTCCGTTTTTTACCATTTGCCAAACAGAAGTCTTCTTTACATTTGGCTTATGAGTTCTACGACGTCCTTTTTTAATGTTTCCACCTCTTTTGGGAGCGTCTTTCTTTGCAGGTCTTCCTCTGCGACGTTTTCCACCACCTAACTTTGCTTTCGTCTTCATGGCTGTAGTTACTGCCCAAGCCGATGCTTTTTCTGCAATACTTGCGTCACTTGATTTTACTCTTTGCCAAGCTTTTTCCGCTAGAATTTTATCTGCTATTGATCTATTTGTTGAATCTTTATACTTTGAATATGCTATATCGTGTTCCTTGCAAGCTTGATCTAATTTATTAATTCCAGGATCTCCTCTTGCTAAACGCTTTGCCAATTTAGTTCCAGGTCCACAATATTGATAACCTCCGGGCAGATGTAATTCGTATGGTAAAGCGTCTATTGTTCGATTTACAACAGCACCAACTGGAATCCGTCTAAGCAGGGATAATGCAGCTGATGTTATACCACGTCCTCTCTTGCCGCTGTCTTGACGATGACTGAGCGATACGGTCTTCATTATGTTGTCTTATATAACTGGCGTGTTTACTCCACGAGATACTTTACACAAATGAATAACTTGTGCAAAATCTTTTATATTTAAAGACTTAGTTATTCAAATTAATTATATATTGATTTATAATTCTATTTTTAATCCAAGCTTCCCGTTCATCGGGTTGAATTATGACATGACTCGTTGTACTAGCTATATGATTATGGGTATCAATAAGTAAATTGCCCACTATTCTTATTAAACAATCTAAATTTACAGCATCTTTTGGATGTTGAGGATCATGTAATTGCATAATACGTTTATCATTACATGTGTAAGCTGTTGAATCACTTTTTGATGTTTTTATGACTTGTCCAATAGTAGCAGCATCA
Source organism: Neoaliturus tenellus (assembly GCA_030545055.2). NCBI lineage: Eukaryota > Metazoa > Arthropoda > Insecta > Hemiptera > Cicadellidae > Neoaliturus > Neoaliturus tenellus. The sequence goes on along the minus strand of CM061534.1, from coordinate 108,573,995 downwards.
TTTGAATCTTCACCTGGTAAAATATTAATTATTTTCTTCATCTTTGCATCATATTTAGTCCCAAAGTGTTTATCCCAAGTTATTGTTTGTTTCATTGTAACACAATCATTTTCTTCGTAACCAGGATAAATATCTTTTATTCTTCTATTACGACCATTGTATGTACCTAATGTACCACCAGTAGCAATTAATGTTTGCACCATTAGAGGTACATCTGTATCTTTTATACCAAATCTTCCATTTGTTATTGTTTTACGTCCTGCATCCCATTTATCATTATTTCCTTGCATTAAATTAAACTTTTCATTTCCATGTATAAATTTATCTCCCTGCTTTAACACGGCATCTTCATGTTTTACAAAATTGGATGTTTCCTTTTTTAATTCTTTAGATAATTGTTCCATAGTAACAGCATCTTTTGGTTGAGAACCAAACTTTACATTTGTCAATGTTTTACCATGACAATCAATTCCATTAACATCTTGTAAAATACAGTTGTCCTTGATGTATTTTAGGTTTACAGCATCACCGTCTTCCTTTGGGTATCCAATGTCATTTATAATAAATTTATAAAAAGAAAATCCATGTTCAGTTTTTTCCGGTATTATAGAATGTAAATATTCTTTATTAACTGAATCTTTATTATTTTTGGGATTTCCCACGTTGGTTATTCTATAATTTCCAGCATCATACGTTTGTCCATCTTTTAAGTTATTACCCCATTGCAATTTTAAAGTATTTGAAAGTTCAGATAATAAGTACTCTTTAGTAATTGCATCAGAACTTTCAGTTGGTTTACCAACATTAATTATTCTATGTGATTTAACATCGTAAGTATTCTTATGTAATTTCAATGATGTTGAAGTAGCTTCTTTTACTGTCTTCAAATTTGCTCCATCAGTATCTTCTTCTGGATCTTTAACTAGTTTTAAACGTTTATTACTTATGCTATAGTCACCTTCAGGTGTTTGCGGTAATCCACTTCTTTTTCTGTCTTCTCCAACTTGTACTCCTAACGCGGAGTACCGTCCGAACTTGTCGACGCTCATGTTAGAACTGATACGTCTTACGCTTGCAACTCTTTTATATCCGCGGACAATTATACAACTATACCACGATTCCTAAGTTCATCAACTAGAGCCACCCATTCATTATTCAAACCCGTATGACCGGCTTCCATGGCTTCATGCAATAGTCTCATTCGGTCAACCAATTTATTGATGTCGTTGTAGTAAATCACATTTGTATTGTATAGATTTTTCATCAATCCTTTACCAGAGGTTGAAGTATCTCCTTTACTCTTTTTACCATGTTGTTCAAGAAGTGATAAATCCATAAGTGATAAAGATTTTCTTTTCAATGGTTGTCTCACCGCTGGAGCAGTACGTAATGTGGGCAATTTTCGTGGAGGAAACAACTTTTTTATAACAATGTTATATTTTGTTGCACGTGAACGATTAATCATTGCATCCTTTAAGTAGTTTCTCTTATGAGCGTTAGTATTTTGTAAAATCTCTTTAAAAACACTTAAATCTTTGGATGAATATCTTAGTGGTATATTTTTAAAAATTAATTCATATAATCCTTTTGTTCCTTTATATCTATGCTCACCAATAATGATGTAATCGTCTTGAGTTATTTCAAGCTTTGAATCACCAATCTTTAATTCATTCCCATCAATTCTTGCTCCGTATATGTGTGATCTACTCAAATTCGGATTTGATTTCATGTCATGTAGCATTTTCATTATATATTTTCTTCCAAGAGGTCCATGTTGTAATATATCGCTACTCAATTGAGTTAAATTTGGAATAGATTGTTCAGCTTCAGGTATTGGCTGTTCTTCTCCCTTTTCAACAATTGGTTCTTCTTCTTCTTTTGCTTCTTCTTGCTCACTAGCACTTGTGTATGAATCATCATCTTCTTCTTTTTTTAATGCTTGTACTTCTTGTTTAGAAACTGGTAGTAAAACATCTCCTTCATAACGAGGTTTACCAATAGTTTCTGATATCTGTTTTAAAGGTTCCGTAATAGGTTTAAATGTAGTCTCTAGAAATTCTTCTCTTTCACTTAAACCCATCCTCAATGCACGATTCTTCATCCTAATAGAATCACTGAGTGATTTTATTTCTTTTAATAGTTTTTCTTGATTCACCATGTTTACACTGTGAAGTTCAACGTGTAACTAGATGTAGCATCGGTAGTTCAACGCATAAATACAAATTTATCCAACCCTATACGATATCTACCATTTTTAATATCTTCTTCCTTCATAATAACGAGAAAGCTATATTTCTCATTCCATGCTTTGCCACACATCTCTTTAAATTTTTCAAATGGCATATCCGCATTTACATGATCATTATATATATGCTTTAAATTTGTTTCATCTTGCTTGAAGATGATCAACATATTTGCATTGTCTCTTATAAGTTGTTTTGGAATTTTACTGTATGTTTGACCAATGTAAATGCTATCAATATTATGATGTCTTCCCATAGCAAAATAATTCCTTATTGTGTCATGATTTTCACAAGAAACATCGTCAAATATAAAAATAGAAAATGGTTTTGCTTCATTTAGTTGCATAATTGTTTCACTGGCATTAAACTTGTAAAAATTTACTTCAGGTACACTTGCAAGTACTTTATCCAATAATTGATATTTTGGTTGTTGCAATGATTTTGAAAAAATGTATATATTGTTAAAACGCAATCCTTTAGGATTAGTTATAAGGTTAAAAACAACATTAGTTTTTCCACAATTTGAAGGACCAGTTATTAGACACCTTATCGTATTTGGTAGTAATTCACCATGTTTTCCATAATTTAACTTATCATTGTCAACTGTCAATTCATCAATGTTATTGATATTAAATCGATCTTTTTGTTGTACAATCTCCATCTTGTATAAAGGTTAAACACACAATGAGCTATTTAACAACTATACTAAGTCTTTTGAAGGAATCCAAGAGTCTTCACTTTTATCAAACCCTAACCACCGGACTTTAACCATATCCTTTTTTCTTTGTAAAATCTTCTCGACAAGATATACATCACCAACTGTTGATTTCAACAATTCGTGTCCGTAGAATCCACCTTGAAGTAATTCACCCTTGTTATCCTTTAATAAATAGGTTTCAGGTATAGTTGGTTGCACTTTATAAATTGTAAATACTTCATTAGTCCAATTTGGTAGATATCTTTTACTAAATACACCTTTGTATTTGCTTATACGAACTTTATCGTTGACCTTGAACTTCTTTGGTTGCAATTTTTCTAATTTCGGTGTTGTATTATTTTTAATGCGTTGTAATACAATTTTCGCATTAGCACTGTTTACCTGGATAGGTTTCATTCCAATGGTACGATGATATTTGTTGTTATACTGTTTTATAAGTTGTGGTAATATGTCATACCACACATATGATCCTCGTTTTGAAATTGTTTATACATCGCACCTTTCAATGTTCTATTGAATCTTTCAATTATTGAAGCTTTAACTTCAGAATTTGTAGAATAATGATTTATTTGATATTTCTTCATCAAAGCTCTAAAGTCTTTATTAAAATATTCTTTTCCATCATCGGTCTGTAGATGTTTAATTTTAAATTTATTTCTTTGTATTGTGGTTTCCATAGCTTTTGTAACACTTTTACCAGTCTTATCCTTCAATGGTAAAGCGTCAGCTATTTTAGTAAAACAGTCTATAATTGTTAAAATATATTTAAATCCTTTGTTTAATTTACTGTGCGGTATCATTTCAATGAGATCAGCTTGATAAAGATCATTCATCCCTTTAATGATTGTACTTCTTCTTGGAAATCTTCTTCTTGCTGGTTTATGTAGTTCATTTACAATCTTGTCCTTCACACTTTCCATCTTCAGATGTTGCTTGTACACCGCATGTAAAAATACTGATCCATAGAATAGTTTATTCTCATTTATATAGCTTGAATATAGGTCAAGGCCATTTCATATTAGTGTAAAAAAGAGGGAACATGGCATTGGGCTTGCCATGTCCCCTCTTCTTTACGGAAAGGAAAAAGGAAGAAGGTAGAGGGCGAAGAATAGGTTTACTGGTCAATAGGGTTTAGAGAGTAGTGGCCGAATGGTAAAGTATTAATTTTATCTTCTAAAATATGACGCTTGTCATCTTTGTAGCTTAATGCCCACTTTGTTTGTTTGACACTAAATAGTTGATGATTATAACTTCTAATAGTGTTGAACGTTGCAGTTGTTTCAACATTTTCAAACAAACATCTTTTATAATGTTCAAACTGTACGTTCTTCTTCAGGAAAGAAGTTTTTATTCCTTTGGCCTTCTTCGTGACTTGATGTTCGTTCCTCTCGTTTATGTACAGTTGAAATGAATACAGTTTGGACATTAATGCTACAATTTCCATCATCGGCACACCATTTGTTTCATCTTTAAATTTTCCCAATACTTTCTTATTTCTGTCATAGTCGTAATTTGGATGATCCTTAGGATAATCGGAAAAGTCGAAATCATCTTTATATATAAAGGTGCGTAGATCTTCATACATGTCATTTGTTTTAATCCAGTAAATTAGTGCATCCGTGTCCATATATGCAATACCAATGTTCTCTCTTCCATAATAGTTAACCATCTTCTTATAATGAAACTCGTACATATGTGTTTTTGAAATATCCAAGATTGACATTCCAAGATACAAAGGACGATCCATTGTAACTGACTTCTTGTTCATGGAAATAACAACTAGATTTTCATTAATAATTATAGATGAACCAAAGTTTGGTTGTTGCACCAATTTCTGTAATTTTACTGGATCAGTTACCAATTTGATATCCTTATGTTTCCTTTGTTTTCCAAAGTCTTGCCAAATATTGCGTTATTCATTAATTTGAAAAAAATCTTTTTGAAAACTTGATGTAGCAGTGGCTCTTCTTCTTGTGTTGTTGTCGATGTAAGGTTTTAACCAACAAGATTGAGAAAATTGTAGTACTCGATTAATTTTTGTAATTCTTAATCCTAAGTCTAAAGCTTGTTGTATCATCCAGTAATGTCCAACATATCGAGACTTGTCGGTTAAAGTCATCATTAATTTTGGCCATCTTCCAGTAGGGGAAATTTCAGTCTTCGGAAGAAGTGGTAAATCATAATGTTGATCATGAAGATGTTCAGGATATTCAAAATTAACATCAAAAATGTAACCAGTTTCACCATGCTTCGGTATATCCATTATGTTTCCAATCGATTCTGGATCTATCCATTTAAAATTATCATATGGAAGGGGATTCGACATTGCCCATCCGTATAAGTTATTTGCATCGAAATAACCTAGGAATGTTGTTGGTTTTGATGCATCATAATCGGGCAGATACTTGTTGTTGGCCTTGAAATGTCGTGTAACGCTTTGCGTCAATCCCCCTCGAACTCCTGACTCTAACATCATAACCATATCTATATCAGTAAGAAGTTGTATTTTACAATTTGTTTCTTTCAACATAGCTTGCCATGCTAATCCAGGTGAAGTGTACGAATGAAGAGGGTCTAATCCATATGCCGCAAAACATGTATTTCTAAATTCTTCCATTATATCACATAGTAAAGTTACATCCAATTTAACATAAAAATCTGAATATTCTCCCAATGTTCTAAATCCTAAATCGTTCCATACTTTACATGCATGATCATAGTCCTCTTGAGATATGTCCATGTCATAAAGTTTACTTTTGAATTCTTCTTTAGCCGGAAGTGATGTTTCATTAAATCTTTCTAAACTGTCTATGTAATCATATGGAAACACACCTTTCCGAAGTACCAAATCCAGTTTGTCGTTATTTACAATCTTCTTTGTTTCGATGAAATCTTGTTTCCTTAAATTTTCTGAAAGTTTGGATAAACTCGACGGCATAAATCTGTAGGAGTCCAAGAATCTTAGTTTCATGTTTCCAACTTCTTTGGAAAAACTTATAAACTTCTCTGAAGTTTCAGCTAACACATCGATTTTACCGTCGTCTCTTCCTAGTTCAGGTATTATAAAATGAGCATCGTACCCACTGAGGTTATGCAGAACCACAGGAATAAATAGTGGTAAACGATAGCTCAAGTTGCATTTATTACAAGCAGCACCCCTGTAATAACCTGTGAGGTGATCGTGATCTTTAACTTTATAATTCTCAATAGTAAAATCATTTTTGCATAAGAAACAACGAGTTGCATTTTCATGTTGAATTTCTTCTTCTTCCTCCATCGGTTTCATTGGTACAATATTTGTATATAATCTTTGTGCATTTCCAGCTATTGAATATAAGTGATCAAGAAATATTTTTTCTACATTTTCACCACGATATACTAGAGGTTCTGAAGTTAATCCATATCTGTTTAAATGTTCTTCTGATAATGTTGATTTAACCATTAAACAAAAACTATTTGGTTTGTGCATTTGATATTTGACACTTTTTCTAGCTTCACAATTTTCATCTTCCATAGGAATTAGTGTTGATTCAAAGTCCGCATATACAACTATAGGGATACGGTATTGATGATGAACCTTTTGAAATGTAACAAATGCTCTGTTTTCCGAAGGTAAATTAATCTTTGCTTCATAATTATTGTTACATAGCCTTTTGTGCTCTTGTAACCATTCTCTTCCTTGTCTTCCTTCTCGTTGAAAATTAAAACATCTCTTGCAAATTATCTTTCTGTGTCGAGCTTTAGAAAGCTGCTTGTTAACAAGAGAGTCGAATTTCTTAATGTACACATAGTGAGACACATCTCCTCGCGTTAGTAGTAGTAAATCCGTATGATCTGGTAGCTCTTCTTTTACAACACGTAAAGGATACACTTTGTTTGAACTATCTAATGCAAAAACATTGATAGATGTACCAGGATTTTTCTTCTCAAATTTTGATATATCTTTCAGTGATACAGGGTAAGTAATTCCTTGAAAATTGTACCTATGTCTTTGATTTTCATAGTGTTGGTTAGGTTTATCGAAATGATTTGGTACAAACTTAGATGTCATCGCATATCTAAAACATTCATTATCTTGATTTTTTACATTAATACATGATCTTGTATCCTTAATTCTTTTGGGCAAAGGAATGTAACTAGATCCCATTAGTCCATATCCATGTTTATGAACTCTTATATCTAATACTTCAATACTTGTAAGACTCCATCCGGATCCTCTTCCTTCGTGTTCCTGAATTTTTGTTAATATTTCTTCTATACAGTTTTCTACTATTGAATCAATGTTTGAACTTTCCATAATGGTTCGGTTTTTTGTTATGAATCCTCTTGGTGATAATTCTTCTTGTACATTTATAAACATAGCTTCTAGTAGTAAACCAAATTTAAGAAAGTTCAATCTTTTCAATTCTTCTTTTAAAGTTTTACTTACAATTGGTTTTGCTTCTCTAATAAATTCTTCTAGCTTCAAGTTTTCATTTTGAATCTTATGATGCATTACTACTTTACCGGGTAATGCAAATACTTGTAGATTCGGTAAAGTAGTTGAAGATGTTGCAGTTATTTCATCTTGTTCTTCTTGTTCTTCTTGTTCTTCTTGTTCTTCTTGTTCTTCTTGTTGTTCTTGTTGTTCTTGTTGTTCTTGTTCTTGTTGTTCTTGTTGTTCTTGTTCTTGTTCTTGTTTTTCTTCTGGGTTGTTGTGAATTAGTTCTTTATGACAGTCTAATAGAATTTCATCGTGAAACGATTCCGAACATTTATCGCAACAATACATGTTGAGATGTTTACTCTTCGAAATTTCACCAAGAAATGAAATGGGCTCTCATGTTCCTCCTTTTATAACGGTTCCCCCACCACTATTTCATCTTCTTCACTATCCAAGGAAATCAAACATTTTGAACAAAAATATTAACCTTCTACAAACTAATTGTTCATTCGTGTTCTTTATTCCCATTGGAGTTTTAGTATATACTTCTTTATATTCAAGCTTTAACGAACTTTCCCCCACCCAACTAATTGTAGTTACTTTTAGGTGAAAATGGCTACAGCACAGACACTTGGTTAAACTAAATTTGTGCATAAATTAACTAAAGTTAAAC